>JAYESA010000019.1:76481869-76841869 GCA_036927795.1 Iris macrosiphon | reverse complement strand
AAAAGTCGAAGACTTGGAGCTGAAGAAGGAAGAGTCGAAGAGTCTTTGAGAGAGAAGAATCCAGAGCTCAGACAAGGAGTAGTGATCGACGAATATGGCATCGAGCATCCACTCTCTTTTGCAACCTTTGAAGCACTTTTTTCTGTCTTCTATGACACTTCTTCATCATTGTGTGGTCCAAGGGACAAAGTGATCGACTGCAGATCAGACTCCTATAGCAATATTTATCCAGATTAAAATTTGTACTTGACATCCTCGTATATGATTAATTGTACTTCTTGTTTGTAAACCAAAGAGCGGGTTTCGTATAAACCTCATCTTATTTTCTTTCGTTTATTATCAAACACAAGATGGCGACTCTGCTGGGGACGTCTTTCTCTTCTGATGAGAAAGCAATTGCTCAACACGATGCGGTATCAGTAGAATCCATGAAGAAGACCCTGGTCGTCCAGTTCGACCAGTCTGCCTACGAAGATATACTTTGAACAGGGGGTAGCTCTCACTCTCTCTCTGTCCAAGACAATATGAAGCTACGTAAGGTCTGGATGCCCAGGACATCCTCTACCATTCCTGCCGACTTTCTGATCTTCCCGACAAGCAAGGTTGTAGCTGCACAACCTTCGCGCTCTGTGCGTAAAACTTTGTCTCTTGTCCGTGACGTGGTAGACAAAACTTCTGACGATGCCTCAGCGCTAGTCCAAAAGTCTACTCCGCGCTCTGCACGTAAAACTCTATCTCCCATCCGTAACGTGGTAGACAAAACTTCTGACAATGCCTCAGTGCTAGTCCAGAAGTCTACTCCATGCTCTGCGCGTAAAATCCAGTCTTCCGTCGATGACGTCGCAGACAGAATTTCTGACAATGCCTTATCGCCAAAACAGAAATTCCAAACGTGCTCCGTGCGTAAAAATGCATCTGCCCTCCGCGGAAAAGCAGATGATCCCTGCAACCTACGCAAGAGAAAGCAAGTGGCGGACTGCTCAACTTCTCGGCCTTTACGCCGGCAAGGGAAGAATCTGCCCGCCCTCCGGATTACGCGAGAAGCTGATGGCCGACTGAGGACCTCCTCAGCTTTACGCCAACCTGAGCAGAGCTCTAAATTACGCCAGGCGAAGCCCCTTAGCATAAAGAAGGCTCAGTTTGCGGAAAGACATGCTCCTCCGTGATCATCCGCTACCCAGATGGCCAACCTGTTGTATACGGGTGGCACAGGGAGAACTATGGTTCCCAATATCCGCATGCCCACTGAGGTGAACAGAAGGAACAAGCGATCTTCTTCCTCTTTTTTTGTAAATCCTCCTAACTTGCTTGAGTATCTGATCCAGAAACGCAAAGATAGGGGATCTTCCAGCATGTCTATTATGCCTCCTAGGGAGCACTATTGTAATAGTCATATGATTGTAGTTAATTATTGCTGTTCTAAAGCAAAATGGTCGGTTTTCGACCGGTTGAGCTACTCTCCATTTTTTCAGGAAGAAGAGCCCACACAGGCATCAGTGAACATGGCTTCACACATACCTAGGGGAAGGTCGAGCTCAAAACGTCATCCCTCTAGAACTCCAAGCCGAAGAAGATTCAATAAGCTTCTTAGGAACACTGAAGCTGGGGTGTTCCGAAATACCCGTTCGAGGTTACAAAAATCGGCTTCGTACTCTTCTGATTCCGATGCTGGGGGTCGCCAGTCTCTCGAATCAGATACTGAAAGTATAGAGTCAACTTCTACAGAGACCTATACTAACCCTTCAATGACACCCAGGGAGATGGGAGTCTATGCCATTGGAGATGAACGCGAGAAAGCTTCCCCGTCGGGGAGCACTGAGCAACGTATTACTGTACTAGAGATATCTCTGAAAGAGATGCAATCCATGATGGAGAACATGCACCAGATGATGCTGACCCAACACACAGCTGCTATGATTCAAGCATCGGTCCCTCCAACTCAGATATGTGTGGGGGTGGACTTACCACCATCCAATGCGATCCAAGAGCCTGCTCTAGATCAGGAGTCAACAGCTTCTCCGCTTCCTTACTTGGAGAACGTATTACCTCCCGTTGGAGTCACGATACAACCGATTCTGTACCACTCCATGGTCTTGCTACCGACTGAAAATCCGATGCAGGCAGTACGGAAGTTGAAAGCCCAATTTGATGCATTGAAGCACAAAGATCAGCTCAAGAAACTGGGAATTAATAAGCCTTACCCAGCTATCTGGGATGAGGTCCCTTTCCCTCCTAGATACAAACCACAGACTATGGCTTTGTTCGAGGGAAAAACATCACCGAGTTAGTACATAAACTACTTTAGTATGATGACGATGTTATTACAGGGGAATGACGCCCTCCTCACTCGGGTGTTCAAAGGCTGTCTCTCGGGAGTGGCTTATCAATGGTATTGTAGTCTGGCGGACAACTGCATTACTTCCTTTGAAGACTTCAAGACTTTATTCTTCGCACGATTCTATGAGGGAGGGATGGACATATCTATGTCCTCTCTCATCGAAGTAAAGCAGAAGGAAAAAGAGGACGTTCGCACTTTCATCGAACATTTTCGTCAAGCCATGCATCCCGGAGTTCCAGACTCGGCATTGGTGGACATTTGTAGGAAGAACCTTCTTCCCGTAATCTCGGTATTCACAGGACCATATCAGTTCCATGATTGTCCCTCGTTCATCATCTCAGCGGTAGCCGCCGAGGACAACAGTCGGAAGGCGCGTGATAATGGCATCATGATCTCTGCCTTCGATAGAGGCTAGAGGTCATCCTCCAACAACGACCATCCTCATAGCGCCAAAGGAAAAGAAGCTCTGGCGATCAATACATCCAGGCAAAAGACTGCAGCAACCACATAGACGAAGTCTGGGACTTCTAGGCCCATTGAAGTATACTCTTTCGACGACGACGATATTTCGAGCATATTCGAGTGTCTCGTCAAAAGCGGCAAGATTACCCTTCCTGAGGAGAAGCGGCCTAATGAAGTCGGCAGTACTAATAACCCCAACTACTACATCTTCCATAGATACATACACCACCCTACAAAAGAGTGTTATATACTGAAGAGGAAGATCCAGGAGCTGATCGATGCTAAGGCCATCACTCTGTGCAACAGCGAGAAGACGGTCACGACCAACATGATCTCCCTGCAGTTTGGCAATCTGCCTTCCCGAGAAGTCCCGGACGGTGTTACACCTATTTCCCGGACAACGATGAACATTGTTAATCTCCCTCCCGCTAGGAATCAAAATCATAACCTGATACCCCTAACTACCCAGCGGGGCAAGATCATGTGGGTTCATCCTGATCTGGTGTCAGAAATTAAGAAAGAGACACAAGCTGCTAAGGCTAAGTCTAAGGAGAACTCGAAGCGTAAACCGTGTCACATGGTTACGGCACACTCGGCATCAGAAGACGAGGTTTTGGCTACTGGAACCCGTTCAGGGAAAGCTTACCTCAAGGACTATGGAGCAAGTCAGGAAGATGCACCGACAGACGCTTCAGCTGCCAAGCCTCCAGAACCAGAAATCGCCATACCAGAGGCCGATCCTTCGAGACCAACTTTGGCGGACAAAGGAAAGCAAAAAGAAGTGCGCTTCGATAAACCTTTGAAAAACATTCAAAATAAAGGTTTAGAGAAGCCATACAACTTCGACATCCTGGCCCAATTGGCCAATACACCAGCCAGGTTGTCCATCTTCGAACTACTCAGGCTCTCTCAAGACACTCGTCAAGTCCTGAGTGAAACATTAATGCAGGTGGATGCATACTTGACCCAGCTTAAGTCCCTTGACGAAGAACCCGTGGCATGTCCTCAATGCCACAGTGTGATGGAGGTGGTCCCGAATATCACTTTCACTCAAGACGACATGCTGTTAGAACATAACAGGCATGACAGACCCCTCTATTACACCGGATACGTCGGTTCCATGGAGGTCGACCGGATTCACATAGATCCGGGACCATCAATCAGCATTATTCCTCATACTCTGCTCAGACCGCTGAGGATTCCTACCAGCGAATTGGCTTACACCACCACTTCAATCGTGGGTTTCAACGCCAAGAAAAGTAAGCCATTGGGGAAAATTCGTCTGAGGATCCAGATTGGTAACCTCAGATCAGTGGCTACATGTTATTTTATTGATTCAGAGGTGTCCTACAATATTCTGCTGGGTAGACCTTGGATCCACGACCACAACATCGTTCCTTCGATTCTACATCAATGCTTTAAATATGTAGATGCCCAAGGAATAGTACAAACGGAGTTTACAGACCTGAACCCGTTTAAAGGGGTAGAATCCTACTACTCTGATGCCATATTGTACACTCAAGACTACATGAAGGAGGTGTCAGGCGAAGCAGAGAAGGAATCCCATCGGGAGCCAGAAGAACCCTTTGTCGAGCAACCTCTGTCAATCAAGGTGATAGGACGAACTACTCGTCCAAAAACCACAGAGCCTATGGCTATCCACCTGAACAAAACTAGGTCAGGAAGATGAGGTAATCCTCTGGTGATCACTTTGAACCAGAAGCCTCCACCCTTGGTCATCAACCTTCGGTGCAACAGGCAGCCGATTGATGTAAATACAACCAGGAACGCGGTTTCTGATGATAATAAAGATCCTCTTTTCCAGTATATTGACGCTCAAATTCCAAATCAGGAATCCTCTCCCCATGACGATATGGAACCTATAGCACAAAAATTCTTGGAAGCTATAGATTTTTATCATCCATATATGTGGGAAGTAGCGTCATCATCCAATGTCATCACGATATATGGGCCGTACGAGGATTCTATCTTCACTGTCCCGCCTACTGGCAGCAGTCAGCGTTCAATAATCTTTGGCCGCATGTGCAATGAACCGACTGTTCAAGAAGATTCTTTCGATGATGATACTGGTAAAATACAAGTTCACAGATACAGCCCACAAGCTTTGAAGATCATGCAAAGTATGGGCTACAACTTGAAGCAGGAACCATGTCTCAACTACAGGAAAGGCAGACGAATGCCACTGTACGGCGATCCCTACTGTCAACGAACTCGTTTCGGGTTAGGGTATACCACCTTCCTTGCAACTTCTGATTCGAACGAGGATATCTTTTCCTCTTTTCAAAATGGCTCGTCGCCCTCCGACTCATCTGATGCTCTCGAACGAACATTATCAGTAAATACGGTAGTGGCAGATTCCTTCGAAGTAGACGAACAAGAATTTGAACCGTTTGAGAATGACTCTTAGGCTCAATAAATGGATACACAATGGGAATTCCGGTTCGAGCAGGGAGAACCCCCCACCGAAGATAAAGTTATCCAGATTGATGTTGGGGATGGACTTTCGCCAAGGCCGATATTTATCAGTAACAATCTTTTCGAAGAAGAAAGGGAAGAAGTTATCCAGCTGATAAAAGAATATATCGACATCTTTGCGTGGAATTATGAGGACATGCCAGGTCTTGATCCAAAGGTGGCTACTCATAAACTCAATATATTGCCCGATTCAAAGCCTGTGAAGCAGCATCAACGCCGATTCTGCCCGGATATGATGGACGCCATTGAAGCTGAAATCAAGAAGTTGATAGCCTGCGGTTTTATCCGGGAAGAACAACACCCCGACTGGGTCGCCAATGTTGTCCCGGTCATGAAAAAAAATGGGAAAGTACATGTCTGTATCGATTACCGAGATCTGAATGCAGCCTGCCCCAAGAACGAGTTTTCACTTCCCATTACGGACGTCATGATTGACAATACATGCGGATGTCATGATTGATAATACATGCAATTTTGAACGTATGTCCTTCATGGACGAATTTTTAGGATACAATCAAATCAAGATGCATCCTAAAGACGAGAAGCATACTGCATTCTGGACACCATTGGGGGTATATTGCTATACGGTCATGCCCTTCGGATTGAAGAACGCCGGGGCTACGTACCAACGGGCTATAAGTAACATATTCCATGAGCATTTACACAAAATAGTAGAATATTACGTGGACGATGTAGCTGTCAAAAGCTGCCTCAAGGATAATCACATCCAAGACTTGAAGACAGTATTTGAGTTGATGCGCAAACATCAACTCAAAATGAATCCTACAAAGTCCTTTCTGGGTATATCTAGTGGCAAATTCCTGGAATTTGTCATTACCGCTAAAGGCATTCAAGTGGACCCTGATAAAGTCAAGGCCATCTTAGAAATGCGACCGCCCCATAATCTGAGAGAACTCAGGTGATTTTAAGGTCGTCTGGCTTATATCCGGAGATTCATATCCAACCTCTCTGGGAGATGTCAGCCTTTTTCTTGTCTCATGAAGAAAGGTGTATCCTTCGTATGGGACGAAGACTGTCAGCAAGCGTTTAATGATATCAAACGCTACCTCACTCATCCTCCAGTTTTGGTGCCTCCCGTCATGGAAAGACCATTCTTGCTGTACGTTCGAGCGATGGATCATTCTCTGGGAGCTCTTCTCGCACAGAAGAACGATGCGGGTCACGAACATGTTATCTACTATCTAAGCAGGATGATGATCGGAGCTGAACACCGGTACAATCCAGTGAAAAAAGAATATTTGGCCCTAATATTCGCCATTCAGAAAATACGACATTATGTCACAGGCCAGACTATTCATATCATCTCCAGGATCAATCCTCTTCGGGTATTAATGAATAAGCCAAGCGTTCTTAACTCCCGACTCGAGACTTGGGTGATGTTATTAACACTGTATGACATGGTGTACGTCCCTCAGAAGTCCATCAAAGGCCAAGCGTTGGCTGATTTACTATCTGCTCATCCGATCCCGGAGGCCTCCAAACTATACGAAGACATTTCCGACGAAGTTGCAGAATATAATTCCGCAATGAAAAGTGATGCATGGCAACTATTCTCCGATGGCGCCTCCAGGACAGGTCCCAGGGGAAACGTGGTTTCAGGAGTAGGAATTATCCTGGTCACTCCTGATAAACTCGTCATCTATCGAGCGTATTCTCTTAGCAAACCCTGCTCCAATAACGTGGCAGAGTATAACGCTCTACTAATCGGGCTCCAAGTCGCTAAAGAGTTGGGCGTCGAATCTCTGGAAGCTTTCGGTGATTCTCTGCTGATCGTCAATCAAGTCAGAGGAATATATGAAGTCTGGAATCCAGACCTCATCCCTTATCACCGAGCGACGGTCGAGATAGCCATGACATTCAAAGGATTCTTCCTAGAACATGTGCCTCGATCTCAAAATCTAGAAACTGATGCCCTAGCCAGTCTAGCTGCAGATTTAGCTATTCCTATAAGAAGGCAGAATTCGGTGATCCTTCTTAACAGAGATTTGTTTTGTGTGAAAAACAACTTTCACATAGAACGCAGCTACGCTGTGAACACCGATCCTCCTAAGAGAGACTGGAGAAGTCCCTTTATGGATTTCGTGGCATACGGAATCTTATCGGAGGACCCTAAAGAAGCAGTATTCGTCAAAAGATGATCCTTACGCTTCTACTTTGATACGTCTTCACAGTGTCTATATCGCCGGACCTACGATGGACTACTATTGAGATGCCTCTCCGATGACGAGGCACATCGGATTATCCGTGAAGCTCACGATGGCGTATGCGGAGTGCACCAACCCAGTCCTAAGCTACAGGATCGTATCAGGAGGATGGGCTATTACTGGCTTACCATGATAGCAGATGCAATAAAGTATGCAAGACAATACAGAGCCTGTCAGGTTCATACGGACTTTATACATCAACCTTCTGAACCTCTATATCCTACGGTTGCTTCCTGGCCTTTCGAAGCATGGGGTATGGATATCATTGGCCCTATTCACCCGTTTTCTTCCAGAGGTCACCGGTTCATACTGGCTATCACGGATTACTTCTCCAAATGGGCAGAGGCGATCCCTCTTGCCGAGGTGAAGACATCTAATGTGATCAGCTTCATCAAGCATCATGTTATTTATCGCTTTGGGATTCCTTGAACGATAATTCACGACAACGGGCCTCAATTTATCAGCCAAGCGTTTCATCGATTTTGCGATAAAAATCGAATACAAAATATGGCCTCTACGGCATATAATCCTGCTGCTAATGGTTTGGCGGAAGCTTTCAAAAAAACCATTATCAAACTCTTGAAGAAGTTCGTCTCTTGGAACAAGAGAGATTGGAATGAGAAGCTAGGTGAATGTCTCTGGGCATACCGCACAATGGTACGAGCACCGACGGGTTGTACCCCATTCTCATTGGTTTACGGGAGTGAAGCAGTTCTCCCCATTGAAATCCAAATTCTGTCACTCAGAATAGCAGTGGCTAATGAGTTGACATAGGAAAAGAATGACCTGTTAAGGCTTCAAGAGCTAGAAGGATTGGACGAGAAACGCCTTCAAGTTCAACAGCGTATCGCGTTCTACCAGGCACGCATTTTCAGAGCTTTTAATCAAAGAGTAAAGGAAAGAGTGTTCAAAGTTGGTGAGCTAGTTCTAGTTGTAAGAAGGCCAATGATCATCACTCACAAGAGTAAGGGTAAATTCTAACCCAAATGGGAAGGCCCTTATGTGATCGAGACGACGTTCTCAAATGGCGCTTACAGATTAGCCAAGTCCAATGGAGACTTGTTGATGGCTCATATTAATGGCAAATTCCTGAAGAGGTACTATGCTTAACCTCCTTTGCTCGAATGGAGTATGGTGAAGATCTCATTCTGACAATACTACTTCCAAAACAATTTTAGTCGGAGCATATTCTATCACGTCCATATAACCTCTGAATAGATATGTTTAACTAATTTGGAACTGCAAGACCTATCACGTCCATATTACCTCTGATAGTATTTTGTGTACAAATTTTAGTCGGAGCATATTCTATCACGTCCATATAACCTCTGAATAGTTGTGTCCTGCTGAAGCTTACCGAGAGTATATCACGTCCATATTACCTCTGATATCACTTTCACCCAAACCTGTCATTTATATTCCAAAATGATGGGTCCAAAAGTCAGATAAAAGCCTCTTTACTATTCCCAGAAAGAGCAAAATTACATTAAAAAGCAAAAAAAAAGTACATCATTCGGGGGGAGCGGTTACGTTGCGAATCTGCTGCGCCAGAGCAACCATTCTCTCATCCCTGGAGTTCAAGACATCGGCGCAAGTCCGTTCTAACCTTGCCGCATCATTGTTCGAGGCAGATAGCTCAGACCGAGTATGTATAAAATCTGCGTGGATGACACCCACATGTGTCAGGTTCTGCTGAGCAGTCTCCCTTCGATCCTTCAGCACATCTCGGGTTGCCGACAAAGAGAGAGCCTTCGCCTCTGCTTGAACGAGCTCATCTTTCAATCTGCGGACCCTCGCTGCCTCTTCCTCATATCCGGCTTCGCACTGGGTCAGTTGGGGAGTGACATACTCCAATTCGGCACGCTCATGATCCATCTCCTGCTGTTGAGCCTAGATGGACTTATTCAGAGACTCCATTTGCCCAGCAAGCTCTGCAGTCAAGGAGTCATACCTAGCTTGAACGAGACCGTCAATGCTGCCTCGAGATAGCTACAAATAGTCGTTAATGGGTTATTCCAAACCATTAACTATCTACTCCAGTGTGTCAGCTCTCCCAGCGTCGTTGAAGCTTCTGATCGGCACTATCGCAAACTGGTAGAATCTTCTCAGAGCCTCGAAGCTTAGATTCTTCTCCAGCACCATTGATATCAGCATTTTCAAGGTGGTGTAGAAAATACTAGTATACTGCTCAGTCAGCATGGCTAGATCCAAATGGACGCTAGGAGTGGCTACAATATCGACGAATCCCCCTCCAGGAATGACTGCAGACGATGTCGCTACAGTCGTCGCCTCAACAGATGGCACGGCAAAAGAAGAGGCGCCAATAAAGGACGGATTGGCCGGCGTACTCAAAGGAGGCATTGTCGTAATGACAGGCTCCTCCTCCTCTCAAGATACCGAAACTATTTCGGGCGAGCCAGCACCCGAAAATGTTTCTTCTTTAAAGTCAGGCACCTCCGTGCCATAGACAGGAGCGGAAACAAAGCCGAAAGTCGCATCGACGCTGTCCTCCCCATAGATGTCTTCCCCTGAAAAGAAGACAAGAGAGAGTTAATATCAACATGATGTTAATTTTTCTAAAAGAGGCGTAAAGACGACATTTACCCATAGCCGATGGTATATATGTCGCGTCGGCAGCCGGTACAGCTAAATCATTTTTTAATGATGCTAAACGAGCTGTCATACCTGGAGAGGAGGGTGCACCAAATAAAGACTGAGGGTAGTCATCCAAGTCTTCACCCAGATCCAATCGAGGTTCATCAGGAGGAATCTCACTGGGTATACTTACAGACATGGCAGGGACTTCTTCCGTCGCCGGTCTGGATAAATATATTCTTATTGGGCTGGGCCCCAAAGGCGATCTCGTGCCACTACCTGAAGCGGTGGCAGCGACAGCAGCCTCAAGCAAAGATTCTCCGGCGCTATCAGCGAGAACTGTAGAGGTTGCCTCTCTAAAAGGCGAGGAACCTCTAATCAAAGGATTGTCCCCAGTAGGGGAAACAACAGGCTCACTTCTAGGAGCCTCACGACTGGATATCCTGAGAGGACCACCTACAACCTTCTTCTTTTCTTGTGAGGGAAAGTTTCCTTTAGAACAGGAGCCCTTCGCTTACCGGAGTTAACCAGAGGTCCTGCAGGCTGAGGTATCTCGTCTCTCGTTACCGCCAGCAAAGGTTCATCTGGATTGACAGAATCTTCTTCTTCGTCAGATGAAACTGACGGGACGTCGTCTCTTTCTGCGGACTTGGAGGAGGGCATCCTAAAACTTCTATGCATATCAAAATCGCGATGGAAGGTGTTGGTTGCCACATAAAACTGGGCATACGAGTGGAGGATGCGCAGCTCCGTGGAGAGTAAAATGACGGGCACGATAAAAATTGCTTCAGTGCAACCCATGATGAAGTATCGCCATCCTCTTGCTCCATCAATGAGTCTACCCCTGGACTTGAAGCTGGTAACGACATTGCCCACATGCAATTGGTCATACCCAAACTGCCTGGCAAATCGACTAGGCAGGTAGGGTTCCAAGAAGCATTGGTCTTCACTTCTGTACAGTAAATGGGAAGGTCTAATACAGACCAACCAATTAAAAGCTTCAGGACAAAGAACGGTCTTTCCGTCGCCTAAATCCTGAAGTCTGCGCCCCTGTTGATTGAGATGTACAGAGGGGACAATGCAGAAAAGCTTCCAGCTGTGACTGAAATTCAGTACCCATCGACAGTCTAAAACCGTGGTCACATTCCATGAGGAATTCTTGTAATTCAGCAAGAAATTACCCCCCAAACTACTGCCAGAGTCGGGAGACATCACCCTGGGGTTATGAAGAATTAACCATCCCATCAAATACAGGTACGGTAATTCTACCCTGGGAAAGCTATCACGTCGAGTTTCGTCGGCAAGCAGCCCCTCAGTAATGGCCCTCAGGCCAGCTTGTATGCGGCACACCATGGCAGGGAGTAAACCCAGTCTTGCCCCGAACACCAGACGCACTGCAGGCCATAAGGTGTTACGGTGAATTCGGTCTGCAGATGCAATGCCGGGTACTACCAGTCGGCGCAGCCATATAGAGAGGAAGCCAGCCAGTTGAGCTTCCTTGGACAGAGGCCTGCGGCAATGCCTCAAATAACTGTAGGCCTTAGTGCCTGCAGGATATTTCCCTATCCCTTTGTCGAGAATCTGATCTGGAGCCCCAGCGTCTTCCATAAGATCATCGACTACCTGAGCACTAAGCACGCTCAGAGGCTGATCCTTGCTATCCCAGACTTTCTCTGGCTTAGCAGTCCTGGCCCGGTGAAAGAAGAGGTAGGACGCCCATTTATTGGTATGAGCCAAATCTGAAGGCTCATTATAAAAGGCGGTGCAAGCAAGGTAGTGGCACATCAGCTCCTGGTACACTGCCACTACCCGAGGGTCTGAATCCCCCAGCTCCCGGTTTGTGGAACATACTCTTCATAAGGAGTATCCCCCATTGGCAGTCTCGAAATCTCTGCCATCTCGTGGAGGGCCAATCCCAACTCCCCCAGTGGAGTGACAAAAGTCCCGGTGAGCGAGATATATCGCTCCATCAAAGCCAGAAACAGGCTAGGGTTGAGTGGTAACCCAACACTGGTAGCACTCACAGCTTCGTATAGACCAATGCTCTCCAGCTCGGTCTGAAAATGCTTCAGGGCCCAGTCAGCTAAACGAGCCCATCGAAGATTTATAGGGGTGATCCACCCATTGGTCCGAGGATTAACCTTGGGGTATACTCCTCCATGCCCCATGAAATTATTGTAGAAAGTCGATAATTAGACCGGTTGGAGCAGTAAACTGTCGTCACTCGGGACACTGCCCGGATACAATATCCTGAACGGCATCACAGAGCTGGAAGGGCGACTGACAAATAACCCTTGGTCAGATCTTTTTTGATAAAATATCTTCCCCGGTCGGCCGTGAAGATTGGGAGTCAGCGTCCACGACATCCTCCTGGGATGTGTGGCATGGAAGAAAGCCGAGATAGGGTAGTCTCTCAGCATCTTGGGCAGATACATGACCAAGCCCCCGGCAGGGAAAACCCAGAGTTCTTTCTTGGGCTTCGTCTGGGACTGTTTGTCAATCATGTCCCCGAAGAGAAAAGCCGGTTTTATATATTGGGCCCCGTCTATGGACGTTAGGGGCTCTCCGTTGATCATGTTCAACAGCATTCGCTTGCCTTGAGACGATATCAGGATTCCCCTTCCTTCAGGATACTGGGGTCCGGAGATAGGAAATGTCACGTGGGATAAATCCTCCAGGTAGTTGGAATGCAGCATCCCGGCAGCAGAACCCATTACCTCGGCCAGTGAAGACATATGCAAGTTAACTACAAAGTGCAAGAAAAATACGTCAGTTTCTATACTAGACATTAGAATCTTGCAGCATATGCCAAAAGTCAACAGTCTGTGCTTTACGCCAAGACTGTAAAAACTTGATCTTTTACGCTGAAATCTTATTCCAAGGCGTAAAATTCAAGATTGGCAGTATACACAAAAAATCTGACAGTCTGTGTTTTACGCCAGACTGCCAAAGTTTGAATTATTACGCCAAAATTTTCATCCAGAAGCGTAAAACTCAAATTTTATAGTATACGCCAAGTTCCGACAATCAAAGCTTTTACGCCCGACTGCGGAAATATAGAGTTTTTACGCTGACACATTAGAAATATGGGCATAAAAGATGAAAATATCTCTGTACATCATCTTCCTCGAAGAGGCTACCAGCACAGGAAATGACCTAGCACGTTTACGTACAACGTGTGCGAAGGATTTTCGTCGTTCTTGTCATCCCAAAAGCTTTACCTTTAACGCCTGGTGCACAGCTCGTCGGTGGGACACTTCGTTCAGAATGAAGATCGCCTTGCCCAACGGAAGTCGCTCTTGCTTGGACAGAGGAGCAAAAAGAAGAGTCGGCCTTCTTTTCCTTAGAAGAAGAGATCGGTTTCGGGGCCATTGCTGAAACTCAGAATGCTCGGAGAGGAAACGAAGGAGAGAACTCGAAGAGTCGAAGGCTTTCTTTTGTAAAAAGACAGATGAAAAGTTTTTCTCTGAAAGCCTTGGGGTATATATAGAGTTCGGATGGACTCCTCGAATCCCTAACCAAGTCCGATATTTAATATTCGGTTATGATTGTGGACTACGTCAGCCTATTACTCAGGGAAGGCGGACAGTCAGCGAATTCAAAAAATTTTTGTGCAAAGTAGAATCGTGGTTCTACACCAAGGAGCTTTTTACGCTCGGCAGCTACAAATCTACGGTTTTACGCTCAAAGGCTATAAGTCTATGGTTTTACGCCCGGATGCTTTTATGCTCGGTAGCTTTTATGCTCGAGAGGCTACAAACCTACGACTTCACGCTCAGGAGCTACAAATCTATGATTTCACGCTCGGTGGCTTTTACACTCAGAGGCAACAGATCCACAATTTCACGCTCGGAAGATTTCCTTTTTAGAGGCTACAAATCTACAGTTTCTACGCTCGGATGCTTTTATGCTCAGCAGCTTTTATGCTCGAGAGGCTATGAACTCAGAATTTTACGCCCATCCACATTTACGGATCTATACGCAAGCCAGAGCATGCGTATATATATGAACAAATCCCAAGGCGGTCAAATGCAAGGGTTCACGCAGAGGATGCTCCTTCTTGGCCCCAAAAATACCCCAAGTACCCGAAGCATACGGAGTTCAGCTCTGAAAATTACTCTTCTTCTTGGGTCGATTAGAAGCTTATCTAGAATCCAGTCTAAATAATTCCTCTATAGTTAAAGATGGCGACTCAGTTTGATAACCGTTTCTCGCCCTATTTTCAAAGGATTTTCGGGAAATCATTCTTGAAGATGATGGTCTGAATGAAAATTCTTCTTATCAGAAGTGACGGTTCAGAATTCTATGCGGCTCCCCCATTCCTAAACAACAGGACAGTTCGAATACTCGACTTAAATGCTAAGCGACTTTCTGCGCATCTTTAGTTATGCATAAAAGACAGGACGGGACCTAATGCTCTTTCTATCAGAGTCGGCGTGAAGTTACCAGACATGTCGAAGCTACACATATTCATACTTTATCACAGCAAAATATATGGCAAGATAATCATATGCACAGAAGAAGACGCTTTTATTAAATCATGATTACATATGAGGAAAATCCAGTCTACAAAGGGTTTTTCTTCATCTTCATGATTATATATGAGGAAAATCCCGTCTACAAAGGATTTTCTCATCTTCATCGGAAGGCCACCCCCAGAATCTGTTCTGCCAGGTTCTCGTATTGGTGGATATCTTCTTCCGTCTTCTTCAGCAGTTAGTCGGTTTTCGCGACCGATTAACAAGAAAATGATTAATGGCAGGAGGATACAGAACTGGGCCTGTATAAAGAGCCCATTCTCTATACGCCATGACAGATTGAGTTGAGGTATTAAACCCAACTCAATACTCGAGGACAGAGCTAGTTTGTCTGCTCTCGTCCACGAATGACAGAAGAAAATACAACTTGCAAGCTGTGTGGTCTAATGTGACCCTTCCTCTCTCCTGGACGAATCGCCATATGAAGTTGCTGATTATCCCGAGCAAAGGAAGCTATGATATCCTTTCATGATCCATCATTGCAGAGGACATTTGCTCGAAGATGCCTTCTTTTTCGGCTCCTTACATGCTGGAAGAACATGGTCTTCTTCTTCCTCAAGTCGGCCCGATGAACTCCGGCGATCATCTCTGTGTGGTGAAGGAAATGTAGAAAGAACAGGTTAACTCCTCAGCCTTTATATAGGCAAAAGAGAACACACCAAATCCCAACAAATCTCTAATAATCTGTCATGAAATCAGCCTTGAAGAACGAGTCAGACTTGACCGTTTCATACTTCATTCAAAGCGTTTCAAATTACAAGGAATTTAAAAACTTTGAAGGGGGTCTTGTAGAAGCATGAAAAATACGCTGAATAGCTATACACATCATTTTAATGCTGGGCAGCGTAAAATATGACTTCGGAGCCATCGGCGAACAACAGAGCTTTTCCGCTAAGTACAGCGTAAAATATAAGCTCGAGGACTATCCGCATAAATGCAGTACGTCCAGGCTGCTTCAGCATAAAAAGGGTGCTATATCGCCTTTATGGCGTAAGGCTCATCCGCTCTTAATGCGGCATTGAAGTGTACGAGGAACACTTCGTATTCCTCAAAATAAACCGGTCAAATCATGCAGTGAACCTGACGTCTGACTCCTGACAAAGAGTACTGCACGATTATCCAAATGACGGTCGTAATGATGGCGCGGCACAGCGACCCAAACTGTCGTTTAGTGATATTTCCTCGGCGTAAACCGCTTTTACGCATACAAGGGAATACGCTACTAGTTTTACACAGGCAGATGTGAGCTTTTTAAGCTCCACAGAAAACAAACAGGCTGCCACGTCAAAAGCTGCTCTTCGTACAGGGCTCGAGGCATGTCTCTACATTTAATGCGCAGAATGACGGCAGATCTTCGAGATACGTCTCTGCATTTAATGTGCAGAATAGTGGCAGATCTTCGAGACACGCCTCTGTATTTAATGCGCAGGATGGAGGCGGATCTCTGTATTTAATGCAAGAGATTTGATTATATCTCCAAAAGCCATAATTTTGGCAAAAACGTCCACATCCTCACTTTTGTACGATACACCACCAGGCTATTTCCAGCTAAGGAGCATGCTGTACGCTATCTCCTTGAAATACGCCAACCCAGGCTACGTTTGCATTAGTGTGTATTAAAGCTATTCGGTCCAGAATTCGCTCAAAGCCTCAGTCAAGGGAGGGGGATCAGCTATCTTCTACGCTAGCTAACCTGTCTATGCAGCATCAGGCTTCTATGCCACTCGGCTTCTATGCCCACTCGGCTTCCATGCCTGCTCGGCTTCTACGCCTACCTGGCCTCTACGCTGGTTTGATAACTCTTTGGCTTCTACGCCATGGTGACAGTTATTGGCTTCTACGCTAACCTCTTCTACACGAGGGATAATTGCCTACGTGGCTTTTTTATGCCGTGATCTTCGCAGCAGTTATACGCATCATCTCTTGATGGGACACGCGTCACACGCACATACAGAAGATCATTTATACGTAGGTAACGGTTATTGTAACCTTCAGCGTAAAAAGTGCCACACTCTCCACTGTCTGGCTTCTATGCCGATTGGACGGTTACTGTCACTAAAACCCTATAAATAGAGACCTCTATTGACAGAGGTCAGGGGTCGAAAAGTCGAAGGCTTGGAGCTGAAGAAGCAAGAGTCAAAGAGTCTTTGAGAGAGAAGAATCCAGAGCCTAGACAAGGAGTAGTGATCGATGACTTTGGCATCGAGCATCCACTCTCTTTTGCAACATTCGAAGCACTTTTTTCTGTCTTCTACGGCACTTCTTCATCATCGTGTGATCCAAGGGACAAAGTGATCGACTGCAGATCAGACTCCTATAACAATATTTACCCAGATTAAAATTTGTATTTGACATCCTCGTATAGGATTAATTGTACTTCTTGTTTGTAAACCAAAGAGCGGGTTTCGTATAAACCTCGTCTTATTTTCTTTCGTTTATTATCAAACATTTACCTCTTGGAATTTGAAATCCCAAGGCCAAAGTCCTGGATGATCATGATTATGCAATTGGATGATCTACGTGAACAATTAAGTATCCAGGAATTGTGTTAAGGATTAATGGAGCATGATTTTCAATTTGATAATTGATATCGGGTGTATTAAAAGTAAAGAAAAATATGCATGAAGAGTTATAATGAGGTATCATGAGTAGAGAAATATCGGAATTGGTAATGAAAGTGGTGAAGCGTATCACAGATTAGTTTAATAGGCTGTAAAAGATTACAGAAAAATACCTATACAACAATCGAGATGAGGAACCATATACTTGCCCATGAGAATAAAGAAACATGAGTGTTATAGAAGGTACAGATAATCATGAGTTCTAATAAGTTTGATGAGATGATCCAATAAAGAAGCTAGCGATATCATACCAAGGGTACTAATGATTCTATATCGAGGATTAGTCGAGAATGATGATAATAACAGTAAGCACTTTGCATGATGATAATTAGATGATATACTAGTTGATATAGATTGGAAAATCATGGAAGAAAATATATGTGATGATAACTTTGATCATTTGGAGGTAATAGTGCAAGTGATTCGGGCAGTACAATGTTAGTACACAGTTGTAGACAATAGATGTATTGAGTGCACCTCAAGTATTAGAGACCGTGAGCACTTATATGTATATTTGTGGATTTATAAATTAGAGAGTGGAAATAAATTTTAATTTTGAGAATTATTGAGGAGTTGAGATTTATGTCATTAAATTTTTGAAGGTTCAAATTTTGATTCAATAAACATGGTCAAGGCTATAAAGATTTTAGGAGTGATAAAAAATTTGATTTCGATATTGAGTATTTGACTATTGAGGAAGTATATGCATTTTATTTTAAATTGTTCAAGGAGTTAAATTTTGATGATTTTATTATAAGAATAAAATTTTTATGGTGGATAATATATATATTAATAGATGATATACATGTGTAAGGATCTGTTGATTTGAGCATGATTGAGATGGCACTGCAGATTGACTTGGGTGTCCATCTAGAGTTGTATTAGAAAGGGGCTTAGTACTTAGTATGGTGTTGCACTTGACGTGCATTTGAGTAATAAGAACAACTAGTATGAACAATTATAGTAGGAACGAGAACTAGCAGTGGGTGTACTTATAGTAGAACAAGAGGTACCTAAAGAGATAGAGGTATCAAACTTTACGTGCATCTTTGACCTATGATTGTGTTAGAGGTTCTTGGTATCAGATTTTGGTATTAATAGACAGGTGTGTGCAATATGGATGTATTCATGGATATTGTGGACAAATGATTAATTGACATTGGTACCAGTGTACAAGGATAGGAATTAGTTAGCGAATGTGCCAGAGTTATGTGTATGTTAGAGATAGAAGATACTGCAAGTAATATGTTAGCAGGTTCTTTCTTTCTTCCTCATGTTCTTTTCGTCTTCTGATTGATTGATTCCCTAGTATTGTAGTTCGTATGCATGATTTTCTTATTAGAATGTATTTAGTAGTACACCCTGACAGAGACTGCAGTACCATGACAAAAGACACATGACCGTACATTTTTCTTAGATTACAGGTTGTATGACTATAGGTAAACTTTTTTTTAGACCATGATCATTGGGGTTTTGACCATAACAAAGATCTATGAAGAGGTTATGACTTGACAAAAGGGACAAAATGATTAAAATTTAAGGATAAGCATTCATTTAAATAAAGAGTTAAGGAGTTAATATAACATAATTGATGGATCATTGATTTTACGAAGATTGAGGATGATTGAAACTGGAGGATAAAACATTAACTTAAATGGAGAGTTAAGAAATTAACATGGCAAAATTGAGGATTTATTAATTTTAGGAAGGTTATGATATGATAGAATTGGTGATTAAAATTGAGAAAATTTAAGAAATTATCATTATATCTATTTGATTGCAAGATAGTAATTTAAAATTTTATATTACGGACGTTACATTTGAAGGATCCATAAGTGTCGCATTGTTGAGTATTTTGAGGAAAAAGGAAACCGAAGAATAAGATCATTGATGGATTATGGTTGGGATTCAGACTTTTGGGACGAGATTCAATTTTATATATGCATTTATTAAAACTAAATTTGAGGAGTAGATATCAAATTTTGAGTATTTAATTAGTTTAAATTCAGAGGAAATTGTGAGGAAAATGGAGACTGATTTTATTTCGAGAATTTTTCAGGAATACAATAATCTCAGAATTTTTGAAAATTGTGAAATGATAAGGTGGATTATTTCAGGATTTTGTGGGTTGGTGAATTTAACCGTTGATAGAAAATAATATAATGAATAAACACAACTATGTGAATTTTAAATTTTGAGGACGAAATTCTTTTAAGGAGGGTAGACTTGTCACTACCACATTCCAAAAACAGGGATATTTTTAACTTTTTATGTATTTAATATTTTATATATTTAATTTAAATGATTTCAGGAGATGTGTATTAAATATTATATTATTTTTAGTGTGCATTAATGTCTGAGCTGGTAGACTTGACTTAGAAGCCTACTAGACAAACACCTGTCTGAATTATAGGGTTACGTGTTAATTGTATTAATTAGGATTTAAATTATTGGAGGTCGTAATTAATTACCATAATTTATTGTTGCACCTTATCTTTGCTTCGATATTTGGAGCGCTACCCTGGCTTTTGCCTTCCAACAATTTTACAACCTTACCCTAGACATGCCCGCCTTCCATTCTGTCATTTTTTGCAACTCATAATTATGCTTTCTTGTGCTTCATTTTAGCCGCACAATATTCGTCGCGGACGTTTATTTAATTCCTAAATAAATTCCAATTTTGTATCGTTGTGCGTTCCAATCGAAATTGGAGGCAATCTTGACCTATTTTTCGTACGACCCAAATTAGGATAATATTCTGTTCTGAGTCTTCTTCATTAATGCTATTGATAACCCGACCTGATTTTGGTCCCATGTATTCCTAATTAATTTTAGAACGCCAAGTGTATCAAATTTTAATTAATTAATTTTAGAAACTCATTTCTCTGTAATTTTCCATTTGTTGGGGACTTAATTGCAAAATTTCAATGATGTGTCACCATCCTATTGGTTAACCCAAATGAAGGAAACCAACCCCCTTCTTTCACTAGTCAATAACACACCCTCTCTCCTCCTTTCTTTTGTTGCATTTTTCTCCATATTGAATCTAGGCCTTCCATTTTAAATGGAGCCATCCCCACCACACAACCCCTTATATGTTCCCTCAACCCTCTTCCCAAGACCCCCCATCCCTAGGTTGGCCGGTCCTAATTCCTAGGGGGTCACATCATCCTCCCACATACAAATAACACACCCTCTCCTTTAATTTCTTCACACACAAAACCATCACCAACACCAAAACCATTCACTACCCTAACCTCCTCTTCCCACTGTTCCTCGAGCCTGGCCCCATCTCCGGCCTGTAACCCGGCCAGCTTCCCCGGCCGCTCCCCACGTCAGCCGGATACCGATCTCCTTCCCCGGCGAGCTAATCCCCTCCACCTCACGAGCTTCCTCCTCTAGTCGACAACCTCCGGCCCGACTCCTCCGCCGGACCCGAGCAGCGCCCCACCGGAGGCCACCTCTCCTCGACTGAACGCCACAGCGCCTAGCCAGAGCCGGACCCATTCCCTCGACCAAGCTGTTCAGCCCAACTCCGGCAGCATCTACCCCGCCTCGTTCACCACCCGAGCTTCCCCACGCGACCGGAGCAGCAGCAGCTCGACTGCACTCGATCCAAGCCGCTCGTCTCCGCTGATCTTCTTCCCTCCGGCAACTCCCTGTACTTCCCTTTCCCCCTGCACCCCGGCGTCGACCTCCTCCCGAGTTCTTCTCCTCCGGCCGGCAGTGCACCACTGCACCCCAGCCGAAGCTACCAGCCTCCTCCCCTCTTCACCGACTCCCTACTCCGGCAGCCCGCAGTCCACCCTACTCCACCATCACCACCACCTCATCCCCGCTGCCATTGCCATCCTCCTCCAGCCCGTCACCACTACGAACATCTCCTCCTGATCCCCTCCGGCCGGTCGAGCCAAGCCACCCCCTGTGAGATCTCTTTCTCTTCCCTTTCATTGATAGATATCTTAGTGTATATACGTATGTATGGTATATATGTATACGTATATATGTATTCATATATATATATATATATATATATATATATATATATATATACATGTATGTATGTGTATATGTTTATATAGGTATATGTATATAAATACGTGTGTATGGGTGTATGTGTGTGCGTACGTATGTTGTATACGTATTTGAGTGTAAATTGTATATATATATATATATATATTTATTTTTCTCTATTTATATGTATATGTATGCAATGTATAATATAAATTAGCATATACGTATTTAATATTATATGTTAAATAATATATTGGTATATACATATATATGTATATGAACGTATTTTGATATATGTTTAAACATATATATATGTACGTATTTTGGGAAATATATAACTGTAGCATATATAATTTATATTGGCACATATTTTTTAAGATATATATATATATATATATATATATATATATATATATATATATATATATATATATATATATATATATATATATATATATATATATATATATATATATATATATATATATATATATAGTATGTTAAATTCTATTTAGTATGTATACATATATATACGTATTGTATATATATCTCCATAATATATGTTTATATATATATTCAAGTATTAGTTTTATTTAAAGCATATAAATACACATCTATTTTTCATACCAAATGAATAATATGTATGTATGTTAGTAGTATATATATATTATATATATATGGGTACTAGATGACCCGGATATAAATACGGACACCCCGTAACTATACCTGACCCATAACTCTGTGAAATATTAGTTGGCTGCCATGTGTACGCTAACGTACTGGCAAGCCCCGTACCATTTTGATCGTCTGTCTTGCCCAGCAATCGCAGACGCGACGCCCGTACAATTTGACGCACACTGACCCTAGATTGACCAGTGCCATACCTGGCATAGCCCCTGAGTTATGTATTTGAGTTGTGTTAGTGTAGCATCTGATGCAAATGTTGTATTATTTTATATTATATCTTTAGGACTGTTGGTTCCTCCAGACGATACTCTGGAACAGGACATTGACAATTCCAGCTAAGGACCCAAGGCGAGTACTTTCTCTGATTAGCTTCTTGCTTATGATATCCCCTATGTTCATTGTATCTAGTGTAAATATCTATGCTCTTGACACGATGGTTACACGAATTGGTATATACGGATCTCGTCATGAGATGTTGTTCCTTGTTCATGGTGTAGCTTGTACAAGTCTTGTTTCATTGTTATCTTGTACATGTACAGACACTGATTCCCGGGGAGATTTGCTACCTCCCTTGGGAATCCCGTGCCATAGCGTACCATGGTTGGATCTACTATACCAGTCGGGGGTGGGGAGTATTTTAGTATAGATATGTGATCATACCCAACTCTACATGCATCATAGCTCACCCTACATCTCACGTCGGGTGCGGTCTGACCATTTACATGCTTTATAGCTGTTACATGTGATTAGCCTGACCTCTACATGCATCATAGCTAACCAACGGTTAGCCTGACCTTACATGAATCATAGCTAATCACATGTAACCAGCCTGATCAAGTTCCTAAGCCGATCATATGTTAAAGCTAGTACTCACACACTTAGTCATAGTATTCTTATTCATTGACATATTGTTTCTTTTCCTACATTTACTTACAGTATTTCCAGTATATCCTTTATTGTACATTTCCCGTACATATACATGCATCTTGTATATTTCCATCTATATACTGCTACATAGTTTATATCATTGATATAGAACTGCTATTTAGAAATATACTTTGCTCCTTCCTGACTGGAAAACATTTTCCAAACTATGCCTAGAGGACTGATATCCGACACTTGTGGACCATCAGGGTGAGTAGCTGCAGTCTTGGACTTAGTAGTTCATTCGTGATTCCGGGAGGTCTATACGGAATCACTAGTCTTCTAGTTAGTTTCCTTCAGTAGTGTTTTTGGTACCGGAGTTGTCTCCGGCATATTTGTTGAGACTTGGATTTATTGTTGAGTTAGATTTATTTATATTAGACTTGTGTTGTATTTCACTTTATTTCTTCGATTTCTTATCGTGCTGTAGTTATGTGATTGAGTATATTGTTCATTTATATTTTATTATCCGTGTCTCCTTATGGAGTTGGATACTAGTGCGAGATTGTTTAGATAGTGCTTGACCTAGACAGTGTTCTACCGCCGATGCTGCGGCATAGGCTGGACGTACCCGCACACTCGTGCCCCTAAACCGGGTGTGGGTCATGACACATTTTTAGTGGTGGCCCATACAGGTCAGACTTCGCAAGTTGTGCGATGTCATGGTAGTATGACGTCATAGTTGTACTACTGCGTGCCTGCTATAGAATATAGGACATAGGATACTAGGATGAGAGAGGATACTCAATCACAAATTCTTGAGAGATTCCTGGGACGACCCCTTGAGAATCTTATTATAATTTCTAATTTTAAATCTTTTGCCTTGTTTCCGTCCGTCCTCACTCGTTGATATTAAGTTTAATTCCTGTTGATCAGTTATTAAATTAGGATCTTGGTTTCATTGTAGAGTTGATTTCATGCCGAGATAAATTTTACGGACTAAATTTTGCGATATCATCTGATGACATATATTGATGAGAACAGTGAGAAAGGTGAAACGTCTACTTTGGTTATGGAACCTAGAGTTTATCGCAGCCGTACAGGTTGGCGTGGCGAAGATTCTAGATGACATGATTATAGGGTTGCGTACTTAAGTTACGGAACCTATCGTTTATCGCACCTATGCTTACTGGCATGACGAGGATTCTCAGCGTCATGATTTCTGACCGACATGTATGATTATCAGGTTGTGTCTTAAAATTGGTTCTTAAAGTGTCATCTCAACACTTATCTATTTCTGTTATACAAGACTTTATTCCATCGTTCTTTTGTTGCTAGCAGTAGAAACACCTTCAGTCCTCAATCCAGTCTTTTTGAGCTCCTATTCCTTGAGGATTCCTTGTTAAGTATGATAATTAGTGACTTGTAATTATGTCTGTGTCTTGAGTATTAGTATTGACTGAGTGTTGCTAGTAAGTTGTAAGTGTTTCCTAGTTGGACATGTGAGCAGTAGGCCTTAATCTAGAGTTAGCCTTAGAATAGTACCTTGTAACAATGGTTCTAGGATATATGTCATTATAGTACTGAGTGTAAAGGAGAGTATAGAGTATCAGTGATAGTTCCAAGAGTTAGTATCAGAGCCAACATACCCGTCCTGGATGATCATGATTATGCAATTGGATGATCTACGTGAACAATTAAGTATCCAGGAATTGTGTTAAGGATTAATGGAGCATGATGTTCAATTTGATAATTGATATCGGGTGTATTAAAAGTAAAGAAAAATATGCATGAAGAGTTATAATAAGGTATCATGAGTAGAGAAATATCGGAATTGGTAATGAAAGTGGTGAAGCGTATCACAAATTAGTTTAACAGGCTGTAAAAGATTACAGAAAAATACCTATACAACAATCGAGATGAGGAACCATATACTTGCCCATGAGAATAAAGAAATATGAGTGTTATAGAAGGTACAGATAATCATGAGTTCTAATAAGTTTGATGAGATGATCCAATAAAGAAGCTAGCAATATCATACCAAGGGTACTAATGATTCTATATCGAGGATTAGTCGAGAATGATGATGATAACAGTAAGCACTTTGCGTGATGATAATTAGATGATATACTAGTTGATATAGATTGGAAAATTATGGAAGAAAATACATGTGATGATAAATTTGATCATTTGGAGGTAATAGTGCAAGTGATTCGGGCAGTACAATGTTAGTACACAGTTGTAGACAATAGATGTATTGAGTGCACCTCGAGTATTAGAGACCGTGAGCACTTATATGTATATTTGTGGATTTATAAATTAGAGAGTGGAAATAAATTTTAATTTTGAGAATTATTGAGGAGTTGAGATTTATGTCATTAAATTTTTGAAGGTTCAAATTTTGATTCAATAAACATGGTCAAGGCTATAAAGATTTTAGGAGTGATAAAAAATTTGATTTCGATATTGAGTATTTGACTATTGAGGAAGTATATGCATTTTATTTTAAATTGTTCAAGGAGTTAAATTTTGATGATTTTATTATAAGAATAAATTTTTTATGGTGGATAATATATATATTAATAGATGATATACATGTGTAAGGATCTGTTGATTTGAGCATGATTGAGATGTCACTGCAGATTGACTTGGGTGTCCATCTAGAGTTGTATTAGAAAGGGGCTTAGTACTTAGTATGGTGTTGCACTTGACGTGCATTTGAGTGATAAGAACAACTAGTATGAACAATTGTAGTAGGAACGAGAACTAGCAGTGGGTGTACTTATAGTAGAACAAGAGGTACCTAAAGAGATAGAGGTATCAAACTTTACGTGCATCTTTGACCTATGATTGTGTTAGAGGTTCTTGGTATCAGATTTTGGTATTAATAGACAGGTGTGTGCAATATGGATGTATTCATGGATGTTGTGGACTAATGATTAATTGACATGGGTACCAGTGTACAAGGATAGAAATTAGTTAACGAATGTGCCAGAGTTAAGTGTATGTTAGAGATAGAAGATACTGCAAGTAATATGTTAGCAGGTTCTTTCTTTCTTCCTCATGTTCTTTTCGTCTTCTGATCGATTGATTCCCTAGTATTGTAGTTCGTATGCCTGATTTTCTTGTTAGAATGTAGTTAGTAGTACACCCTGACAGAGACTGCAATACCATGACAAAAGACACATGACCGTACACTTTTCTTAGATTACAGGTTGTATGAATATAGGTAAAAATTTTCTTAGACCATGATCATTGGGGTTTTGACCATAACAAAGATATATGAAGAGGTTATGACTTGACAAAAGGGACAAGATGATTAAAATTTAAGGATAAGCATTCATTTAAATAAAGAGTTAAGGAGTTAATATAACATAATTGATGGATCATTGATTTTACGAAGATTGAGGATGATTGAAACTGGAGGATAAAACATTAACTTAAATGGAGAGTTAAGAAATTAACATGGCAAAATTGAGGATTTATTAATTTTAGGAAGGTTATGATATGATAGAATTGGTGATTAAAATTGAGAAAATTTAGGAAATTATCATTATATCTATTTGATTGCAAGATAGTAATTTAAAATTTTATATTAGGGACGTTACATTTGAAGGATCCATAAGTGTCGCATTGTTGAGTATTTTGAGGAAAAAGGAAACCGAAGAATAAGATCATTGATGGATTATGGTTAGGATTCAGACTTTTGGGATGGGATTCAATTTTATATATGCATTTATTGAAACTAAATTTGAGGAGTAGATATCAAATTTCGAGTATTTAATTAACTTAAATTCGGAGGAAATTGTGAGGAAAATGGAGACTGATTTTATTTCGAGAATTTTTCAGGAATACAATAATCTCAGAATTTTTGAAAATTGTGAAATGATAAGGTGGATTGTTTCAGGATTTTATGGGTTGGTGAATTTAACCGTTGATGGAAAATAATATAATGAATAAACACTACTATGAGGATTGTAAATTTTGAGGACAAAATTCTTTTAAGGAGGGTAGACTTGTCACTACCACATTCCAAGAATAGGGGTATTTTCGACTTTTTATGTATTTAATATTTCGTGTATTTAATTTAAATAATTTCATAAAATGTGTATTAAATATTATATTATTTTTTGTGTGCATTAATGTCTGAGCTGGTAGACTTGACTTAGAAGCCCACTAGACAAACACCTGTCTGAATTATAGGGTTACGTGTTAATTGTATTAATTAGGATTTAAATTATTGGAGGTCGTAATTAATTACCATAATTTATTGTTGCACCTTATCTTTGCTTCGATATTTGGAGCACTACCCTGGCTTTTGCCTTCCAACAATTTCACAACCTTGCCCTAGACATGCCCGCCTTCCATTCTTTCATTTTTCCAACTCATAATTATGCTTTCTTGTGCTTCATTTTAGCCGCACAATATTCGTCGCGGACGTTTATTTAATTCATAAATAAATTCCAATTTTGTATCGTTGTGCGTTCCAATCGAAATTGGAGGCAATCTTGACCTATTTTTCGTACGACCCAAATTAGGGTAATATTCTATTTTGAGTCTTCTTCATTAATGCTATTGATGACCCGACCTGATTTTGGTCCCATGTTTTCCTAATTAATTTTAGAACGCCAAGTGTATCAAATTTTAATTAATTAATTTCAGAAACTCATTTCTGTGTAATTTTCTATTTGTTGGGGACTTAATTGCAAAATTTCAATGATGTGTCACCATCCTATTGGTTAACCCAAATGAAGGAAACCAACCCCCTTCTTTGACTAGTCAATAACACACTCTCTCTCCTCCTTTCTTTTGTTGTATTTTTCTCCATATTGAATCTAGGCCTTCCATTTTAAATGGAGCCATCCCCACCACACAACCCCTTACATGTTCCCTCAACCCTCTTCCCAAGAAACCCTATCCCTAGGTTGGCCGGCCCTAATTCCTAGGGGGTCACATCATCCCCCCACATACAAATAATACACCCTCTCCTTTAATTTCTTCACACACAAAACCATCACCAACACCAAAACCATTCACTACCCTAACCTCCTCTTCCCACTGTTCCTCGAGCCCGACCCTATCTCCGGCCTGTAACCCGGCCAGCTTCCCCGGCCGCTCCCCACGTCAGCCGGACACCGATCTCCTTCCCCGCCGAGCTAATCCCCTCCACCTCACGAGCTTCCTCCTCTAGTCGACAACCTCCGGCCCGACTCCTACGCCGGACCCGAGCAGCGCCCCACCGGAGTCCACCTCTCCTCGACTGAACGCCACAGCGCCTCGCCAGAGCCAGACCTATTCCCTCGACCAAGCCGTTCAGCCCAACTCCGGCAGCATCTACCCCCCTCGTTCACCACCCGAGCTTCCCCACGCGACCGGAGCAGCAGCAGCTCGACTTTACTCGATCCAAGCCGCTCGTCTCCGCTGATCTTCTTCCCTCCGGCAACTCCCTGCACTTCCCTTTCCCCGTGCACCCTGGCGTCGACCTCCTCCCGAGTTCTTCTCCTCCGGCCGGCAGTGCACCACTGCACCCCAGCTGAAGCTACCAGCCTCCTCCCCTCTTCACCGACTCCCTACTCCGGCAGCCCGCAGTCCACCCTACTCCACCATCACCACCACCTCATCCCCGCTGCCATTTCCATCCTCCTCCAGCCCGTTACCACCACGAACATCTCCTCCTGATCCCCTCCGGCCGGTCGAGCCGAGCCACCCCCTGTGAGATCTCTTTCTCTTCCCTTTCATTGATAGATATCTTAGTGTATATACGTATGTATGGTATATATGTATACATATATATATATATATATATATATATATATATATATATATATAGTATGTTAAATTCTATTTAGTATGTATATATATATATATACGTATTGTATATATATCTCCATAATATATGTTTATATATATATTCAAGTATTAGTTTTATTTAAAGCATATAAATACACATCTATTTTTCATACCAAATGAATAATATGTATGTATGTTAGTAGTATATATATATTATATATATATGGGTACTAGATGACCCGGATATAAATACGGACACCCCGTAACTATACCTGACCCGTGACTCTGTGAAATGTTAGTTGGCTGCCATGCGTACGCTGACGTACTGGCAAGCCCAGTACCATTTTGATCGTCTGTCTTGCCCAGCAATCGCAAACATGACGCCCGTGCAATTTGACGCACACTGACCCTAGATTGACCAGTGCCATACCTGGCATAGCCCCTGAGTTATGTATTTGAGTTGTGTTAGTGTAGCATATGATGCAAATATTATATTATTTTATATTATGTCTTTAGGACTGTTGGTTCCTCCAGACGATACTCTGGAACAGGACATTGATAATTCCAGCTAAGGACCCAAGGCGAGTACATTCTTTGATTAGCTTCTTGCTTATGATATCTCCTATGTTCATTGTATCTAGTATAAATATCCATGCTCTTGACACGATGGTTACACGGATTGGTATATACGGATCTCGTCATAAGATGTTGTTCCTTGTTCATGGTGTAGCTTGTACAAGTCTTGTTTCATTGTTATCTTGTACATGTACAGACACTGATTTCCGGGGAGATTTGCTACCTCCCTAGGGAATCCCGTGCCATAGCGTACCATGGTTGGATCTACTATACCAGTCGGGGGTGGGGAGTATTTTAGTATAGATATGTGATCATACCCAACTCTACATGCATCATAGCTCACCCCACATCTCACGTCGGGTGCGGCCTGACCATTTACATGCTTCATAGCTGTTACGTGTGATTAGCCTGACCTCTACATGCATCATAGCTAACCAACGGTTAGCCTGACCTTACATGAATCATAGCTAATCACATGTAACCAGCCTGATCAAGTTCCCAAGCCGATCACATGTTAAAGCTAGTACTCACACACTTAGTCATAGTATTCTTATTCATTGACATATTGTTTCTTTTCCTGCATTTACTTACAGTATTTTCAGTATATCCTTTATTATATATTTTCCGTACATATACATGCATCTTATATATTTCCATCTATATACTGCTACATAGTTTATATCATTGATATAGAACTACTATTTAGAAATATACTTTGCTCCTTCCTGACTGGAAAACATTTTCCAGACTATGCCTAGAGGACTGGTATCCAACACTTGTGGACCATCAGGGTGAGTAGCTGCAGTCTTGGACTTAGTAGTTCAGTCGTGATTTTGGGAGGTCTATACGGAATCACTAGTCTTCTAGTTAGTTTCCTTCAGTAGTGTTTTTGGTACCGGATTTGTCTCCGGCATATTTGTTGAGACTTGGATTTATTGTTGAGTTAGATTTATTTACATTAGACTTGTGTTGTATTTCACTTTATTTCTTCGATTTCTTATCGTGCTGTAGTTATGTGATTGAGTATGTTGTTCATTTATATTTTATTATCCGTGTCTCCTTATGGAGTTGGATACTAGTGCGAGATTGTTTAGATAGTGCTTGACCTAGACAGCATTCTACCGTCGATGCTGCGGCGTAGGCTGGACGTACCCGCACACTCGTGCCCCTAAATCGGGTGTGGGTCGTGACAACACACCTAGGTTAGGGGAAAGTAAAAGGTTAGAGTTTGTATTTAAGAGAGAAATAAATAAAGAAAGAGAAGAAGGGTGAAAAACTTACTTGAAATGGAAGAAGAAAATGGAAGAAGTGAAGAAAGGGAGTAGAGAGGAGAAAATGAAGAAGAAGAATAAAAATAAAAGGGAGGGGGAGGTCCGGCCATATAGAAATAGGGTTAGGGTTTGCATTAAGGTTAGGTACAAAGACCAAAATGCCCTTAAATTAAGTCATCCAAAATAGGGTTTGGGTTTGGGGTTCCAAATATGCTCTAATTAAACTCTAATCACTCCAACTAACTAATTAAAATTTAAATAACTATTCTAAACCAATAAATGAGTCTGACAAGGGTGTTGGTTGGGTCTGACAAGGGTCTACTAGGGTCTGATATGGGTCCAGGCTAGCCAAAACCCTAAAACAACCAATAAAAATAAATACATGCATCTAATTAAATATTAATACAAATATTTATGATCAATACACAATTTATCAAATTAAAAATAAAAAAATATCCTGCCCTGGAAATGGGTAGTGACAAGTCTATCCTCCTTAGAAAATTTTGTCCTCAAAATTTAAAGTCGATCGCACTTCTTTTAGGTCAAACCCCCAACAATCACAGTTAAGAAATTCTACCTAAACAATATATAAGATCATGATCCTACTGGTCGTGTTATCACAGTCTCAATCAGGGTCACTACACTATCTACCACAGCACAAAAGAAAAGTCTAACATGTACTAATGAAGCACACCACAAGAAATAGAAAAGGACAGGAACAAGAAGAACAAAGAGAGACAGACCTGCTAACCTGACACCCGTAGCATCGGCCTCCTCGACCGTCAACGCATAAGCCCTGCCCTGCTGGGGTATCTCCCTCTGCTGGCGCGGGGCATGATGCTGTGCCACAGGTGGCCTAGCTCCAACTCTCCGATCCTGTGCTCCACCACATAAAGGTACAGTGGGGCAATCTCGCATCTGGTGAGCAATGGATCCACAGAACAGACACACCTTTAGCCTCCTCCTACAAACATCCCAAGTGTGTCCTGCCTTTCTGTAGTAGGCACAAGTGGGCACTCTCTGATCCTGACCTTGCTGTGCTGTCTGTTGCGCTGTCTTCTGCATATAGGGATGCTTAGCCGGTCCTGCACTACCACTCGCACTACCTGAATTATCCCTGCCTCTCTTGGACTTGAGCTCCAAGTCATCCTCTGCCCTCTGAGTGTCCCCTACGATCTGCTCGAAAGTTGCCTCGCGGTCACTCCTAGTCAAAGACTTGACCGCCATGACCAAGCCCTTGCGAAACTTCCTCGCCTTTGCTGCCTCACTTAAGCCCTCCACGAATCTGCCCAGACGATAGAACTTTGCTGCATACTCGTCCACCAATATGCTCCCCTGGATGAGTGCCTCAAACTGGCTCTCCAAAGCACTGAGAGCCACATCTGGGAAAAACTTCTTCTTAAAGAACCTCTTGAAAGCCTCCCAAGTAAGCCCTGGTGCCGCGATCCTCGTATCAGTGCGATACCACGTCAAAGCAAGGTCGAACATCTGACCGCCCGCTGCCTCTATCTGCATGCTGTCTGGAATCTGTGCCAGCCGAAAAATCCCCTCAATCTGCTCTATCTAGTCATCCGCGTACAGAATCCCCTCTGTACCCCGGAACTCCTTGGGTCGCATCCTTTGGAAGTCAATGATGCTGCCCAGCCTCGGATGCTGAGTCTGATCTGCCTGTGGCTGGGTCTGAGCCACTCTGTCCACTGCCGTCATGGCCACCTGGTGGGCATTCTCAATGCCCAGCCTCATCACATCCATCTGACGGTTCTGCACATCCATCATCTTTCTGAAGAACACAAACAACTGTGCGGCGTCTACTGGTGCAGAAGGTGGTGGAGGAGGTACCACCGGAACGACTGGGGTAGTCCTCGGATTGACAAGTGGAGGAGGATCCCCGAGAGAAGCAGATGCTCCCTCAACCGCATGAGTGGTGAGTGGAGCGGTAGCAACTACCTGAATATGAGCTAGACGAGAGGTGGCAGACCTCTCGGTGGCAACTGCTTGGACGGTATGATGGGATCGTATCTTCGGAGGCATCCTAATCACAGATCAAAAGAAGTCAATACGGCGCAAGATACGATATCATCAAAGGAGGACAGTAATATTTTAAAAGAAAGCAATTTCAGAATAATTAGATTAGAATTGTTCCTAGTCGTGATTGAGTACACTCTCATCCTAGATCCTATATCCTAGAGCAGGCTCGCAACAGTACAACTAAATCGTTGTACTAACACGATATCGCACTAATTGCGAAGCTCGAGACCTGCGTGGGCGACCACCAAAAATGTGTCATGACCCGCACCCGAAAATCGGGCATGAGTCATGGGTATGTCCAGCCTACGCCGCAGCATCGGCGGTAGAATACTGTCTAGCTCTACTATCTAGCTAATAATCTCACACAAATATATAAGTACCTGCCAATATCTCAACTCCAAACGGAGGAGAAATATGATAAACATAACACAAGTACTAAATCATGATCTAAGCACAATAAGATAACAAGAAAGTCTAACAACTACAAAGTCTAAACAACAACTACTATTAAAAACAACAACAACTGTAAACCCCCTCGACCAGAAATTAGGGTTAATTAATTTCAAATAGCCTAATTAGGGTTAACTAGATTTAATTAAGATCTATTATATAGTATTATAATACCTGTGCAATGATTTATTGTTTTAGGATACTACCCTAGCTGTTACCCTAAAATAATTTCTACATACCTGGCCTAGAAATAATAACCTATCATATTGAACCTAGAACAAACCCCGGATACTGATTTTCGTGCCTGATTTTAGTCGCACAAAAGTTGTTACAAACGTCCGTACGCAATTTAAATAAATTGCGTAATTACGTTCGTGGTCCGTTCCAATCGAAATTGAGACCCCATCTCGATCCGAATTGACCAACCCAGATCCTGACATTATTGTACACTGAGCCTACCACACTAATGACCCTTGTCCAACCCAATTTAGACCCCCGAGTTTTTATTAAATTAAATTAGAGACACCGGTGCATTAATTATGAATTAATTAACGTGGTGACCTAACCTTAATTAAATTAGACCCAACTCCAATCCAAACCCACACCCACACCCACACCCACACCCACAAGCCTCATACAAAACACCATACACCATCCTAGTCCAATGAAGAACACCAAACATGGTGTTTGTTTACATCAAATCCCCAATTTCAGGAATTGTGCAAATACCAAATTGTTCAGGGGCCTATTTGCAAAAATGCAATGAGGTGTCCCCCCCTCATTGGCCCAAACCTCATGGAGAAAAGAATGTCATTCCCTAACCGTATCCATTCATTTTCCCCCCTTTCCTAGTGGACTTGTACCCCTTTATGAAGGGCACATCATGGCCCTTCATTCAAAATGCTACATTTCTAGCCCTCCCCTCATCTTGATGGACATCCCCAACTCCCCAAAAACTATGTCCAACCGGCCCTAATCCCTAGGCAGGATCCTCACTCTCTCTCCTACATATAGGACATCATTTTACCTCATTTATTGCACTCAAACCTAGGCAAAACCCTACCTAAACCCTATTCTCTAAAACCCTCCACTACACAGCTCAACTCCAACCCGACCACCCGCCGCCTCCTCCCGGCCAACCACCGCCTCCGGCCACCCCCACACAGACCCGACCACCCTCGCCGACCACTCCCCTACCCTCAGCCACCGCCACCCGCCGCCTGGCCGCCGGTAGCCCCCACCAGCAACTCCATCTTCAACCTGAGCTTCCCCCCACCACACTCTAGAGCCGACCACCCGACCACTTAATACTCCGCCACCACTGCACCTCCGGCGGCCAAACTCTGCCGACCCCTCCCCCGGCCAACCACCTCCCCCTCCGTGGACTCCCAGCGCCGGACGTCGACACCCCGAGCCGCAAACCACCCCGCAGCACCGGCAGCTCCAGAAATGCTGCTGTAGCCGACGACCGCCCCGCACGTCGCCGGAGCTCCGTCCGGCCACCCCCGCCGTCGACGGCCCGCCACCGGGACCCCCTCGACCTGGACGTCGCTTAGGTACAATATTTTATGTACATTTGTCAGTATTTATACGAGTATTTTAGTGTGCATTGAGTATATACGTTATATATATATATTTCAGAATTCTAATTAGTATATATATACCTATAGTTTTGTATGAATACAGTATTTTAAATTAATATATATGGTATTTGGTATATGTGGTATATACTGGAAATATATGTATATGCATATTATATACAGTATATTGTATTTAAATACCTTATATGCATTAAATAACTATTATGTATATGTATACATATATATATATATATATATATATATATATATATATATATATATATATATATATATATATATATATATATATATATATATATATAGTATTCTGTATAGTATTTATATATGTATTTTCCTGTATAAATATAGTATTCTATATATAATACACTGTATTTTGTGTATTTTAATATATATTAGAGCTATGTGTATATGTATAATATATACAATAATTTATATTTAAATACTTTATATGTATTAATAACTATTATGTATATGTATACATATATAATATATATAAATATATTGTATATATATTGTGTATTTTAGTATTTAGAGTATTATATAAATATATAAATATATATGTATATACATATACTTTTGTATTAATATATGTTAGTATATATATTATATATGACTGCACTTTCTATTTTTGTACAAATAAATATATATGTATATACCTGTTGTATATATGGTATTATTTGCTTATATAAATATATCTAAATATATGTCAAAGTATTAAATTAATATATATGGTAAAATGTATTTAAATATGTAAATATATTTTATGGAGATATGTATGTGTGCATATTTATTGGGTTGTTATTAGAGTATATCTATAAAAGCTACCTTATTGTGAAATATTAAACATACATAATATCTTAATATATTATGATTTAGTACTTATATATATTTATATTTGTAATAGCTATATATATATATATACAGTCCAAACCCTGTGTCAGTTGTAGATACAAGCAGTGTGTCTTAGTCGTGCTATTGTAGCGACTAATATTATCATTACTATATCATATATAGGACTGCTGGACAGTACCGCCGAGGCATCAGGAGCAGGACTTTGGATTTCGCAGCTACCCGGGACAGGCAAGTATACCTTGCTGGATTACTGCTTAAAATTAAATGTTAAATGTTGCAAATATACATGAACTGTGTGCGTCCGAGATTGACTCGGGTGCAATCGATAATGCGTCGATGAGTAGTGTACTTGACCTAGTTGTTAGCTGACTCACCCACTACTGCGAGGATATTCTGATATCTTCCTAGACCATGGCACTATACACGTATCACGATGGTATATTCATATTGGGATGCGGGTCCACGTACCCGATTCGCTATCGGTACGTACGACATGCATCACGGACTAGCCTGTATTATATAGTAGTATAGTTAGATAAGACTTGGCATATAGATACGGTACACTCACGTCGTGTATTCGACTTGCGTATCTACATTGGGCGGGAAGGACAACTGATAAACTTATGGGATACACCCATCGGACTCCGTGGTATCCAGAGTGACTCCCTATATTCAGACACCGCGCTCTTCGGAGTGTTACGGACGTATATACATTGCAGATACCACGCCCCTTAGTGTCACGACCCGCACCCAGAAATTCGGGCACGAGTGCGTGGGTACGTCCAGCCTACGCCGCAGTGTCGGCGGTAGTACGCTGTCTAGGGCATGATCACAGGTGATAAATCTAGCTCATTCACAATAATTAAATAGGCAAGAAAAAAAATAGCAGGAAAAGAATGCTAAGATTTTATAACCAGAATATGATAATCAGATCCAGAGTTTATTACAGAACCATAGATTATAGCGGGGACAAACCCGATTACTAAGATGAAAGAAAATAAATAACTAAGGCTAACTACTCTGCAGGGGTAGTCTCCTGGGTGGGAACCGGCTCTGCAACTGTATCACCTGCTATCTCAGAGGGTCCATAATAGGTGGGGGCAAGGTTCTCATCATTGCCTAAACAACGGATCCAGTCAGGAAAGGAGCAAAGTACACAATGCACAACAAGATTTAAACTAAATATTTGTGACAGGTAGAAAATAACTGACTAAGTATTATGTTGAGAAATGCGTAAGTAAGTAGTGAAATTAACTGAGAAATAATGCTATAAAACAAGACCAGAAGTAAAATATGATTGATTGCTATAAACCAGAAATTCGAGTAAAACAGGAATAAAATGTGACAAGAAATATAACTGTAACAAGACAGGAACTTATGTGCGTGAACTTGTATATTTAGAATACCTAGTTGGCATGTAGGGGTTTATAAGGCTAATAGGGCCATCATAGACGACTAGTACACAATGATTACCGGAATAATCAAGTATAAGGCTGATGGTACAATCGCGTACCAACAGCTGGCACACAGTGATTACAGGGGGAAAGGGTAAACCACATGCCTCCTAGTATTCTCCCGCCCGACACGAAAAGCAAGACACGAAATACATTATTCAAGACATGAAATCCAGTGCTCTAACTCTACATATAATCATCAATGGTACAAATAAAGTAGGGAATTTATTTATCACAATATAAAGGTTAAACTTGAAGTGCAGGTACTTGCCTGTTGTTTGGATCTGATTAATTTGGTTCTTGGGGGAAAAGTCCAGAGATGAGTCCAAAAGCTGAAATAGACATTACCATCATGCTCAGAAGATGTCAAATAGCTAGAAACGCCTGTCCTTGGGTCCAATTTGGAGACAAGGACAAAAACGACAGTTTCGGGTCAAAACGGGGTCCGCCGGTGGGCCCGCTTTGCACCAAAAAACGTGTCCGGGTCAAAGGTCTCCAAATTCACCAAACTTAGTGTCAACAGATCAGAAACGCTGATACGAACCCAATGGAACTTCCAGATTTGGATTCCGATGAGCCGAACACAAAATCGCCCGTCGAGCGGGGCCTGTGGGGCCCACGACACGCGATTTCGTCAACGTTCTCAGAATCGAACCAAACTTGACCCACAGGACCAACGTATCGCTACGAGTCCGATGGCGCAAGTTTTGTCTCGATCTGACGAGTGTACACGAAGTTAGGGCGAATTGCAGAAATGGCAGATACGGGACGATGTCCGCGGATACGCGTTGATTCTGGTGTGCACGCACACCCGAATCAGCTTCCACGAAATCTCACACATCCGTATCGATGATGCGCACGTATCTGTAAAGACCGCACGCGACCAAGTCGTCCCGTTTGGAGGGGCGCACTCAGTTCCGGGGTGAAATAGGGTCTGGTTTTTCCTGTTTTTGGATCGCAGTGTGCGATCACCACAGGACGCGATGCCCCAAACAGTTTATCCGGACACCGAGAGGGTCATACAGATTTCACAACGCAATTTACGGAATTAAAATCCGAGCTACGAGTAAGAAGATACACGCACCTGAACGGGACCCGAAAACCGGGGTCAAAATGTGTCCGACACGACACAGGACTCGTGTCCTGTGTCGGACACGGGGGAGAGAGTTAGGGCTAGGGTTAGGGTTTTCCGGCGGATCTCCGGCGGCTCGGGCGGCGGTGAAGGCCGGAGGCGGTCGAGGGCGGCTGGGGGAGTGCTGGCGACGCTGGCCGGCGGCGGTCGAGGGCGGCTGGGGGTGTGCTGGCGGCGCTGGCCGGCGGCGGTGGAGCGCCGGAGCGGGCGGGGCGGCGCTGGGGTTGCTGCTGCTGGACGCCGGAGGGGAGCAGGAGAGGGAACGACGGAGACGGGCGGTGGCGCAGGGAGGCGGGGCTGGCGAAGGCGGGCGAGGCGGCGCGGCGTGTGGCAAGGTGAGGCGGAGGAAAGGAGGAGGTCGACGGTGGCCGGAGGGTGGAGGAAGGGGGTTATATACGGGAGAGGGGCGCTGGGCCGGCCGGGGATGGCGGCGTCGTGGCGGGGAAGGCGGAGGCGAGGGCGGTGAAGGCGGAGCGGAGCGGGGAAGGCGGAGCTGGCCGCCGGGGGCGGCGGGAGACGTGGCCACGCGGAGGTCGTGGGGAGGGCAGCGGTGACCGGGTCAGCGGGCGGGCGGTTCGGGTTTGATCGACCCGAACCAACCCGGTAGCGGGTTGGCAGGCTGGGCCGGGGGTCAGGCCCAATGGGCCGGGCTGGGGAACGGGCCGGAGAAAATAAAAAGAAAATAAAATAATAATAATAATAATAATAATTAATAAAATAGGTAAATAGTTTTTAGGCATTTAAAAATATGTCCGGGGTCCAATAAATTCCAGAAAAATTGCCCTAAGTCCAGTTTTCCATTTTACACCCAAAAATATTATTTTCACTATATTTTAATGTTGTTTATTATCAATTAAAAATCATGTAATAATTTAAACTCCTGATTTTATTTACAGAAAATTCCCAGAAAATTCCAGAAAATTGTGAAAAATTCTAATTTTAATATTCTTGCAAAATCTGGGGGTTTACAACCTACCCAACTTATAGAAATTTCGTCCTCGAAATTTAAATTATGGCAGGGTTCTCTCTGTCCAAACTCACTTGATTACAGTCCAGCGGGTTTCTCTCAGGTGGACATTGCGGTCGCTACCCAACTTATAGTTTTACCCATATCCTCTAAGGCTGTACAACTAGTAAAGCTAGGTCTCAACTTAATAAATCAGGGTATTGAATCTTAAGCCTGCAACACAAAACACAGCACCTAGGGTCTTGTCTTAGTCATAAAGGGTTATCATCAATTCGACCGGTCTGAGGGGTATATCTAGCACTACAAATCAACTTATACCAACCACAGGTTTTTGTCTTTCCGAAATAAGGAAAGACGAGGATCAATAATAAAGAGTTTAAGGGCGAGGTGGTAGAACAGAGGTATAGGGGTCAAGGCATTTTTCAGGAATTCTAATGGGAATTGTCAGGCGGTTAAGGATCGAGATTCTATTCTGGTAATGCTGATACGATATGCTCGGACGTATTTAGGGGGCAAGTATACTAGTCGACTATATCTCAATCCACATAAAGTAGTTGTGCGAAGTGCGAATCAAAATGCACTAAGGTTGATCAGACCTTAGTACACTGATTCTGAGTAGACACTTGTATTAGTGGGGTTGATCAGGCCTCAATAATACAGGTGTCATGAACAAGCCCGACAAAGAGTAAGCTTGCAAAACTAGGCTATAAAATAGCAGCATTAGTCGAGTTTAGCAAAATTAAGTGCGCTAGATGATGATAAAAAAAGAGGTACAAATTTATTGAAGTTCACAAGACACATATAATAAGCACAATAGCAAAAACCTCAAAATCTCTACAGTTATCAAATATAAAAGCATTCCAGGTTATTTAGCAAGTTTAAAATTACCAGGTTGGGGCTGAGGTCACGAACCAACAGGCACGAAAACAATACTAGGAAAAGGTATCTACGAATCACTTACGCGCATTAGCTGCTTCCAGAGTTTGCGCGTTCTCCACGGTCATTACGTAAGCTTGTCCGCGTCCTGGAGCAGCGGCACAGTCCCTCACTTGATGTGCTGTTGATCCACAATACAGACAGGCACCTAGTCTCTTCCTACAAACTTGCCAGGTGTGACCTTGTTTTTTACAAAAGCCACAAGTGGGAACTCGTTGATTCTGTCCTTGAGCTTGGTGTTGGGGTGCTGTAGCTCGAGGGAGAGGACGCTGGGTTTGCTGCGGGGACCTCTGCTGTTGTTGTTGTTGAAAAGGGCGTTTGTTGGGTCCCGTATTTCCGGTATCTCTCTCTCGCTTTAGTTTATGCCCCATGTCTCTCTCAACGCCTTGTGCCACGTTCAAGATTTCCTCATAGGTGCGGGCTCGGCTGGTGGTGACAGCAAGGCGAATATCCGGAGACAGCCCCTTCTTGAATCTACGGGCTCTGTCCTCCGGGGTACGAACCATGTACTCCGTAAAGTGGCTTAACCTGCTAAATTCAGCAGTATACTCATCAACAGACAGGTTACCTTGTTCCAGCCTCTCGAATTGGCTTTCGAGAGCTTTTCGAGCCACTTCGGGGTAGAATTTCTCCTTGAATAGCCTCTTGAAGTCTTCCCAGGTGATGTCGGGAGCAGATAATTGGGGTTCATCTCTGAACCAGGTTCGAGCAATGTCGAACAGTTGCAGGCTTGCGGACTCCACTTTGAGATCATCAGGAACCCGAACAGTCTTCAGGAGTCTCTCTACGTTCTCTATCCATTCATCGGCATAGAGAATGCCTTCAGTTCCGTAAAATTCCAAGGGTCTGAGGTTTTTGAAGTCTTTGGCACTCCCTGGCCTCTTGAGTGGCGACTCCTGGGACTTAATAGCTTCTGAGAGGCTGGTCCGCAGAAGTGCAGTCTGTTCTTTCTGGGATTCTACTAGTCCCTGGAACACTCCAAGTAGTTGTGCCCCATCTAAAGTAACTGCCGGAGTAGATGGAGGTGGAGGGAGTGCAAGAGTTTCGGGCACAGTCTGCTCAGCTGGTTCTGATGTGCCTCCTACTGTGTTCCTTGTCTGAACCATTCTGAAAGATGAAGGGATAGGGAGATCAGAATAGATTACTTGGAAATCAAGGGCGATAGAAAAATTGATCAGAAGTGATATCAAGAATTGAAATAAGGACCCTATACTGTGAATGAGCTTTTCCTAGAATCCTCAATCTTATTGCAGGCCTGTTCGGTCCCTAAGTTGAAACCGAACAATTTAGTCGTTTGACCTGCATGGGCCACCACAAAAATGTGTCACGATCCGCACCCAGAAATTCGGGCACGAGTGCGTGGGTACGTCCAGCCTACGCCGCAGTGTCGGCGGTAGTACGCTGTCTAGGGCATGATCACAGGTGATAAATCTAGCTCATTCACAATAATTAAATAGGCAAGGAAAAAAATAGCAGGAAAAGAATGCTAAGATTTTATAACCAGAATATGATAATCAGATCCAGAGTTTATTACAGAACCATAGATTATAGCGGGGACAAACCCGATTACTAAGATGAAAGGAAATAAATAACTAAGGCTAACTACTCTGCAGGGGTAGTCTCCTGGGTGGGAACCGGCTCTGCAACTGTATCACCTGCTGTCTCAGAGGGTCCATAATAGGTGGGGGCAAGGTTCTCATCATCGCCTAAACAACGGATCCAGTCAGGAAAGGAGCAAAGTACACAATGCACAACAAGATTTAAACTAAATATTTGTGACAGGTAGAAAATAACTGACTAAGCATTATGTTGAGAAATGTGTAAGTAAGTAGTAAAATTAACTGAGAAATAATGCTATAAAACAAGACCAGAAGTAAAATATGATTGATTGCTATAAACCAAAAATCCGAGTAAAACAGGAATAAAATGTGACAAGAAATATAACTGTAACAAGACAGGAACTTATGTGCGTGAACTTGTATATTTAGAATACCTAGTTGGCATGTAGGGGTTTATAAGGCTAATAGGGCCGTCATAGACGACTAGTACACAATGATTACGGGAATAATCAAGTATAAGGCTGATGGTACAATCGCGTACCAACAGCTGGCACACAGTGATTACAGGGGGAAAGGGTAAACCACATGCCTCCTAGTATTCTTCCGCCCGACACGAAAAGCAAGACACGAAATACATTATTCAAGATATGAAATCCAGTGCTCTAACTCTACATATAATCATCAATGGTACAAATAAAGCAGGGAATTTATTTATCATAATATAAAGGTTAAACTTGAAGTGCAGGTACTTGCCTGTTGTTTGGATCTGATTAATTTGGTTATTGGGGGAAAAGTCCAGAGATGAGTCCAAAAGCTAAAATAGACATTACCATCATGCTCAGAAGATGTCAAATAGCTAGAAATGCCTGTCCTTGGGTCCAATTTGGAGACAAGGGCAAAAACGGCAGTTTTGGGTCAAAACGGGGTCCGTCGGTGGGCCCGCTTTGCACCAAAAAACGTGTCCGGGTCAAAGGTCTCCAATTTCACCAAACTTAGTGTCAACAGGTCAGGAACGCTGATACGAACCCAACAGAACTTCCAGATTTAGATTCCGATGAGCCGAACACAAAATCGCCCGTCGAGCGGGGCCTGTGGGGCCCACGACACGCGATTTCTTCAACGTTCTCAGAATCGAACCAAACTTGACCCACAGGACCAACGTATCGCTACGAGTCCGATGGCGCAAGTTTCGTCTCGATCTGACGAGTGTACACGAAGTTAGGGCAAATTGCAGAAAGGGCGAATACGGGACGATGTCCGCGGATACGCGTTGATTCCGGTGTGCACGCACACCCGAATCAGCTTCCACGAAATCTCACACATCCGTATCGACGATGCGCACGTATCTGTAAAGACCGTACGCGACCAAGTCGTCCCATTTGGCGGGACGCACTCAGTTCCGGGGTGAAATAGGGTCTGGTTTTTCCTGTTTTTGGATCGCGGTGTGCGATCACCACAGGACGTGATGCCCCGAACAGTTTATCCGGACACCGAGAGGGTCATACAGGCTTCACAACGCAATTTACGGAATTGAAATCCGAGCTACGAGTAAGAAGATACACGCACCTGAACGGGACCCGAAAATCGGGGTCAAAATGTGTCCGACACGACACAGGACTCGTGTCCTGTGTCGGACACGGGGGAGAGAGTTAGGGCTAGGGTTAGGGTTTTCCGGCGGATCTCCGGCGGCTCGGGTGGCGGGGAAGGCCGAAGGCGGTCGAGGGTGACTGGGGGAGTGCTGGCGGCGCTGGCCGGCGGCGGTCGAGGGCGGCTGGGGGAGTGCTGGCGGCGCTGGCCGGCGGCGGTGGAGCGCCGGAGCGGGCGGGGCGGCGCTGGGGTTGCTGCTGCTGGACGCCGGAGGGGAGCAGAAGAGGGAACGACGGAGACGGGCGGTGGCGCAGGGAGGCGGGGCTGGCGAAGGCGGGCGAGGCGGCGCGGCGTGTGGCGAGGTGAGGCGGAGGAAAGGAGGAGGTCGACGGTGGCCGGAGGGTGGAGGAAGGGGGTTATATAGGGGAGAGGGGCGCTGGGCCGGCCGGGGATGGCGGCGTCGTGGCGGGGAAGGCGGAGGCGAGGGCGGTGAAGGCGGAGCGGAGCGAGGAAGGCGGAGCTGGCCGCCGGGGGCGGCGGGAGACGTGGCCACCCGGAGGTCGTGGGGAGGGCAGCGGTGACCGGGTCAGCGGGCGGGCGGTTCGGGTTTGATCGACCCGAACCGACCCGGTAGCGGGTTGGCAGGCTGGGCCGGGGGTCAGGCCCAATGGGCCGGGCTGGGGAACGGGCCGGAGAAAATAAAAAAGAAAATAAAATAATAATAATAATAATAATAATAATAATAATAATAATAAATTAATAAAATAGGTAAATAGTTTTTAGGCATTTAAAAATATGTCCGGGGTCCAATAAATTCCAGAAAAATTGCCCTAAGTCCAATTTTCCATTTTACACCCAAAAATATTATTTTTACTATATTTTAATGTTGTTTATTATCAATTAAAAATCATGTAATAATTCAAAACCCTGATTTTATTTACAGAAAATTTCCAGAAAATTCCAGAAAATTATGAAAAATTCCAATTTTAATATTCTTGCAAAATCTGGGGGTTTACACTTAGAGTGTGGACGTTATATATATACAGATATCTCATTCTTTAGAATGATGGACGTTGCAGATACCACACTCTAGAGGACGTTGGACGTTATGCCTACACCTATCTATACGTTCCGAGGTTGTCCTTACATTGCATTCACTTAGATGGTTAGCACACCCCTCTTTACTTTTATTCAGTACTATATCTGGCATGCATATTGTATCGTGTTACGTCCCTCTGAGGACCTGGTTATCTTCCAGATCTGGACGAGGCCTATTATCCCACAGTGTACGGGCCAGGTGTGGAGACGAGGTTTGCTCTTGACGAGGAGCTAGAGGTCCTTCCATCGGAGTACCCCTGATCATATTGGTAGGCCTTCCGCCTATGACTGGAGCTCCTTACCTAGTTAGCAGTTGTTCCAGTCACTCTTATTATCAGTACTTTATTTCAGACTATCAGTACTTTATCTCCAACATTTGTAGTGGGTTTGTTCCCACCGGACATATTTTAGTTGTACTATGTCATTCAACTATGTTCTTATATTCCAGTCTTTCATTTCAGTATTTTACTTGTTGTCTGTGGATGAGATTAGACACTGCCTGTTGTTGATATTAGACTTGTTAGATTTAGGACAACGTAGCACGCTTCGCCAGGATCCATTAAATTGAGATATCCTCGGAGACGTGTCAGCTGGCCAATGCCACGTGGCCTGGTTCCATATATTTTGGGACTAGGGCGTGACAACAACAATAATAATAACAATAATATCCTAAAATCAAATACAATACAAGTCTCAAACCAAAAGCTAATCAATACAACTGAGGTCTTAGTGATCCCGGCTACCAACCCAGAAATTACTCCTGAACTAGGGGGTCCCTGTCTGCACCATCGACAGGCTGAGGTCCATAAAACGTTGGACACCAATCTTCCGGATCCTCTAAAAAATATATCCAGTTAGGATTGGAGCAAGTACACCTCTAACAGCAGTTCCAGTTAAATGATAAAAACTATAAAATAGTTGTAGTAAGTAGCACAAGGTAAAGAAAATAAAGTATGAACAAGAATATATATATATATCTATCAACTGGTGCATAAAGGTAAAGATGCATGAAAATCAGAAACAAGATAGTAATGATTGCAGGATACAAGAAATCTAAACTAAGATCAAGTGTGTGTACAATAACGTGAAGTGAGTCCAGCAAGAATAAATATAATGAGTCAAGTCCAGAAAGTATAAGTGAGACCAGTCAAGAAGTGCAAGAGAGACCAGACTAGAAAGAATAAACTCGTGTCTCTGAAATACCTATTTTGACATATAAACGGCTAGGGTAAGTATGGCTCACCGCACACTGGGTGTGCGGCTTCTATCATTCCAGATTAGACAAGAGGGGATGATTTCAGTGATTCCAGATTGGGAATGTTTACATGTCTACTCGAGTATTTCTCCGCCCCGACTAGTACAAGTGAATCCAAGATCCGACATATAAATCAAGTATGAGTCCAGCCAAAAACATGAGTGATGCCTGCAGTAAGTCCTGATGTGACGCCAGTAGGTAATTCCAGAAATAGAGGCCAGAAATATTAAATATACGTGTCGCAAGTAAATGAATCCAGAAATACTAGTCAGTGTTGTGCCAGAAAATTAGATAATACTATACTAGAAGCGAATCATAATAATTATCAGATAATGAAAACTATCAGAGAATGTACTCGCCTGACGTCCTGAGCAACTAGCGAGGATCGAGGTCCGAACTGGCATCGCAAGGACCTATTACGAAAAGCAAGGTTAAACAGATATAAAATAACTAAAAATAAGCTTCTAGGGTTGTTCTAGGTCAAACCGGTAAAATCTGGGTCAAAAAGTCAATTATTGGTCCAAAAAGTCAACTCTAGGTCAAAATTAGGTCAAAGGTTGACTTTGGCGGTCAACCGGGTCAACTACGGTCAACTCTAGGTCAATCTAGGGTGCCCCTAAAATTCTAGGTCAAAACTAGCTCATTAAGCTAGTAAACCCTCAAACTCGCCTCCTTGAGATATCGGGATACCCTCGGTATCCGATATCTCAACCTACGCTACACACCTAGCCTAAACCCACTAACATATATACTAGCATGTATATATATATATATATATATATATATATATATATATATATATATATATATATATATATATAACTCTAACCTCAATCCTAGGCAAAAATCCAATACCTCGTCCCGATGCCCAATACCTTGAGTATCTCAAGGTATTGAGATACCTCGCCTAACTCCTCTCTAACTCTAACTAACTAGCTAACTATATATATATATATATACTTATATATATATACTACTATATATATATATATATATATATATATATATATATATATATATATATATATATATATATATATAACCTAGTGTATAGGCAAATACCTCATCTCCGATACCCAACTTACCTCAATACCTTGGTATCTTAAGGTATTGATATCCAATACCTTGCTCTTCTCTCTCACTATCTAACCATACCTATATATATATATATATATATATATGTATAAAAAGGGGGGGGGGGGAACTATAGACGCTGCTGCTGCTGATACTGCGAAACGCTGCTGCTGCTATCCCTGCTGCTGCTGCATGCAGCTGCTGCTGGTGCACTAGCTGCTGGTGCTGGTGCAATACATGCTGCTGCTGCTCCTACTGCTATCTGATGTTGCTCTCTACCTCACTCACTCTATCTCACTCTCCCTCTTATCTCTATCTCACTCTCTCATCTCTATCAAACAACACACACACACACACACACACACACACACACACACACATATATATATATATATATATATATATATATATATATATATATATATATATATATATATATATATATATAACACACACACACACACACACACACACATACACACACACACACATATATATATATATATATATATATATATATATATATATATATATATATATATATATATATATATATAAACACACACACACACACACACACACACACACACACACACACACATATATATATATATATATCTATCTATGCCTATACATATACTCACACAAATACACACTAACACACACACAAACACACTCAACACACACTAACACACTACACTCACACACACTACACTACACACTCTCTAGAAATGCCCAAATCTCTGTGACACGACCTCACGTGTCCGAACGGGGACACATACTTACCCTCAAGACACCCAAACACGTATACCTAGGTCCGTCTAACCTAGGACAACACACAAAATTGGACCAATATCGGATTTCACCCGAAATTGACACAAAATCCTATGTCAAAGTCTCCAAACACATCCAAACAAGATCCAACTTCCTCCCATGGGTAGCCCTAAGGTCTAGGAAGGTTCTAAACTACTAATTACACTATATTAAAGCAATCACTAAGAGGAAAATTAGGGTTTACCTCTTGGGAGTTGAAATCCCAAGGCCAAAGTCTCCAAAAAGCCCCAAATCTACCACACCAAGTCTCCAAGCCTCCAAACTAAGTTCCTACACCAAATCTAGGCTCTACACACCTAGTTTAGGGAAAAATAAAAGATTATGGTTTGTGTTTAAGAGAGATAAATGAAGGAAGAGAAGGAGGGTGAAAAACCTACTTGAAATTGAAAAAGAAAATGGAAGAAGTGAAGAAAGGGAGTGGAGAGGAGAAAATGAAGACGAAGAATGAAAATGAAAGGGAGGCGGAGGTTCGGCCATATAGAAATAGGGTTATGGTTTGCATTAAGGTTAGGTACAAAGACCAAAATGCCCTTAAATTAAGTCATCCAAAATAGGGTTTGAGTTTGGGGTTCCAAATGCACTCTAATTAAACCCTAATCACTCCAACTAACTAATTAAAATATAAATAACTATTCTAAACCAATAAATGAGTCTTACAAGGGGGTTGGTTGGATCTGACAAGGGTCCACTAGGGTCTGACATGGGTCCAAGCTAGTCAAAACCCTAAAACAACCAATAAAAATAAATACATGCATCTAATTAAATATTAATACAAATATTTATGATTAATACACAATTTACCAAATTTTAAAAAAAATATCCTGCCCTGGAAATGGGGTAGTGACACTTCTGCTGCACTGTGCGTGCGTGCAGCTGATCGGCTGCGGTCGGCGGCTGCGGCAGAGCGAGGCGGTCGGTCGCCGGTCGGGGCTGAGGTCGAGGGTCTGGGAATGGTTTAGGGATTATGGTTAGGGTTAGGGTTAGGGTTTATGAACGTATATATATATATATATATATATATATATATATATATATATATATATATATATATATATATATATAGCCGCGCCGGGGGGAGGGGGGTTCTGCTGTGGGTGAGTTGGGTAGTTAGGAATAGGTTTTAGTTTGCTTTTGTTTTATTAATTTTCTTTTCTTTTCTTTTATTTTTTTATATTATTATTATTATTATTATTACTAATACAATTACTTATTATAATAATAATAATAATAATAATAATAATAATAATAATAATAATAATAATAATAATTATTTTTATTATTATTATTGCTACTATTACTACTACTACTACTATTATTATTATTATTCCTATTATTACTACTATTATTATTATTATTATTATTATTATTATTACTATTATATTTTATTCACATATATATTTATATATATAGATGAGACTATATAAAAATTTAAAAAGAATATTTGCACACAGAATAAATTCTAGAAAATCTATCACCCTTTAACAAGACTAAAAAAAAAAATTATTTTGTGAAATAATTCTAAATGAATATTTATATAAGTAATTTAATCAATAAAATTATTTTCTAATTAACTATGAAAATACTTTAAAAAATTTCAATAATTTAATAAAAATATTTTAAATAAAATTTAAAATTTTAGGGGGTTTATATTCTACCCAACTTACAATAATTTTGTCCTCGAAATTAACACTAACCCATATTCGTAATAAATCACTATAACTTTAACACTTCATTGCTAGCTTGTAGCACTTCTAAAAAGGTTTTGGTCAGCCATCCTAACACTTCCCTCCCTTATTGTCTGTACACTATTCTTTTATCCTCTAACTCATCTACACTATCCAACTTACAAGAATTCTACTAGTAGTTAAATTTTTTTGAGACTATTGTCTAGGTTGTAAGACGAATTTATTCATTGGGTCAAAAATTTTGGGATACTTGTCTGGAATTTCATAACCATAATTTTTTTCTGTAATCGTCAAGTATCATAGTCTAATACTGCCACGCCACCTGGCCAGTATGTCTGTAAATAATTCAACTACTCTATTATAATGGTCTATCTGCAGCTGTCGCTACCTCGCCAATGATTTGTCATATTCATCAGTTCGTAACAAGTGCCTTCAACTCTTTCCTAAGCTTAGTCTAAATTTTAGGCAACAATTAAGGTCTTGACTAACTTTATAAAACTATTAGAAGTATGAACTATTTCAACAATCCAACTAATTCATATTAGACTAAAGGATGCTACTTAAGGTTTAAAAATAATAAGAGAATACATATATTGTTATAGTGCATATACATAAGGGTTATCATTATGAACTCATCTTTTTAGTTATTAATTATTACTAACCTATTTATGTTTTAACTAACAAAATAAGGGTGAGGTTGAAGTAAATTAATAATTCATGATGTCATGAAAAGATGTAACTACGATAGAAAAAATTAAGCATGGGATAAGGAATGGATATGGAAGAGAAGATGAGCAACCCAAGGGGACGAGATGGTGATAGAAAAGAGAATACTACTACTGCTACTCATGTCATCCATTAGCATCGTGGGTATGCCATCTAGTTAAAATATTAACATATCCTCAAAAAAAATTTAACACCAAATATATCACATGTGATATGCCCTTAATTACAAAAGATAGTCACAAAGTAATGTGATTGACCTATGGGGTATATCTAGTCTCTCCGTGTATCAAACTTATATTAAGCACAAGCGTTCCTCTTTCCGAAATAAGGGAAGACGAAAAACAATAATAAAGAATTCAAGGAGGAGGTGATAGAATACAAGTACGGGATTCAAGGCGATTAAAGAATTCAAAAAGAGAGTTGTAAGGGCAGTTGCGGATGAGATCCTAATTTGTTAAATTCTTATTCATATGCTCATATCAGTACCGTTATGTAACCGATAAGATATGCTCGGACATGTCTAAAGGACAAGTATATTTGTCTAACATGCTGAGTCAACTATATCTCAATCTACGTAAAGTAGTCATGCGAAGAGCGAACCAAGTGCATTAAGGTTGATCAGACCGTAATACACTGATTCTGATTTAGAAAATGTATTAGTAGGCGTCCCCAATAACACATATGTCATGAACAAGCTCAATAAAAGAATAAGCTTGCAAAACTAGGCTATAAAATAGCAGCATAAGCGGAGGTAGTCCAGAAAATATAAGCACGCTGGATTATGATAAAGGAAGGTACATAATAATTCAAGTTCACAAAGAAGATAAGACTCGTCCGGTGTTGTGTCTCTACAGTTGTCATACTAATTTCTTGTCTAAGTCTCTAGTCGACCAAATGGGGCGATGGCCTCTAAGTTCTACAGTCTGGATAAACACTATCTTCTTATGCAAGCCTATAGTTGGTGTCATTCAATTATACTTCATTAATGGGTTAAAAGGACTATGTGATACTAGGTTATGCGACATACTACCCCACTTACAATAATTTAACTAATAGTATTATTGAATAATAGAGTGTATATACCTAGTACAAGTCATCTTTCTAACCCTTATCAAGCACGAAAGAAAAGATAAGATTAACGTTGTGAAAGGATCAAGCAAGATGCAATGAAAGCAATCAAATAAGAATGAGAAATGGAATCAAGGGCGGTGATTAAATAAGTAGATGAGATCCTATACTATAATCCTATGCGCAGGCTTGCTCGGTACAGTAATATAACCGAGACATTATGCTCTCGACCTGCATGGGCCACCACAAAAATATGTCATGCCCCAGTCCCAAAATACGTAGGACTAGGAATATGTAAGCATGCCAACCGTATGTATATGGCAACTCCAATATATGAAAACCATAACACATACGTATGCTGTATTATGAATAACAATTCACAAGTGGTATAGATTTATGTCATAAGTCACAGGGCATAACTAGATCTCATCCACATAATCAAATAACCAATCAACTATATAACTGAATCAAGTATAAAATGCTTGATAAGAACAAGTAGTTGTGTGGAGACAAATCCACTACCAAACTAGAATATAAGAGACAAAATAAGTACATCTAATGAACAATGAGGCTCGAATAGAAGACCTCCTCAAAAGAGAGATAAGTAGCAAGTCTTGATCCGTGCTCCTGCGAATAGTCAAGATCGTCTACACCTGGAAAGGGACCAGGTCCTCAGAGGGACGTAACAAGATACATAGAAGCATGCCAATTGAATACAGTAAAACATGCATAATAGACAAAAAATATATTAGTACGCTGTACTAGACAATCTATATGATTGCATAATGAGGATAACCTTTCGACGTATGGGTAGGTGTAGGCTACACATGCTATCTCACAACTCACACACACGTCCATGTACATCAGAAGCCGTCATACCGCGAGGGTAACGACCATCGTGACACCAGAAGCCGACATACCGTGAGGGTAGAGACCATCGTGACACAACTACCGTAGTGCGTGCTAGTTACTATGGTTTACCAGAGTGGGTAGCCCATACGCCTACTGATTGTCCTCTCCTCTATGATACTTGTGTCAAGTGTGTGCCAATATATATAATATATAATTATGACTGAAAGAAAATACATATATAATAAATATATAAAAATATGATAAGCATGCAAAGTACTGTAAGCAACTTGGCAAGATATACTTGCCTGGCAAGAAAGCTGCGAAGTGTAAGCGTCCAGACGTCAAGCACAAGGGATCAGAAACTATGGCATCAGAATGAACATCTCCAGATGCTGAAATAAATATCACCAATATTCCCAGAATAAGAGAGATAGTCAGAAAAGTCTACCCTGTCATCCAATTTGGACACAGGGGCAAAACGATAATTTTAGGTCAAAGCGGGGTCCAATTGTGGCCCACTTTGCACCAAAATGTGTGCCAGAGGTAAAGCCTCTAAATAGGATAAATTATAGGTCAAAAAAATTCTAAACGTCGATACAAACTCAACTGTATGTCCAATTTTAGATTCTGGTGAGCCGATCATAATTTTGCCCTTCAAGTCAAACCGTGGGGCCCGCGAATAGACAGCTTGGTCAACTGTCTCAGAATTGTGTGAAACTTGGGTCACAGGACCAGCGTGATACAATGAATCTAATGGTGCAAGTTTTATCGCATTCTGACGAGCATACATAAAATGGGGTGGTATTTTGCAAAAGTTATGATACGAAGATTTTTTGCGGATACGGGTTAATTCCGACCCGCACACACGTCCGAATCAATTTCCGCGAAAGCCCACACGTCAGGATATACCATACGCGCCTTTTGGTGCAATTAGTATGCGACGAGACGATCCCGTTTGGTAGGACGCACTCTATATCACAAAATATTAATTTTAAATTACCAAGTTTTTGGTCGTTTTGGAGGTAACAAATAAAAAAATTAATAAAAAGTAAAAGAACAGTTAAATTCTCGGTTATATAGAGAAGAAAATCCTTCAATTAGATTTTGACAATATTAAACAGGTTGGTGGCAAATTAGGTATAAATATGGGAGTTTGGGTTAAAATTCTGGACTATTTTTGGTCAGTTTTTCGGCCAACTTTCGGTCGATTTTTCGACCAATCCAGGGCACAAAAACTCATCCCGCTTGAAGAGAATCCTAGAGGGTTAGGTTGTGAACATACACGGACAAACCGCTCGCAAAGAATCAGAGGTGAGGGAGATATAATACCTTGAAGAGAGGGACGGAACTGCGCTGCTGCTGCACTGTGCGCGCGCACGGTTGATCATCGGCGGTCGGCACGGGGGCGACGGCTGCGGCGGCGCAGGGCGGTCGGTCACCAGTCGAGGCTGAGGTCGGGGGGTCTGGGAATGGTTTAGGGATTGTATTAGGGTTAGGGTTTATGAACATATATATATATATATATATATATATATATATATATATATATATATATAGAGAGAGAGAGAGAGAGAGAGAGAGAGAGCGCCGCGGGGGGGGAGGGGGGGTGGTTCTGCTTTGGGTGAGTTGGGTAGTTAGGAATAGGTTTTAGTTTGCTTTTGTTTTATTGATTTTCTTTATTTTTCTTTTTCTTTTTATTTTTCATTTATTATTATTATTATTATTATTATTATTAATATTACTATTACTATTACTATTACTATTACTATTACTATTACTATTACTATTACTTATTATTATTATTATTATTATTATTATTATTATTATTATTATTACTATTAATACTATTATTATTTTTATTACTATTATATTTTATTCACTTATATATTTATATATATAGATGAGATTATATAAAAATTTAAAAAGAATATTTGCACACAGAATAAATTCTAGAAAATCTATTACCCTTTAACAAGACTCAAAAAAATAATAAAAATCATTTTATGGAATAATTCTAAATGAATATTTATATAAGTAATTTAATAAATAAAATTTATTTTCTAATTAACTATAAAAATACTCTAAAGAAATTCAATAATTTAATAAAAATACTTTAAATAAAATTTAAAATTTTAGGGGGTTTACAAAACCAACATGGAACCACTCCATCACAATAAAACATCATATATATAAGTATGTCATAATTATATATATAAACAATAGATCCACTATAATATATATCAGTTGACACTAAGGGGACACCAAAACAAGGGAAACACCAATCCTAACCATGTGTATCATGGTGTACCATGACACGAGAACTAAGTATCCAATTATGGATACTAGGACACGAGCATAAACCAATTAGAACACAAAATTTCTATTGAGGGAAAACACAAACACTTGGTAGACACGATTCGGAGTTTGCCAAAATTGGCCATAAAAATACCTAGATCTACCAAAATAAAGGTCTTTACCACCTAATTCAATACCTATTGGGTTGGACCTAGCCATAGAAGGGTTCCTAGAGGATCAAAATGATAATCTAACATAGAAATTGATATGAGGATAGAAATTTATCTATTGAGAGTTGTATCCCAATAAAACTTCTCTAATGGACACAATAAGGGTGAATGGACACACTTCCTCTTAACTAGGCTCCACTATAAGGTCCTCGTGCTCCAATACTCTATGCCTCCATTGGGATTGCAATGGATGAGAATGAGTGGATTTGATTAAAAATTTGGTAGAAATTTTGATGAATTGAGAAAGAAGTCACTTTGGGGAAAAATGAGACTAATGATATGAATGAATGGATAGACTAACCCTATTTAGGGCATACATTTTATAGTTGGTTTGGGTGATGCTACAATATCAAGTTTGCCCCTCTCTATTCTCTAATTAGGTTCTAGAGTTGTCATAAATGTAAGCTATTTGGGTTAGAAAGAAATCTAATTAATAATAGGAGAATATCTAGTCATAATAAGGGGAATATTCTATCCATGCTAACTAACAATAATTAGTACTATAACTAACACTAATTAATACTAACAAAAATTAAATATAGCTATATAATTATAGCCAATTATGAAATGACACCCCTACAAGTAAAAGTTGTGGTTATAGCATGAAAACAGAGGAGATGACTCAGAGTCTTATTCGAATTCTATGAGTGACTCAAAAGATAAAGAACTTCAAAATCAAGATGAAAGATCAAGAACTCACTGATCTTCTAGTTTGATTTGAACAGAACTAGTTAACCAAACCGATCGATCGATCGAACTCTCCAAGCTGTGAAATAATTTGAATCCAAGTTTGAACTTGTCTTCGATCGATCTCTGGCTCATTGTCGACTCAGTGATGATCATCACCAACCGGATCAGAGCTTCACCGGAGCTTAAAATGTCAGCAACGGTTCGATCGATCGTTTGGCTTCCTCACCGACTGTCAGGATTGATCACCGAGGAAGAACTCAGTTAGGATTCGATCATCATTGTGCTCGGAACAGCCATTCAAAATCAGTTCAAAATTAAAGAAGGAAGAGAGAATAAAGTTAGAAGTGAAGGGCTCATGGGAGAAACTAAGTCGTGCTCATCATCGAATCGTTCGTTGACGAACTGTGGTCGAGTCAACGCTCAGCCGAATATGATGAGCTCTCCGAGCTCCACCAATGGCGTCTCCGCCATTAGAATCAATCGAGCACTTGTGGTGATCTCGAACGAACTCTCATCGTTCATTGGAAAGAGCTTCATCGAAGCTCGTCTCCTTGTCAGAGCTGGAATTAGGGTTAGGGTTTAGGTCAGGGGAGATGAGAACAGGGAAGAAGAAGCTCTTCTTAATTCCTCTTTGAAATATTTAAGGTAATAGAAAATGGGCTAAAATTTTGATGTGGCCAAAAGTTGTATAGGCTTGGAGAGGATTTTGGGATGGTTAACACATGGACTAATGACCTATTTATAGATTTTTAGAAGAAACTTCTAGGTCCTAATTAAGCAAATGCTAAATAGGTTGTTAGAAAATTAGTTACAAGGTAGTTACATGTTTGTTAGGGTTAGTAGAGTTTAGGAATTAGTTATAGTTGTAACTAACTCCTTTCTAGAAGCTTCCAACCAAGTTTATTTCTAACATATTTACAAAGAGGTCCTCCTCCTTTAATAATTTACCCTTTTGTTACTTAATTAATTATATGGCTAATTTTATTAGGAAAATTGTTTAGGAAATTATATTTGGTTTTTTGAAAATAAAATAAAAGTTTTAAAATTTTAGGTTCTCAGGAATGGTGGTTACATCTGCTAATGGAAAGGAGCTATAGTGCCTTCCTACTCCAGCGGAACAACGAATCTCCTGCTCTAAGATCTTTAATCTAACTGCCTACGTAGAAGAACATGCGCTAACCACTCATCCATGATCTCCACATCTCTGCCAGAAGCTCGAGCTCAACGCTTACGTGGATAATCGCCTGCAACCATCATCCCACTCTTCTCCTCAATGATCGTGTCATGGTACACACTAACTACAACCACAAAAGCCATGTGGCATTATCGCCCTATTTTTAGAGGATATGCCTCGCTTTGTGCTCAAGAATCAGGCCACAATTCTTCCCAATCACCACTCGTATGTGGGACATGAGTCCATTTCAAGACTATCTTCTATGGATGCGCTCCACTCATTAGCTTCTTTCCGCCAATAGCTTATCACTACAGGAAAGTGAAAGAACAACCATTGTCAATCACCTTTTTTTTATAAATATATGACTCTTCATAAACATCAAACATTAGCATCGACACTAAGCTTATGCTCACAGAATACTTTTTATCCTTAAAGTTGTGTCCGATCGTCAATTAAGCAAAGGAATCACTCTGATCCGACCTCCATCGCTCCATCTCTCTAGAATCTTGACTTGTCTCAGAGTGTTGTATTTACTTACCTTTGTAAATTGATCTCGAGTAAACAAGTTAAACAGAGTTTTTACTGAGAATAAACACTCATTCTTTTCTATCCGAAAATAACTCATTCTTTGGGATTTCCCATAGGAGCTAAGACCTGAAAGGGCTTAATGACTCAGACTTGGAGGAAGGACGAAGAGCATAAAGTGGCACTTTGATGGCACACTTTGCACGTACCCATCAGGCGTGAGATGATGCTTGTGCATATTATTGCATCATAAGTGTGCGAGTTATGAGGTACAACGGTTTGCATGGTACACGACTGTGCATGCATCGGGCATGAGATGATGCTTGTGCGCATTATTGCAGTCGTGCACTCATTTTTGAGTGAGTGCACAAGTTACGAGGTACAACACTACCAGAATAACACAAATTAGCGACATCCAAACATGTCGCTAGTATATAAAATAACGTCGCTAAAATAATTTGGTGATGTAATTAGCGACTTTTTTACGTTATCGTGTATTATATGGTCGCTGACAACAAAAACGTCGCTAGTCGTCTGTTTGCCATTAAATTCAAAAGTCTAAAGAAAGAGTTGATTTAATTAACAAATAAAAGAAAGTACAAAGAGGTCCTATGAGATAATCTAAGTACAAATTTTTGATCCTGGGGGATGACGATGGACAAGGAGTGCTATAGTGTCTCCTTTATTCCGTGGATAATCTGATGCAGGGTGAGAAAGCTTACGTTCTCTCTTTGCTCGTCTCGGTATGCTCTCTCTCTGTGTTGGTCGGGGGTGGTATGCTTTCTCTCCTGAAGCAGAAGAAGAAAAGTTTAGCCCTTAGAACGTTCAAGTTGCTCATATTTATAGCCATCATGCTAATGGGATATGGGTACCGTATATGCCTCTGTTTGGTGGCTGCATAAGGCTCCTACAACAGAATACGGTTACAACTGTCGCCCTATGCCATGGGCCGATTGCCACTTGGTCTAGGTTGAGATATGCCGTTGAAGAGATCTCGGGGTTATTTTTAACCCGTTGTGTGCGTGACTTGGTCAGCTGGTCATGTAGTCAGCACCAACTGTGCGAAGATCTCTGCAGTTGTAACGGGAAGATCTTGTGAGCTGGAGGTTGCATAGCATCTTGGCCACATGATGGCGAGGCTGCATGGGTCTTGTAGCCGCATTCGAGGGAACACGTGGTATGGCATATTTGTTGAAGCAATTAATGCACCGATTTGACTTGTTATCTTTTCCTGAGCCTTCACCTTCACGAGTCTCGAAGTATCTCAGAGTGATGAGTGATGTATCAGAGCTTCTAACAGATATCAAAATCTGTGTCAGGGGGTCCTTATGCGGCCTCCCTGCTCTGTTATCGTTCAGGACGCATATAATATACTATGCGGCTTCTCTTCAACTTTATCAGGCCGCATATGGCTTCTCTGTGACTTATTTTGTTCAGTCCATATGTGGCTTCTGTGTGGCTTATTTTATTTAGGCCGCATATGGCTTCTCTGCAGCTTGTTTTGTTCAGGCTATATGTGGCTTCTCTACGGCTTGTTGAGGGGACATGATCTTTATACGGCCTGCATAATTTTTTATGCTTCTACAAGACCCCCTTTAAAGTTTCCAAAATGATAAGTTTGTAATACTTTAAAAGAAGCATGGGCGAGCGCTATTGGCTGCATATGCAGGTCATGCCAAAATAGCCTCGTTGCCGCATAGTTATCTCTAACAGGATGTCCGATCATTAAATAAGGAGATTTACTTTGATCTTTGATGAATCTCTTGGGATTCTGTGCCGTCTCCTAACACGGGGCTCGAGGCATCGATTTTTGAGGAGATTAAAGAGGATCACGCGGATCGAGGTATCAGGTTTATCTTATTAACCGCTTGGTTCATTATCTCGACCCCTTCACGTGGTTTTGGAGCCTATAAATAGGCAGTCAGAGGAGAGAGAGAACTTTTATCTCTTTACTTTATTCCTTATTTTCCTGTGAAGGATGTCGCAGGCTGCGACCCTTATCGCCGAGGAGTTTGTCAAGGGCGGTCTTTATCCTTGGCCCCCTGATTCTGGTGCTTTACTAGAAGGTAGGGTAGCACCGTGTTCTTCGTATCGGGATTCCATGTTCATAGAGACACCCATGCACAATCTTGCTACGTGGACGATAAATCGTCTAGAATACGCGCAGAAATTTTATGCAAGCCTTGCCGCATGGATGAGAGATTATCACGAAATATGCATGCTTTCTTCATTAGTTTGTCGCATAGGTGGGCAACCATAATGCGGCAACTAAGATCCTGCCGCATAGATAAAGGCTCGATCTGGACATACGACAACCATAATTTTGTCGCATGGAAGGAAGTATCCGAACATACGACCACCATGGCTCTGCCGCATGGAAGACACCTCATGCACCGACAAGGCTCTGACGCATAGACGTCAACTTTCTCTTTGTATGCTGAGGTCATATGTTTTTTTTGTACATACTTTGTGTAACACGCCGTTCCATTCTAGCGGACTGCCGGCTCAAACGGCAAAAGTGCAACTGTCCCGACCCGCTTTGCCTCAAAGGAGAAGCAAAGGATATCCAGACTTGTCCCTACAGGAACCCGGCTTAGGATTTCAGAGGCTCGCTTGACGTATCGCTCTACCGAGGTGAATCATCGCTAAGGTGGGTGGCTACGGTGAACTTGTCTTTGCTTAGCCAGCACACATCATACAATCTGGAATGATATATGCTAGTCGCTAGGTGAATCACCCCTGTATGCTAATAAATCCAACGAACCTAACTAAGGGAATAATCCTAACTTGTATTGCTGGCTAGAATATGGAAATTGAAATACTGCTTAATTCAGACCCTCGTATGCCAAGTCCCCTAACGATCTAACTCTCGGCTTACCTTCGGGTCTGAGCAAACGTGCCTGATTATGTTCCTTAGAAACGCATGCTTGTCTGCTTGAATGTTGCCTTGTATTCATCCAAACCCCGGGAGACTACTAAGTAGTTGTTCCGTGCATGATTGAACCTGCAAGTATCCGGGACCGTTAGGTCACCAAAGGCAGCCCCGAACCAGGGGAATGCATCAAGGCAAGACTCATTCAGGTATTCGGATCTCTGCAAGTCTCCCTCGAGCGGGCTTACAGCAGCCCAGGAGACTGTGCACATCCAATGGCTAAGTGAATCCTGATTCAAGTATCCCGTGTACTCCTGTACTCGTGTTCCAGTGCACCCGTGTTCTCGTGTTCTTGTGCACTCGTGTTCTCGTATTCTCGTGTATCTCGTGATAATTGGAAGACCCCAATTTGTATATCGCGGACTAGTTCCATGGACGGTCACCGGGGCACTGGGGCCGATCCGGTCCGGATGGAGCTCGTGTGTAGTCATCGTATTCGGGACAGGATAGCTTGCAGCGCCTCGTGTACTCTCGTAGCATGCTATCCTTGTCCTCGGCTACGTCCATAATGGCTTTGCCAGCGACTCGTGTTCATATAGATAAGTCATCCTCGCTTAGCGGTTATCCGCGTGCGAGTCACTGCATCGCATCAACTGAACACCTGAACGATTTGGATAAAATGACCCTCGTGTTTGCATATGCTATGCCTTGGTTTTCATATGAATGCTCCTAAATATTTATACTTGCCCGTGCTTGAATTAACAATGTTTGCCTTGGACAGGGAAGGCCAAAGGGTAAGTCTCGCCGTGTTTTCTCTCATGTTGCACGGTGCACTGCTATACGAGTTAGCCTATTCAATGTTTGCATGAAACTGATCCTAAGGCAACTAGAAAGACAACTTAATAGTTGGTGCACAGAACTTATATTACGTATTTGGATTTGTCGAGCGGGCGAGTAGCTTCTCTACTAGTGCATTCAATATACTGATAATCCACCAGTTTGTCTGCAGGGTACGGGAGAACCTCGTTCGGTGCGGATGCCTCCTTCGTGCGTGCTAAGGCGTGGAGAACACTCCGAAGCATCATTGCGTCCGGAACTGAAGCACATATACAAGACATAATATTGTGAACATCGCCTGATCATCGCCTGTACAATTATTCCACAATTGTAGCCACTTGGCACGCTTTTACTGTTTCAGAGAGAGAGGCTTGAGCGACTTGTAATCTCGGCTATACGCCGCCTGTAACACATGTTTATATCAATAAAAAAGTTGCTTTAATTCAACTTGTGCTATTCAATGCTTTCGCAATATTGTCGACTCAGTGAACCTGTTACCAAATCGCTATGCGTTTATGATTCCGCTGCACTCGGACAATCTGTGTGACTCTGTGGCTTAGAACTCTTACCGCCAGCCAATGAACCACGGCCTTACACGGGCGTGGCTCACGCTCGTGCGGCATCACGCCCAAATGGGTCAAAGCGATCGTTCCGCGGGAGCGCTAGCACGGTGATTCTTCCCTAGCGGGAACAGCCGATTTGCCTGCGGAAGATCGGGGCATGACACTTTTTCCCCCCTAGCGTGACTCATAATAGAGCATAAAAGGATATCATAACACCCGATGTTCGAGGTGAAGACCAACTTTATGTGGCGGTTCTCTAAGAACTGATCCCGGAGATGAGGACAGTTCGACAAGAACTAATCCAGGAGACGAGGATGAACATCCCGTATCATGCTCTGAGCTGTCCTTGTTCATGCAGTGTGCTAGATGCGTTTCCCCTTTATGCAGTTTGCTATCGGCCGGGAGACTGTGGGGTCGATGACAGGATTTGGATTAATTGCCATTCCTGTTGTCGGTCTTCCTGCATGATTATAAAGCGCCTGCTCTTGCTCCTCCCTTGCTATCCGTCGGTATGGATTCTTTTCCATATACTGAGGTTTGCACTGTGGTGGGATGATCCAGAAATTATTGAGTTCTACTGTGAGCTCGACTTGTGTCAGTACTAACGATAGCACAGAGGGGTGCTTCTAATGACAAAGGTTTGTATCAGCGAGACTTCATGGAAACCCTTAAAACAAGTTTTTATCATATGTACTTATGACCTTGAATACTAATGAAAAACCCTTGAATGTAATGGATTTCCATCATATATACTCATGATCTTGAACATTAATCAATAAAGTCTCTCCTTTTTCAGAATTTTATATGTTGTGGACTTTTGGGTATTGTACTAGGGGTAATATGGACGTAGTACAATACCGTAGCCTTTTAAGGATATCCTACTGGGTGATCTTTGGTGGACTTATTACTTCTTGCGTGCGAGGGTGAAAGTAATAAGTTAGAAATAGGTCTTGCCAAAGGTGGCAAGTTTGGTGGACTTAACACCATTGGCGCAATTAAATTTAAGTACAGGTGATAAGTTTAGACGGTGATCAATATCAGAGGTACTGTGGACGTGATGATCTATAGCCAAACCCAAAAGATTTTCTCAGAGGTGCGAAGGACATGGCAAACCCTACTGGGGAGGAGGTGAGAACGATAACTCAGAGGTGACATAGATGTGAAGACGATCGATAATCGTACTGAGAGGTTGGGTATAATCCTAATATTTTTGGTAGAAGGAAGAAGAAAATGAGCTAGAGGTAATATGGATGTGGCTGTTTTCTTTGGATAGAGAACATGGATAGCTCATAGTTCAGAGGTGAGATTGACGTGAACTATTTCTTCCATTGAGGACATCCCACAGGAGAATTTTTGGTAAACTTATTATTTGTTGCGCATGTTAAGTGCAAATAATAAATTCAAAAATAATCCCTATCAGAGGTAATATGGACGTGATAGGTTTTGTGGACCCGTTACTTTTTGTGCACGTTAGTGCAAGTAGGTTTGAGACAAGCCCTGCTAGAGGTAATATGGACGTGACAGTTTTTGTGGACCCATTACTTTTTGCGTATGTTAGTGCAAGTAATAGGTTTAAGACAAGCCCTGCCATATGTAATATGGACATGACAGTTTTTGTGGACCTATTACTTTTTGTGCACGTTAGTGCAAGTAATAGATTTAGAACAAGCCCTGTCAGATGTAATATGGACGTGACAGTTTTTGTGGACTTATCACCGCTGGTGTACCTTGGTGAGTATGGGTGATAAGTGGGGATAACCGATATCAGAGGTAGTATGGACGTGATGATTGATATCCAAAACTTGGGAGGTTTGCTCAGAGGTAATAGGGATATGGCAAACTCAGCCGGAGAGAAATATTAGGATGATAGTTTAGAGGTAATATAGATGTGAACCGATGTCCGAGAAACTCACTGAGGAGTGATTTGCTGAGTGTGGTCTATCCAAAAATGAAGATAGACCCGAGGATTGCTCCGCTGGAGAGATTGGTGGGATGATAGCTCAAAGGTAATATGAACATGGCTAGCATCTAACAAAATTGGTTTTGAGTGGTTACTGCAGGGGTGTGCGAGTGGACCCGAGGACTACTCCGCTGGGGAGAATTTAAGGATCCATCCTCCGTTGCGTATCCAGGACTCCTGGATACAGATGATGGCTTTTATAGGAATTTATAAAAATAGGAAAAATGTTGCACAAAGGCACTTGCTGGAGATGAAGAACCAAGAGTATAGAGATGTACATCTGTGTTATCCCACTGGGGATAAGGAGGAGTACCAGTCTAGTTTAGACCTAGTATTTTTTTAGGAACTTACCGTTGATAGGCATCATAAGCAAATCGCCATTGGATTTCACTAACCGATAGGTATCGTTGGAGAATACGGACTCCACGATGAACGAGCCCTCCCATTTAGACTAAAATTTGTCGGTCATCATGCGGGAGTGATGGTGTGCACTAGCATCTCCATATCCTACCCCACTGTGAGTGTTGTTGTAATAACTATCAGATTGTAAAAGAATATGTCGTCCTTTACCAAAGTTCAGACCTTCCGTATTTTGGAAGTCATAGCCCATCTTTTGTATGAGACAGAGTGATTGTTGGCTATAATAATGGAACTGTGGCAGCTCATCATTTGTGTTGATGACTTAGCTTGTGCAGAATAAGAATCTCTGTGCACAGAAATACTGTCACGTATACACGAGAGAGTTGGCTGAGTTGTGTGCGTAGGATCACTACCATGTGTACATAATTGTCTACCACGCCGAGGACCACCGCTTGTCGCATATTTTTGTATATCGCGCAGGGAAACAGTACTTGTTGCCTATAAGGATTTGTTACGCAGAGAAGTACTATCGTGTGCGCATGAAGTATGATACATCCTTGCACTAAAGACTTGCTCGGATGTGTATAATGGAATTCTTCCCATCATGCGCCATTGTTGATGAGTCATACGAGAGTTGGATTTTGTGCACATGGAGACTTGTTGAGCTGCGCTGAGCACCCGAAGTCTATAATTTTTGTTTTTTGAGGAAAGGATCATGCAGCCCAACCTGTATTGCTTTCCTTTTGACCCGGTCATTGAAGGTGCTATTTGCTGTGCCAGTTTTTGAGCAATGACCTCACCTATTGGGGTTGTGAGTGATACCAAGCCTGCTACTCAGTTGTGAGTCGACAGAAGGTTGACGACCTCCCTATTTGCTTGGGCTTCCATCACTAGGAAGTCACCTAATTGGAGGGACACTATGTTCGCAATGACCGTCTTATCCTCGAAGTCAAGGGTGAGCTCATTGGCATCGATCAATTACTGGATACATCTCTTCAACACAGAGCAGTCTCTGGTTGGATGATGGATGTACCGATGAAAGAGACAATATTTTGGGTCATCGACCTTATCAGCCTCTTTGGGGCATCTGATGTTGGGGAACCGGAGTTTGTTTCCCTTCATTAGTATGTTGAAGATTTAAATGATGTCGTCGTCCTCGAAGGAGAAAGACCCATTTTTCTTTCAGAATTTCTATTCCTTAGTCGTACGGTCCTCAGGAAAGACCGATAATTTTGTATCATCTTCGGGCTCGGAGGGGATGCTACCCCTAGCTTTGGATGATGCTCTGACTTATCGAGGGAGACTACCCCCAGACATTTTCTCACTCCCCGTTCCCGAAATGTATATTTTGGGATATATTTCTTTCTTTCTTGTATTCATTTCCTGCTTATAGTATTTCTTGCTTATATGGTTAATTAGGTTGCATGCATGGAGACTACACCCATTCTTTGGTTCAATTAGATCCATGATTTAATTGTTGGGTTGGTTCATTCATGAGTTGAACCCATAGTCTAAACCTCAAACCCTAAGTATAAAATAAAATATCTTTCTCTCTCTCTTCCCTCATTCTCTCCATTTCCTCTTCTTCCTTCATTTAGGCAAGTACACCATACACCACATAGCGAAATCTTTTGATTTTTGATTATTGCTTTTTCTTGTATTTTATTAGTTTATTATGTGCTCATGATGATTTAAAATACTTTTAGTACTTAGGGTTTTCGATTTTAATATATGGATTTGCGTAGATCTATATTCTAAGTTTAGGGTTTTCATGGGTTCCTTGAGTTTTTGGTGGTTTTGATCTACTAAAACATAGTATTTTTAAAAAAAAAGTTTTTGGGATAGATGAAGCACTTCATTTCGAGCGTTTTAGCTTTTAGTTCACTCAATTCAGAGTTAAAATAAAGTTTTTATGAAGAAAACAAATTTTTGGTTTTAGGAGTTCTTGCCATGGCTGAACTTGCTGCCTGGAGAAGACGAAGTCCCATGTAGCCGAGAGATCCATGCGGCCTTGACCCATATACGGCAAGTGAACGTATGAGGCCTTGAGCTCATGCGACCTCTACGGTCAGCGACCATGCGGCCATGCAGACTGAACTCATGCGGCCATGCGGTCTAAGCTCATGCGTCCATGAATTCTGAACTCATGCGGTCATGCGGCCATGAGCTCATGCGACCTCTATGCTCAGCGACCATGCGACCATACAACCCATGTGGCTATGCGGCCTGACTTCTTATGCGACAACTGTTCCTATGCGGCCTAGACCAATGCGGCAATTGATTCTATGTGGCAGCTGATCCCCATGCGACCTTGCTTTTTATGGCGTACGCGGCCCCTTGCAAACGCTTTATTGGACTAGTTTTGTTTGAATGTTCCTTTGGACTTTATGAGATGTATGTGTGACTTTGATGACCACAAGAGTATTAAACCCATCTATGTGCCATGACCAGACCACTTGTATCCATGATGATATACTTACTACGTGTCACGACCCGCACCCGGTTTAGGGACACGAGTGCGTGGGTACGTCCAGCCTACGCCGTAGCATCGGCGGTAGAACGCTGTCAAGGTCTTGATACTATCTAACTAATGTCACGCAAGCATCCAATCTCCATTAGGAGGCACGGATAACACAAATAAGATGAACACATACTCAATCACAGGATTACAGCACGATAAGATTTCGAATAGTAAAACTAAAATTAAACACAACACAAGTCCACAAGTAATATTCTAACTCAACAATATCCAAGAATCATCAAAAATGCCGGAGACAAATCCGGTACCAAATAGTCTACTTAAAGAACTAACAATAAATAATAACTCCGGCTAGACCTTCCAGAATCACAACTAAACTACCAAGTCTGCAGCTACTCACCATATGGTCCATAAAGTGTCGGACAGCGGTCCTCTAAGGCATAGTCTGGAAAAATATTTCCAGTCAGGAAGGAGCAAAGCAACACTCTCAAATAACAGTTCCATTAATTGATAATGTCTATAATACAATAAAACATGTCATGCTAGCTACTGAGAAGATAGTAAAATAAATGCAATGGCAATTTAAGAGAGACAGGCAATATAAAGAGACAGATAATAGGCAATATGATACAGTCAGTGCATGTATGGAAATAAAAGAACAAGGAACAGTATCATATACGGGTGATGTAGTATATGATTTAAAATAGGGAACTGTAATCTATTCTAAGTGTTTGAAATAGTAGTTTCAAAATGTGATCGGCTTGGGAACATGTACGATAGCTACAGGGCCTGGCTAATCATGGGTGAAGAGCATGATTAACACTTATAATTTCTATACTACATTAAGAGGTTATGATCACATTTCTTACTACTACTTCCCCGCCCCCAACTAGTACTGTGGATCCAACCATGACACGTCACGATACACGAGCAAGTCAAGTCTATCATGTACGATGTCTAAATATACATGTCGTGTACAATGTCAATACGATAATCAAGATAACATCTCATGACTGCAGATCCAAGCTATACTAGTCCGTGTAGCACAGTGTCAAAGATTCAGTTGTAACATTTCAAGATCATTGAACTTATAGCAATTATCAAGAATTAGAAATTATCAGAGAATGTACTTGCCTTGGGTCCTTAGCTGGTATTTATGGATGTCCTGTTCCAGAGTATCCCCTGGGTAAACCAACAGTCCTATAAACATATCACAATTATAACACTTGCATCAGATGCTACCCTAACACACAGAAGAAATACAGAATTTGGGACTACTCTAGGTAGGATACTGGTCACCTAGGATCACCTAGTAGATAGATACAAAATTATACGTATCTAAATTAACATATGTACTGACAATATATATATCAAATTAAATACATATACAAAATATATGTATATATATCTATTAAAAATATGCTAAGGTTTTATACAAAATATATATACCAATATGAAAATATAACTCTACATATATACATTGATACCAGAATACGGTTATTAACATATTTGTTCATTTATACCAAAATACGTTTTTATTAAATATATACCCATACAAAATATATATACACATATATATTTGTATACCAAAATAATAATTATACTATATACATACTTGCACCAAAATCACCACATATACAATATATATATACCATTTAATTCATGTATAATATATATATATATATTAGTTGAACAATTATGTACCATATATATGCCAAAATACAATTTACAATATATATATATTGTTAACATCTTTATTAAAATATACTAAGACTAATACACCCATAGAGTTTATACTATATATATACATGTATGCATGTACATACCAATTTATATTAAGAATACACTAATGCTTATACAAAATATACATTAAGAATATACTAATTACTTATACAAAATATATGTATATATTTACCATCATTAAATTTAACTAATACAGATACTAAAACATTAACTAAAAATTATACCTAGTATACATTAAATACCTACACACATACCTACATTTTACCAAAATAATATTTTTACCCATTAATTGGCTTTATACATATGCATATGAATTAATTATACATATACGTATATTATCATACACATTAAATAATATATACAAATACATGTATATTAACATAGAATACACTAAATATATCTATATACCATACATCTACATGTTAACTAACCCATACATATACAATACTAATTAAACTATTCATATACATGTATTTAAAGCATTAATTAAATAATACTATTTATATACATATACGTATATACGTATGTATATAAATATATACATATATATATATATATATATATATATATATATATATATATAACCAAAGTAGGAAGAGGGACTTACTGTGATGGGGGACTGGCCGGAGTACGGCCGTCGGGGCGAGGTGGTTATGGCCGGGCTTGATGGAAGAGCAGGGGGAGATGCAGCGTCGGGCTCGGCCGGTTGCAGAGATGAAGAGAAGCGCAGTGGGAAGTCTGGGCCCGGTCGGGGTTGTTCGTCTGGCCGGAGGAAGCGGTCTTGGCCGGAGGGAGGAAGAGCAGAGGGAGAGGGCTCGAGCGCAGCAGGGAGGACTGGAGCGGGCCGCCGGACTCGTCGAGCAGCGCCGGCCGGGGATGAATGGGGGGAAGTGGTGGTTGTGAATGGTGTTGATGGTGGGGGAGTTGCCGGAGCTTGACAGCGGGGGTGCAGACCGGAGTCGCCGGAGTAGTTGATGGTGGTGGCGGAGATGAAGATGGGGTTGGTTGGCGATGGAGGTGGTGATGATCGAGGGGGCGCCGGAGGGAGTTGTGGGGAGCAGCCGGACAGGGTGGCCGGACCACGGGGACGAAGGGTTAGGCCAGCGGGTCGGCGGCTTGGTGGGGCTGAGGAATGGAGGAGGAGATGGAGGAGTTGGCAGCGGCAGCATCCGCTGGGGAGGAGTACAGCCCGCCGGGAACAGGGACCGCCGGCTGAACAGTGGTGATGGGGGGAATGAACAGTATTCCCCCTTCTTTAAATTTGAATTCAAAAAAATAATGAAAAGGAGAAGAAGGGGAAGAAGAAGAAGGAAAAGAAATGAGAAGAAGAAGGAAGAAGGAGAGAAGAAATTACATACGTATGAGAGAGGGGATGTGGGGGCTTGTGAAGGTGGGGAATCCTAGGTTTCTTGGGATTAGGGTTTGAGGTAGACATGTCATTATATAGGATGAGGGGATTTTGATGGAGGGTTGTGATTGACCCTCTAAATGAGTGGTCTAGATTGAACATGAGGGAAATAATTCATGGGGGATTTAGGGTGAGGTTTAATTAAAATATTAAGGATTCCTCATCGGTTAAAATAATTTGGTGAGGCCACAAAATACAAATTTGCAATTTAGCCCCCTTAAATTTGGGAAATTGCACAAACACATGAAATAACGAAAATTTGGCGGGCGATTTGGGGTCCGGTGTTTTGTAGGGTCAGGGGACGCTGTAAGTTGGGTACGGGCTTAAATAGCAGGGCACTGGAATTAAATTGGGATTTTAGAATTGGTTTAACTAGTATCCTCAATTTAAATAGAAATAAATGCAAGTTGTGTTCAACAATTAATTATGAGTACATGGAGCCAAAATCAGGTCAGGTCATCAATACCAATAATGAAGAAGACTCAGAACCGAATATTACCTTAATTTGGGCCGCACGAAAAATAGGTCAAGATTGCCTCCAATTTTTGATTGGAACGCACAACGATACAAATAGGAATTTAAAAATAAACGTCCGCGACGATTTTTGTGCGGCCAGAAATAATGTACAAAGAGCACAATTATGAGTTACAAAAATAGCAGAATTGAAGGCGGGCATGTCTAGGGCAAGATTATGAAATTTGTTAGAAGACAAAAGTCTGGATAGTGCTCCAAATATCGAAGCAAAGGCAATTGCGCAAAATATTAAATAAAATACAGTAATTAATTTCAATCTTCAAGAATTTAATTCTAAATAAAACAATTTACCTCAAAATTCTATAATTCCGACAGGTGCTCATCTACTGGCTTCTAGGTCAAGTCTACCATCACAAACATAAATGAACACTGTCTATAATATAATATATTAAAGTACACATCACACAGTTTTAAATATATACTATTCATGCAATTAATTAATTATAACTACAATAATATTAAGTATTGTAAAAAGTCGAAAATACCCCTGTTTCCGGAATGTGGTAGTGACAAGTCTACCCTCCTTAAAAGAATTTCGTCCTCGAAATTTAAAATCCTCAAAGTAGCGTTTATTCATACACATTATTATTCCCTCAAATTTTAAATTCATCATACATGAAATTAGTTAATAATCCACAATGTCCTCTCACAATTTCAAAAATTCTGAATTATTTGTATTCCTGAAAAAATCCTCAAAATAGAATCAAAGTCCCTTTTTATTAAAATTTCCTTGAAAGTTTTGAGTTAATAATTCAATACCCGGAATTTAATATCCACTCCTCAAATACTCAACAATATGATATTTAAGGATTCTCCAAATGTTACATCCAAATATAAAGTTCTAAAATTCATAACTTGCAATCAAATAAATATATTGATAATCCCCCAAATTTCCAAATTAATAACCAACTTAAACATGTCATAATCTTTCCTGGAATTAATAAACCACCAATTATGCCATGTTAATTTCTTAACCATTTATTTAAATCAATATTCATCCTCGAATTTTAATCATCTTGTTCCTCTTGTCAAGTCATAGCTCATTCATGAATCTTCGTCATGGTTAAACCCCAATAATCATGGTCTAAAAATCTTTCCTACACTCATACAACATGCAACCTAAGGGAATATGTACGGTCATGGTGTCTTTGGTCATGGCATTTCAGTCTCTGTATCAGGGTATACTACTAACTACATTCTAACAAGAAATCATGCATACAAGCTACTGTACTAAGGTATCAATCAATCAATCAATAGATAGGAACAGAAGGAAGGAAAGAACAGAGCTTGCTAACACCGTACCTGTAGTATCGGTCTCCTTGACCGTCATCGCAAATGCCCCGCCCTGCTGGGGTGGTTCCCTTCGCGGGTGCTGAGCATTATACGGTTCCACAGGTAGCCTAACTGGATCTCTATAATCTGAAGCTGCACGCTGGCCGGGGAGATAAGGGGCTATAAGACAATCCCTTACTCGATGTCCCGTAGCGCCACAGTGCAAACAAAGTCCTAGCCTCGTTCTACAGCTCTCCCAAAGGTGACCTGGTTTCTTACAGAAATGACAAGTCTGCTGTGTCTCTCTTGGAGGCTGTTGCTGATTCTGCTCAACACGGACTGGTGCCTGGTACTGTTGTTGATACTGATACGCCCATGGATGTTGCTGGATAGGAACTGGTGCTAGGTACTGCGATGGATGCTGAAATATCCATGGTTGTTGCTGAATATGGAATGGTACTTGGTATTGCTGTTGGTGCTGAATACGGGGATGCTTGGCTGGTCCTGTGCTATCATTCGTATCCCCAAAAGTATTGTGACTCCTCTTAGGCCTGAGATCCAGATCCTCTTCTGCGATCTGAGCATCCATCAAGATAGCCTCATAGGTAGCGGTATGACGACCAGAAGTGCGCGACTTAATCTCTCTTGTCAGTCCCTTTCTAAATTTTTGGGCTCGATCTCCTGGGTTCCGAATCATAGACGATGCAAAATGGCTCAATCTACAAAATTCTGCAGCGTACTCGTCGACCGACATGTTTCCTTGAACTAAGTCATGAAACTGACTTTCCAAGGTTCCCAATGCCACGTCGGGAAAGAACTTCTCCTTGAAGAGTTCCTTGAAGGTCTCCCAAGTAAGTCCTTGCGCAGTAATTCTCAGCTCCGTGCGATACCACGTGAGTGCAATATCGAACATCTGACTGCCAGCGGCTTCTATCTGCAAGTTCTCTGGAATCTGGGTCAATCGCAGGCTTCTCTCTATATCCTCTAGCCAGTCGTCAGCGTAGAGTATCCCTTCGGTGCCTTTGAACTCCCGAGGCATCATTCTTTTGAAATCCACTATAGTGCCTGATCTCTGCTGTTGCTGGCCAGGAAACTGCTGGTACTGTGCTACTTTCTCCAAAGCTTGGAGAGTCACTTGATGAGCATTCTCCATGTTTTCTTTCATCAGCTCGGTTTGTGCCTGGTACGCTTCTGCTTGCACCCTCTGAGACTCAGCTTGAACTCGCTGAGCATCTGCCGTCACTCTCTGGACATCTACCATGCCTTGGATCAAGGTAAATATCTGCGTCCCGTCAATTGGCAAACCTCCGGGAATCAGAGTCGGTGGAGGGGGAAGGTTGTCCGTCACAGCTGCGGCAATCCTCTGAACAGGTGGAGGAGGAGGATTACCTACGTGCATCGAAGATGTAGGAGGAACTACGGCTGTCTATCCATCAGGTAGAGAGGTGGCAGACCCCTCTAAAGCTGATGTTCCCACTCTCATAGACCTTGTCTGCGGCGACATCCTGAAGACAGATCCCAAAGAATCAATTTAGGCAAAAATACGATATCATCAAGGAAGGACAGTACAGTTCTAAAGAGCAACATTCAAGATAAAGGATTGGAATAAACCCTAGTTGTGATTGCACGGGTCAAAGATGCATCCAAGGTTGATACCTCTATCCCCTAGGTATCACAGTTCTATCACAAACACACTCACTGCTAGCTTCCTTACCTACTGCAATCGCTGATACTAGTTATCCTTATCACTCAAATGCATATCAAATGCAACACACCATACTAAGTACTGCTCTCTCTAATACAATCCTAGATGAAAACCCAAGTCAGTTTGCAGTGAGATCTCAATTATGCTCAAACCAACAGATCCTTACACATGCATCTCATCTATTGTATACTAATATATCTCTCCCACTATAAAATTTTATCCTCAGATAAATTTTCCTCAAAATAACTCCTCGAATAAAATTTTAAGGTAAATTTGCATATACTTTCCTCAAGACCAATTATCTAAATACTGAAAAACTTAATCACAAAATTCCTTACAGCTTGTCTAGATTCATTGAATTGAATCTGAATCCTCAAGAATAAAATTTTAATAACAATATTTCAACTCCTCAATTTCAAAATTTTTGCAATTCATTGAAATCTTCAAAATAAAATTTTAATAACAATCTCAATCTTCTCAGAATTCAAAAATTTGAAATTCATTTTCAATCTTAAATTAAAATTTAAATCCACCTTTTGTAGTCTAATAGCTCTAATGTTAATCCTTTTCACTGTCCTCATTGACGGGCATCATCAAATAATACCATAAATCAGTCTATAAATTTACCTTAATATGAAATCAACCCTACAATGAAACCCAAAATCCTAACTTAATACCTAATCAATAATAATCAAATTCAATATCAATAAGTGAGAATGGACGGAACAAGGGAATGGTTTTAAATTGGAAATTAACAAGATTCTCAGGGGTCATCCCAGGAATCTCTCAAGGAATTGTGATTGAGTATTCGCTCTCGTCCTAGTATCCTATGTCCTAGATTCTATCGCAGGCACGCAGTAGTATAACAAGGACATCACACTACTACGACATCGCACAACTCGCAAAGTCTGACCTGCATGGGCCACCACTAAAAACGTGTCACGACCTGCACCCAGTTTAGGGGCACGAGTGCATGGGTACGTCCAGCCTACGCCGCAGCATCGACGGTAGAACGCTGTCAAGGTCTTGATACTATCTAACTAATGTCACGCAAGCATCCAATCTCCATTAGGAGGCACGGATGACACAAATAAGATGAACACATACTCAATCACAGGATTACAGCACGATAAGATTTCGAATAGTAAAACTAAAATTAAACACAACACAAGTCCACAAGTAATATTCTAACTCAACAATATCCAAGAATCATCAAAAATGCCGGAGACAAATCCGGTACCAAATAGTCTACTTAAAGAACTAACAATAAATAATAACTCCGGCTAGACCTTCCAGAATCACAACTAAACTACCAAGTCTGCAGCTACTCACCATATGGTCCATAAAGTGTCGGACAACGGTCCTCTAAGGCATAGTCTGGAAAAATATTTCCAGTCAGGAAGGAGTAAAGCAACACTCTCAAATAACAGTTCCATTAATTGATAATGTCTATAATACAATAAAATATGTCATGCTAGCTACTGAGAAGATAGTGAAATAAATGCAATGGCAATTTAAGAGAGACAGGCAATATAAAGAGACAGATAATAGGCAATATGATACAGTCAGTGCATGTATGGAAATAAAAGAACAAGGAACAGTATCATATACGGGTGATGTAGTATATGATTTAAAATAGGGAACTGTAATCTATTCTAAGTGTTTGAAATAGTAGTTTCAAAATGTGATCGGCTTGGGAACATGTACGATAGCTACAGGGCCTGGCTAATCATGGGTGAAGAGCATGATTAACACTTATAATTTCTATACTACATTAAGAGGTTATGATCAAATTTCTTACTACTACTTCCCTGCCCCCAACTAGTACTGTGGATCCAACCATGACACGTCACGATACACGAGCAAGTCAAGTCTATCATGTACGATGTCTAAATATATATGTCGTGTACAATGTCAATACGATAATCAAGATAACATCTCATGACTGCAGATCCAAGCTATACTAGTCCGTGTAGCACAGTGTCAAAGATTCAGTTGTAACATTTCAAGATCATTGAACTTATAGCAATTATCAAGAATTGGAAATTATCAGAGAATGTACTTGCCTTGGGTCCTTAGCTGGTATTTATGGATGTCCTGTTCCAGAGTATCCCCTGGATAAACCAACAGTCCTATAAACATATCACAATTATAACACTTGCATCAGATGCTACCCTAACACACAGAAGAAATACAGAATTTGGGACTACTCTAGGTAGGATACTGGTCACCTAGGATCACCTAGTAGATAGATACAAAATTATACGTATCTAAATTAACATATGTACTGACAATATATATATCAAATTAAATACATATACAAAATATATGTATATATATCTATTAAAAATATGCTAAGGTTTTATACAAAATATATATACCAATATGAAAATATAACTCTACATATATACATTGATACCAGAATACGGTTATTAACATATTTGTTCATTTATACCAAAATACGTTTTTATTAAATATATACCCATACAAAATATATATACACATATATATTTATATACCAAAATAATAATTATACTATATACATACTTGCACCAAAATCACCATATATACAATATATATATACCATTTAATTCATGTATAATATATATATATATATATTAGTTGAACAATTATGTACCATATATATGCCAAAATACAATTTACAATATATATATATTGTTAACATCTTTATTAAAATATACTAAGACTAATACACCCATAGAGTTTATACTATATATATACATGTATGCATGTACATACCAATTTATATTAAGAATACACTAATGCTTATACAAAATATACATTAAGAATATACTAATTACTTATACAAAATATATGTATATATTTACCATCATTAAATTTAACAAATACAGATACTAAAACATTAACTAAAAATTATACCTAGTATACATTAAATACCTACACACATACCTACATTTTACCAAAATAATATTTTTACCCATTAATTAGTTTTATACATATGCATATGAATTAATTATACATATACGTATATTATCATACACATTAAATAATATATACAAATACATGTATATTAACATAGAATACACTAAATATATCTATATACCATACATCTACATGTTAACTAACCCATACATATACAATACTAATTAAACTATTCATATACATGTATTTAAAGCATTAATTAAATAATACTATTTATATACATATACGTATATACGTATGTATATAAATATATACATACATACATACATATATATATATATATATATATATATATATATATATATATATATATATATATATATATATATAACCAAAGTAGGAAGAGGGAGAGGGACTTACTATGATGGGGGACTGGCCGGAGTACGGCCGCCGGGGCGAGGTGGTTATGGCCGGGCTTGATGGAAGAGCAGGAGGAGATGCAGCGTCGGGCTCGGCCGGTTGCAGAGATGAAGAGAAGAGCAGTGGGAAGTCTGGGCCCGGTCGGGGTTGTTCGTCTGGCCGGAGGAAGCGGTCTCGGCCGGAGGGAGGAAGAGCAGAGGGAGAGGGCTCGAGCGCAGCAGGGAGGACTGGAGCGGGCCGCCGGACTCGTCGAGCAGCGCCGGCCGGGGATGAATGGGGGGAAGTGGTGGTTGTGAATGGTGTTGATGGTGGGGGAGTTGCCGGAGCTTGACAGCGGGGGTACAGACCGGAGTCGCCGGAGTAGTTGATGGTGGTGGCGGAGATGAAGATGGGGTTGGTTGGCGATGGAGGTGGTGATGATCGAGGGGGCGCCGGAGGGAGTTGTGGGGAGCAGCCGGACAGGGTGGCCGGACCACGGGGACGAAGGGGTAGGCCAGCGGGTCGGCGGCTTGGTGGGGCTGAGGAATGGAGGAGGAGATGGAGGAGTTGGCAGCGGCAGCATCCGCCGGGGAGGAGTACAGCCCGCCGGGAACAGGGACCGCCGGCTGAACAGTGGAGATGGGGGGAATGAACAGTATTCCCCCCCTTCTTTAAATTTGAATTCAAAAAAATAATGAAAAGGAGAAGAAGGGGAAGAAGAAGAAGGAAAAGAAATGAGAAGAAGAAGGAAGAAGGAGAGAAGAAATTACATACGTATGAGAGAGGGGATGTGGGGGCTTATGAAGGTGGGGAATCCTAGGTTTCTTGGGATTAGGGTTTGAGGTAGACATGTCATTATATAGGATGAGGGGATTTTGATGGAGGGTTGTGATTGACCCTCTAAATGAGTGGTCTAGATTGAACATGAGGGAAATAATTCATGGGGGATTTAGGGTGAGGTTTAATTAAAATATTAAGGATTCCTCATCGGTTAAAATAATTGGGTGAGGCCACAAAATGCAAATTTACAATTTAGCCCCCTTAAATTTGGGAAATTGCACAAACACATGAAATGACGAAAATTTGGCGGGCGATTCGGGGTCCGGTGTTTTGTAGGGTCAGGGGACGCTGTAAGTTGGGTACGGGCTTAAATAGCAGGGCACTAGAATTAAATTGGGATTTTAGAATTGGTTTAACTAGTATCCTCAATTTAAATAGAAATAAATACAAGTTGTGTTCAACAATTAATTATGAGTACATGGAGCCAAAATCAGGTCAGGTCATCAATACCAATAATGAAGAAGACTCAGAATCGAATATTACCCTAATTTGGGCCGCACGAAAAATAGGTCAAGATTGCCTCCAATTTTCGATTGGAACGCACAACGATACAAAATAGGGATTTAAAAATAAACGTCCGCGATGATTTTTGTGCGGCCAGAAATAATGTACAAAGAGCACAATTATGAGTTGCAAAAATAGCAGAATTGAAGGCGGGCATGTCTAGGGCAAGATTGTGAAATTTGTTGGAAGACAAAAGTCTGGATAGTGCTCCAAATATCGAAGCAAAGGCAATTGCGCAAAATATTAAATAAAATACAGTAATTAATTTCAATCTTCAAGAATTTAATTCTAAATAAAACAATTTACCTCAAAATTCTATAATTCCGACAGGTGCTCATCTACTGGCTTCTAGGTCAAGTCTACCATCACAAACACAAATGAACACTGTCTATAATATAATATATTAAAGTACACATCACACAGTTTTAAATATATACTATTCATGCAATTAATTAATTATAACTACAATAATATTAAGTATTGTAAAAAGTCAAAAATACCCCTGTTTTTGGAATGTGGTAGTGACACTACGTGCTATATGTTCCTACATGTTAAGTGTTCCTACGCGATTATATTATATGTTTACACTACGGTGTACCTATGCGCTATATGACATGTTATATGACTTAATCTCCAGCATGAACATAAGGGTTAGTCAATGACCAAGCTTGGCTAGGATCTATTTATTGTTGCATCATACTGGGGTGAATCCAAACTGAACTATCAAGTGACAAAGAAGATTTGTATCTAGAGTGGTCGTACTATTGTACATCATATAAGGGGAGTAACATGTGACCATGCCATGTGATTCCGGTTAATAATATGGTTAACTAGGCAACTTAACCTGTAGAGCATTGAGAGGGAATAGAATCTCGAGATCATACCTAACTAGCCAGCTCTAGTCATCTGAACTGGGGTGTGCAGGCTAGTCCCCATGGATATTGTTTAAGTCATCATTAGTGGATGACAATATCCGACTATTATACTATACTATGTGTTCTATGCGATCTTAGCACGGTAGCCTTACGAGGGACCGGTGCACAATACTATATGCTATACGATAATTTATGGCTCATCTAACCCTGCTAGTACCTAGTTCGATCTGAGGATTCCTATATGCATAATATCTCTGGGATAACCCGGACCCTATCTAGTAAGCCGTATAAATGATTGGCCAATTATGTAACTGAGCTTGTTTGTGTATTGTATTTGCTGTCAAATAGTTTAGGGACATGGTCTATCATGGTGTGATGGTCTAACCCTTGTCCTTGTTTGGCTGTAGGGTTAGATTATTGTGTCACGATAGGCTATGAACCGAAACTATGAGATCGAACTATATATTTCATAACTTGGTTTTATTTTTTCTTTCGTGCTTTCCTTGTGGTACTTGCTATTTGGGATATAACCCCACTGGTTTTACATGTCCATGTTTAGAGCCAGCGCCTGAGGATCAAGCGTACTTCCCTATGAACAATAGCGTACACCAGGCGGATGGCCGTTGAAGGAAACGAGTGGGTTTCTTCTTCCATGCTCGTTATTGCACACTTTACTTATTTTGGGTGTTTAGCTACCGGTACTTGTTAGCTGTAAGATCTAGACATTCCTTTATGATTGTAATTAATCTGACTGCAGCTGATCATGGTTATGTACTTTTTATACTCTGCCAGCTTTCTTATTTTGTACAGCTGGTTTCAAGAATTCGTGGTAGGGCATTTGGGACGCCTTGCTTTCTTGTCATATATATTCTATGTTTACTATTCTTGCTTGACAAATTAAGACAATAGATGTGATGTATGACCCTAAGTGACTTTCTTGTAGTATGCACCCCCTTATCTAGTTATAGCCGTGACCGTCGTACGACGTTTTATACCTTGTATGGGGGAGCTGGTCATGTCCGTCTCTGTATTCCGGTACTGGGGCATGACAAGGTTTTAGTGATGGCCCATGCAGGTCTGCATTTTTAGACTTGTGGGGTGCTATGATTATAGAAGTCTCAATCAAACATGTGCCTTTAAAATCCTGAATTCGTTCTTCTCGTAGCCTTACTTGACTATCGAATCAATTGTTTTCTTGATCCTTTCCATCATGATCTTGATGTTTCTTGTCCTTTTCTTTAGGGCTTCTTCAGTTGCTGGAGCAGCAGGCATGGCAGGACAGGGTTCCCCTGGCAACAACGGGAGGAAGAACCTGTTCAGAGTCAAATTCGAGTAGAGCCAGTAGTTGGACACGCTGGAAAAGTGAAACCAGAAGTTGGACATATTAAGCAACCATCCCCTGATATTCTCGTACCCCCAGTAGTACCAGCAGTACCAGTGGTACTTGATACCCCAAAATTACTGGAAATCCTCCTAGGAATGATGGCTATGCAGCAGCATCAGATGGCAGTACAACAACATCGGCAGTTTCAAGAATAAGAGCAGAATGTCTTATTGAGTCAGGGTTTGCAGACGGCCCTGAAAAGAGGAGGAATGACTGATTCGGGGGCGTCAGTTAGATTTTATAGACTTAACCCGAGATACTTTGACGGCAAGGAGGATGCCATCACGACAGGTGTATGGCTCCAAGACATCAAAGTCATTCTGGCGGCGACGAAGGTTCCGGCGGATGAGCAAGTTGATCAGGTCCGATTACACCTTCAAGACCTTGCCCGTGATTGGTGGGCGTCAGTAGAGGTTGGCTTAAGGCTTCCTATCTCTTGGGACAATTTTAGAGCTCAATTCAGGGCCAAATATTTTGGGGTCATAGCGCAGTATAAGCTTCAACAGAGATTTATCGATCTTAGCAGGCCGATAGAATAGTGGATGGATATGCAGCCGAGTTTTGCAGGCTGAGTAGATTCGCCCCAACTATGGTGGCTTCGGAGCCGGATATAGCAATGAGGTTCCAGCAAGGACTTTATTTGGAGATTCTATAACTAGTAGAGGGGCACGACTACCAGACTTATGAAGAAGTATTGATAGCAGCTTGGAGGTACAAGCTTACCATACAGAGGTTATCGGCAAGGACAGGGGGCCAGAAGAGGTCTCATGTTCAGAGTGGAGGAGGATGTGGAGGAGTACCTCGGACGTCAGCACCATCACCTGGCATTCACATCCATGATTTAGCGCCAAGGAGGACGATAGTTTCGACGGTAACAGTACCGGCTCGGCAGCAGCCAAGACAACAGCAACAACAACAATGCCAGGGAGCACAGACGGGATATACTTATTGTGGCAAAGGAGGCCACAATAGAGATGTTTGTAGGACAACCAATGGGTTGTGTATGAGGTATGGTAGTCCAGATCATCGAATTATGAATTGTCCAATGATGTAGAGGCTAGGAGGGCCATTTCAGCAATTCCCAATACTGTCAGCACCAGGAGTAGTGCAACAAAGAGGGCCAACAACAGCAGTGCAGCCATTAGCTCAGTGTCTATTATTGAAGCAAGCTGAGATATACCAACAGTAGCAGAACCAACAACAGGGCCAGCAGTGGCCACAACAACATCACCAAGGGAGACAGCAGGGAGGGGCACAACAGGGCCAAGGGCAGACATTCGCCTTGTCTTTGGAGGAGGCTTTAGCATCGGGCGACGTGGGGGCAGGTAAATTTTCTATCACATCTTTTTCTGCTGTAGTAATATTTGATTTAGGCACATCTCATTCTTTTATATCTGCACGATTCATAACACATATTGGATTGGAGTTTGAGACATTGCTAGAGAGGTTGAATATACTTACTGGTATTGGGCTCGTAGGGGTTAGTAGAATATGTATAACATGTCCGGTCGTAGTATGCGAACGTTCACTACCAGCACGGTTGATCGAATTCCCTTTGGATAACTTTGACGTTATCTTAGGCATGGACTGGCTGAGAGACAGTCATGCTACGATAGATTGCCATAAGGGTAGTGTATTATTTAGTATTCCTAGCACGGAAGATTTCACCTTTGACAGGTCTGTGGGAGACCGGCATGAAGAGAGGATCACATCGACAGTGTTAGCAGAAGAACAAATTTCTGAGGTAGTTAAGGAGTACTTAGACGTTTTCTCAGAAGAACTACCAGGGTTACCCCCAGTAAGGGATATTGAGTTTTGTATAGAGTTGGTTCCTGGAGCAGGACTAATATCTTGTAAAGTTTACCAAATGGCACCATCAAAGTTTGACATACTACAATAACCCGTTCCGCTTAAGAAGACAGTCGATACAAACGACGAAAGTGCAATGTCCCGACCAACTTTTCTCAGCGAGAATACTCGCTTGAGGCAAAAATATTTCCTGACTTGGCCCTTCAGGAGTTCCGGCATAGACTTTTAGAGGCTCACTCGGAGTATCGCTCGATCGAGGCGAATCATCGCTAAGGCGGGTGGCTACGATGAATTTGTCTTTGCTTAGCCAGCACTCTTAAAATATGGATGAAACATGCTAGTCGCTAGGTGAATCACCCCCTGCATGCTAATAAAGAATAAAATGCACCGAGCTAAGGGAATAATCCTAACTTGTATTGCTTATGTTAGAACATAAAAATAAAACTTTGCTTATATATGAACCCTCGCATGCTACCTTTGCCTTGTGCAACTAGACCCCGCTTTCCCTCGAGTAGAACGATATATGTATACATGCACTGTTCACTTGCTACACTACACGACCCTAAATTATGTTGCTCCGTATGTCCCTTTACGGTTTTACTTCTCGGCTTACCCTTAGGCCCGAGCCAACGTAAATGCTTATGTTTTCATAAAAATGCATGCTTGCCTACTTATATGTTAACTTGTAATATTGCCTCGATTTAATGTTTGCCACACAAAATCATGCCACAATCAAGTAATGCTATCCGTATCATGCATGCATCTCGTTAACCAGAAGTCTAAAAATAGTTCTTCTGTGCAATATAAACCTGCAAGTATCCGGGACCGTTGGATCGCCAAGGCAGTCCCCGTACCAGGGGAATGCATCAAGTCAAGTTAAACTCTGAACGAGAATCATGTCAAGTTTACATCTGAATAAGAATTATGTCAAGCAAATCAAGAATCACAGCTCATGAAGCAATGCTCGTTCAGAACAAAATCATGGATTATCTTGTCAAGTTGGTAAATCTGGAAGACCCATACTTGCGTGTCGTAGACAACTTGGAATCAAGGGGGGTCTTTGGATCTTGTTTCACGGACGGTTTTTGGGGCACTGGGGCCGATCCGATCCGGATGGAACTATTATTTAGTCTTTTGTTCTGGACGGGATGGCTTGCAGCGCACCTTGTACTTTTGTTGCATTCTATCTTTGTTCAAGACTATAACTCATCTTTTATGGCTATGCCAATGATAATTATTCATATAGATAAGTCATCCTCTCTTAGCGGCTATCCGCGTGTGAGTCATTGCATCGCATCAAGAATAATCTGAAAGACCTGAATGATCATGAGTATAACACACTTACATTTATGGAATACTTTAATATCTTCTACAACACACCTGATAGTTCAGGTAATCGTGCACCCAAAACATAATCTCGCTCACAACACTTGCGTTTGCATATTCTATTGCCCTTGGATTCATTATATATATATGTTCGTGCTTGAATTAATTTAGTTTGCCTTGGACAGGGAAGGACAAATGGTAAGTTGGTAAGTCTCATCGTGTTTTCTCTTATATCGCATGATGCACTACCACACGAGTTAGGCTATTCATCATTACCATAAAACTGATCCTAAGGCAAGATTAGAAAGATAACATAATAGATGGTGCACGGAACCCTTATAACGTGTTTGGATTTGTCGGGCGGGCGAGTAGCCTCCCCATCAGTGCATTCATGTACTGATAACCCACCAGATTGCTTGCAGGGTGCGGGAGAACCTTGTTAGGTGTGGATGCCTCCTTCGTGCATGCTAAGACATGGATTTCACTTTGGAGACTTGGAGTATTGCGTCCGGAACTGAAGCACATATACAAGACATAATGTTGGAACATCGCCTATACATCATTCCACAAATATAGCCACTTGGCACATTTTTACGGTTTCAGAGAGAGAGAGAGACTTGAGCGATTTGTAATCTCGGCCAAGCGCCGCTTATAATACTTGTTCAATATAAATAAAGAATTTGCTTTACTTCTATACTTGTGTTATTCAATAATTTCGCTATTGACGACTCTATAAACTTGTTACCAATCGCCTATGCGTTTATTATTCCGCTGCACTCGGACAATCTGTGTAACTCTGTGACTTAGCCCTCTTACCGCCTGTTCGAACCTTGGCCTTGCACGGGCGCAGCTCTTGCTCGTGCGACATTATGCCCAGATGGGTCAAGTGATCATCCCACAGGAGAGTTGGTGCGATGATTCGTGCCTAGCTGGTACGGCCGATTAGCCTGCGGAAGATCGGAGCGTGACATGTTGGTATCAGAGCATGGCTTTACGTCTTTGGACTTTATTTTGATTTTCTCAGTTTCGAAAGCTCGTTCATGGGTTATGTGCATACCCTCTCTCTCAATGTCCCATCAAGATGTTCCAAATAATAAGTCTAAATACTTTTAAAAAGTGCATGTGAATGATATGATTGCTTGTATAAAATTATGATGCGAAGGCCTTTGTGCCGATCTGTGCTAGACCCTTTGGGATTAGACTCGTGCTAGAATTTGTAAGTTATGTGTGAACTCGAATGCAATACGTGTTTACCTAACTGGTTAGTGTGCGAAATCGAATATTGTCTCGAACGGTTAGCTATGCACATAGCCTTTCGGTTAAGTTGTGTTGAGTATCGTGCGCCAAGACCCTTTTGGTGCAAGCTAGTTTTCTAACGAGATTGGAATATCGTTCAGATAAAACATAAGTCAGACTTAGATTGACCAACCGATAGAAACCTTATCAGATTATCGCTAAGGAAAATATAGAGAATTGTGCTTGGATTTTGGAAAATAACTTAAATGATATTTTGTGTCGGAAGATGCAAATCGAATATGGTTACTTGGATGACTATAAACAGGGATAAATTTGAGGCTAGATTTGATCAGGCGATCCCTAGTATTGTACATGAATTCTAGGAACAACTTGGTGAATATGCTAGTGATTGATGTGAACATCGATGGAGGATTTGATTGGGTGACTCGATTTTGAGTGGTGTATGGATCATTTAGAAATGTCTAAACGGATTCATAGGTCTCGTATGATAGTCGATTGAATGATTTGAGAATGTCTTAAATAAATGTTAAGGCTTATATCGAATTGAGATTCGTGGAAATGGAAATTGATATCTTGGTTAGGAAACTTGTTAGAAACTTGGAGTATCGTACGAGCGATTTTGGATTAATACAAACGGATTGAACTTAAATAAAATATCGCTCGAATAGAAGTTATCCGAAAATGAATCTTGTGATTCGATGAAAGAGAGAAGCGATAATAGATTTGACTTGGAGTTTAGAAGAACGATCTTGAAATCTAGATCGAAACAATAACCTTCAAAAATATTTCCAATGAGAACGATTATCCTGCGGGAGGGCCGGTCTGGTAATTTCACATACGGCGGGGATGATCGAACTCACGAGAACATGTTCGGTGATTATTCCAAACGAACTCGATGAATAGAACGTATCAAAAGAAATAGGTAGAACTTGGGCTTGAATATTTGAACTTAGTTATTTGAGGAATGCCAAAAGTAAGACTATGGATTTACCAAACGGTAACATTAAAGTTGGATAATTTTGCTAGACGAATTATAATCACTGCATGAACGGACTTGGCTCGACGGATATATAACTTGGATGGAGTAAAGGGGAAATGATAAGTTGTCTCGATCGTGCCAAAGAAAACCATAACATTTGATGTTCTTGTCTTGTGCGAGCATAACTCTATGCTTGTACATGCGTCACGCCCGGATTAGGATGATTATCCAGCGGGAGCGTTGACGTGGTAATTTTACGTCCAACGAGGGTGATCAAACTTGCGAGATACCGGAGCGTAACAATTAATGGATCATCTTGACTTTTGGTTCGATACGATAAGATGATATTAGGAATGCAAGTGAATCAGAAGTATTTCGAAGATAAGTTAGCCTAGAACTTGGAATAAATTACGCTTGATGGTTTCATGAACGGATACGTGAATCTTGTTGGACGACTTGGAGTTATAAATAAGGGTTTAGAACTGAATCTTGGCTTGGTGGTCTAGACTTGGTATAGATAGGGAATCTACCAAAATATGTTTGGAGAGATAGACTATGCAAATCACTAGGCTTGTCCTGTAACTTGGATATATCGTAGATTTTACTGAACATACTCGAACTCCATGCAAACGAACGTGTTATTGAGAGTAGGATAATCCGTTCTCGATGTTTAGAAATCTGAGTAAAATAAGCTTGGGTAGAATACCCCGTACAAATGAATAATGGTTTGACCCTAGGAATTGGGGCAAGCATCATGCGACAAAGTTGCATTATGAATCATGTGCTTGAACTTGTACCTATGACCGTGTGAGCTGACCTAGTAATTAGGCAGACGACCTTGTGCCGAGTGAAAGAATTTGTGTGATCGACTTTAGCATATTGCTTGAACAAGCTATAGAACTGGGATAACAAGACTTAGTATTAGAATTAGAACGATAATGTGTGCTATGTTTGACTCGAACGGATGAACACTAGTCGGTTGATCGGATAGATCGTGCTTAACGGTGGTACAAAACTTGATTTGAGTTGGAATAAAAAATGACTTGGAATTTGATTGACCCTGTTGGAAGTATCCTTGTGATTTGTAAAAATGAGAACCCTTAAGATTTTCCCAAAGTAGCTTGTCCGATTTCACTATCTCTAAGTTTGGTTGAATGCATATGTTTGAGGGACGCCTTGAACATGTGCACGATCCAAGACTCAATGATATGTGAAACTCGAGTGCACAGACTTCGCTATTGCTATGTTGGTTGACATGCATATGTTTGAGGGGCACTTCGAATATGTGCACGATCCAGACTCGCAATATGCTGATCTCGAAAGCTAGTGCAAGTGAATACCCGCATGGACAAGTATAACGACTTGTATAAGTTTGCCTCAGTTTTAGATCATTATTCATGATGGATTATAATGTACCCCGCGTTAAGCGATATATGTTTCGTGCTAAGGCACAAATGAGACCGACTTAGCATACACGGGATACGGTATAAGAAATGAGTAGGAGATTCATTCGAACAAATCAGATCTAGTGGTACCGATTGCTATTCTTGGGATATATTCGATAATGCGATAGAATGGCCTGCGCACAGGAAGTCTCAAGGATGAGACTTTTCTGAGTGGTGTATAATATAACGACCTATTCCGCTCAAGCGGACAGCCGATTCAAACGTCAAAAGTGCAACATCCCGACCTATTTTCCTCAACGAGAACACTCGTTTGAGGCAAAAAATTTTCCGACTTGGCCCTTCAGGAGTTTCGATTTGGACTTTCAGATGCTCGCTCGGAGTATCGCTCGACCGAGGCGAATCATCGCTAAGGTGGGTGGCTACGATGAACTTGTCTTTGCTTAGCCAGCAAACTTAAAATATGGATGATACATGCTAGTCGCTAGGTGAATCACCCCTGCATGCTAATAAAAAATATAATGCACCTAGCTAAGGGAATAATCCCAACTTGTATTGCTTGTGTTAGAACATGGAAATGAAACTTCGCTTATATATGGACCCTCGTATGCTACCTTTGCCTTGTGCAACTAGACCCCGCTTTGCCTTGAGTAGAACGATATATGTATACTCTGTAGTATACTGTTCACTTGCTACACTGTACGACCCTAAATTATGTCGCTCGGTATGTCCCTTTACAGTTTTACTCCTCAGCTTACCCTTAGGCCCGAGCCAACGTAAATGCTTATGTTTTCATAAAAATGCATGCTTGCCTGCTTATATGTTAACTTGTAATATTGCCTAGATTCATTGTTTGCCACATGGAATTATGCCACAATCAAGTAATGCTATCCGTATCGTACAGGGATCTCGTTAACCAGAAGACTATAAAATAGTTCTTCTATGAAATATGAACCTGTAAGTATCCAGGACCGTTGGGTCGCCAAGGCAGTCCCCGTACCAGGGTAATGCATCAAGTCAAGTTAAACTCTGAATGAGAATCATGTCAAGTTTACATCTGAAAAAAGAATCATGTCAAGCAAATCAAGAATCATAGCTCGTGAAGCAATGCTCGTTCAGAACAAAATTATGGATTGTCTTGTCAAGTTGGTAAATCTGGAAGACCCAGACTTACGTGTCGTAGATAACTTGGAATCAAGGGGGATCTTCGGATCTCGTTCCACGGACGATCTTTGGGAACTGGGACCGATCCGATCCGGATGGAACTATTGTTTAGTCTCTTATTCTGGATGGGATGGCTTGCAGCCCACCTTGTACTTTTATTGTATTCCATCTTTGTTCAAGACTATAACTTGTCCTTTATGGTTATGCCAGCAATAATTATTCATATAGATAAGTCATCCTCGCTTAGCGGCTATCCGCGTGCGAGTCATTGTATCGCATCGAGAATAATCTGAAATACCTGAACGATCATGAGTATAACACACTTATATTTATGTAAAACTTTAATATCTTCTGTAACATATATGATAGTTCATGTAATCGTGTACCCGAAACATAATCTCGCTCACAACACTTGCGTTTGCATATGCTATTGCCCCTGGATTCATTATATGTATATGCTCATGCTTGAATTAACTTGGTTTGCCTTGGACAGGGAAGGACAAATGGTAAGTTGGTAAGTCTCGCCGTGTTTTCTCTTATATCGCACGGTGCACTGCCACACGAGTTAGGCTATTCATCATTACCATAAAATTGATCCTAAGGCAAGATTAGAAAGATAACATAATAGATAGTGCACGAAACCCTTATAACATGTTTGGATTTATCGAGCGGGTGAGTAGCCTCTCCACCAGTGCATTCATTTACTGATAACCCACCAGATTGCTTGCAGGGTCCGGGAGAACCTCGTTTGGTGCAGATCCTTCCTTCGTGCATGCTAAGGCATGGAGTTCACTCTGGAGCCTTGGAGCATTGTATCCGGAACTGAAGCACATATACAAGACATAATATTGAAATATCGCCTATACATCATTCCACAAATGTAGCCACTTGGCACATTTTTACTGTTTTAGAGAGAGAGAGAGAGACTTGAGCGATTTGTAATCTCGACCAAGCGCCACTTGTAATACTTGTTCAATATAAATAAAGAGTTTGCTTTACTTCTATACTTGTGTTATTCAATATTTTTGATATTGACGACTTTGTGAACTTGTTACCAATCGCCTATGCGTATATTATTCCGCTGTACTCGAACAATCTGTGCGACTCTGTGGCTTAGACCTCTTACCGCATATTCGAACCTTGGCCTTGCAAAGGCGCGGCTCTCGCTCGTGCGGCATCATGCCCAAATGGATCAAGTGATTGTCCCAAGGGAGTGCTGGTACGATAATTTGTGCCTAGCGGGGATGACCGACTAGCCTGCAGAAGATCGGGACATGACACATACTGTACCAATATATAGAGGAATTGAAGTCAAAAAAGTTTATTTAATCCAGTGGATCACCTTGGAGAGCGCCAGTGGTTCTAGTGAAGAAGAAGGATGGGTCATCACGGTTATGTATCGACTACAGACAGTTGAACGTTGTAATAGTAAAGAATAACTATCCGTTACCAATGATCGATGATTTATTTGATCAGCTGAGTAAAGCCAAGGTTTTCTCCAAAATCGATCTTCGATCAGGGGATCATCAAGTAAGAGTTCGGGAGCAAGACATACCTAAGACAATATTTAGGTCATGATATGGGCATTATGAATTCCTAGTTATGCCATTTAAACTGACTAATGCTCCAACGATATTTATGGATCAGATAAACCGTATTTTTATACCATATCTAGATCAGTTCATGATAGTTTTCATAGACGATATTCTAGTCTATTCCAATAGCGAAGAGGAGCACGAAGAGCATCTTCGGAAGGTCTTACATATTTTGAGGGAACACCAGTTATACGCAAAGCTTAGCAAGTATGAGTTTTGTTTGGATCACGTGTCATTCTTGGGTTATATCATCTCAAGAGCAGGAGTAGCAGTAGATTAGAAGAAGGTTAACGCCGTAGAGAGTTGGCCAGTTCCTAAGACCGTAGCTAAAGTGCATAGTTTCCTGGGATTGGTAGGATACTACAGAAGGTTCGTAGCAGACTTTGCAAGAATTTTATCACCACTGACTCATGATTTAGAGTTGGCGGCAGTAGTATTTGCACTTAAGCTGTGAAGGCACTACTTGTATGGTGATCGGTAAAAATATTTACGGATCGAGCTTAAAGTATGTATTCACTCAGAAGAACTTGAATATGAGGCAGAGGAGGTAGCTAGAATTGATAAAAAACTATGATATGGAACTTTAGTGCCATCCATGTAAGACAAATATGGTAGCAAATGCTCTTAGCAGGAGAGGTAGTACATTTATGTTGACATCGCATCGGCATATCTTAGAACATCTTCGAGAAATGGGGATCAAGATAGTACTTCCACAAGACGTAGGAGTATTGGCTAGTTTACAGGTATAATCTACCATTATAGAGAGGATTAAGACAGCTCAGGCAGAGGATCCGAGAGGTCAGAAGCTTCGGACGAAATATGAGTCTGGTCTCAGGAAAGAGTTGACAATTCATGAAGATAGAACTCTTAGGTTTGGAAATCGTCTCTGTGTACCAAGTGGAGGTATCCGACAAGAAGTAATGACCGAGGCACACAGTTTCCAGTATTCAATTTATCCAGGAGGTACCAAGATGTATCAAGACATAAAGCAATATTTATGGTGGAACGGGATGAAGAGGAAGATAGCATAATTTATTTCTCGGTGTTTGGTATGCCAACAAGTAAAGGCCGACCAACAAAGATTGGTATGACTATTAAATCCATTTTCTATTCCGGAGTAGAAGTGGGAATATTTTACGATGGACTTTGTGATCGATTTACCAAGATCCCCGAATGGTCGTGATACAGTTTGGATAATAGTGGATTATCTCACGAAAGTAGCTCACTTTCTTCCTTTTCGAGTAGAAAAATCTACAAAGTAGTTAGCAGAGATGTACATACGACAGACAATAAGACAGTACGGCATCCCAGTGAGTATTGTATCTGATCGAGGCACTCAGTTTATTTCATATTTTTGGAAGAGTTTGCACCAGAGTTTTGGTACCAAGTTGAGATCCATTACCGCTTACCATCCACAAATAAACGAGCAATCAGAGAGAACCATGCAGACCCTGGAAGATATGCTACGAGCTTGTACTTTAGATTTTAGAGGGTCTTGGGAAGATCACCTTTATCTCGTTGAATTCTCATACAACAACAGTTATCAAGAAAGTATTCAGATGGCACCCTTCGAAGAATAATATGGAAGAAAGTGTAGATCACCATTGGCATGGAATGATATAGGTGAGCGAAAGATATTAGGCCCAAAGATGATCACACAGACAGTAGAAGTTGTCAAGCAAATCAGAGAGCGACTACGGGTTGCACACGATAGGCATCGGCATTGGATAGATCAACATCATAGGCCTTTAGAGTTTTGTGTCGACGACCACATATTCTTGCGAATATAGCCAACCCGTGGAGTCATTATATTTGGGGTTCGCGGGAAGATTTGCCCATGATATGTCGGTCCGTTCGATATTCTCGAGCGGGTGGGTGATGTTGCTTATCGTCTTCCCTTCTGCCTTCGCTACGTGAGGTGCATGATGTATTTTATGTGTCTCAATTACTTAGGTATATCCCGAATCTGAGTCATATTCTCGACCATTCTGAACTAGTTGTTGGTACCGACTTGTCTTACGAGGAGCAACTCGTGTCCATTTTAGACTAAAGGGAGAAGGTGCTTAAGAATCGGACTATCCATCTTGTCCAGGTTGCTTGGGGCCATCACCCTTTGGGAGAGTCAATGTGGGAGCACGAGAACGATATTCGGTCTCGATATTCGCACATGTTCGACATAGAAGGTATATTCGTTCTTATGCCTTCGTATCTCGAATCTCATGATTCGTTTACCCATGCTATGTGACACTGTTTTTCTTTATTATATTCTTGGATTTGATTGCATGTGTAGATATGGTTGTAGTTATCATAGTGCTTATTGATTTCTCTAGCTAGCCTTGAGTTTGAATTCCTATGACGGAATTTTTCTAAGGTGGGTAGAGATGTCACTCCCCGTTCTCGAAATATATATTTTGGGATATTTTTTGCTTATATTTATTTTTTGCTTAGAGTATTTCTTGCTTACATGATTAATTAGGTTGCATGCATAGAGACTAGACCTATTCTTTGGTTCAATTAGACCCATGGTTTAATTATTGGGTTGGTTCATTCATGAGTTGAACCCATGGTCTAAACCTCAAACCCTAACTATAAAACCCAACATCTTTCTCTCTCTCTTCCCTTATTCTCTCCATTTTCTCTTCTTCCTTCATTTAGGTAAGTACACCTTGCACCACATGGAGAAATCTCTTGATTATCGATTATTTTTTTCTTGTATTTTATTAGTCTATTATGTGCTCATAATAATTCTAAACACTTTTAGTACTTGAAGTTTTCGGTTTTATGGATGAATTTGAGTAGATCTATATTCTAAGTTTATGGTTTTCATGGGTTCCTTGAGTTTTTGGTGGTTTTGATCTACTAAATTATAGTATTTTCAAAAAATAGTTTTTGGGATGGATGGAGCACTTCATTTAGAATGTTTTGGCTTTTGGTTCACTCAATTCGGAGTTAAAATAAAGTTTTTATGAAGAAAATAAATTTTTGGTTTTAGGAGTTCTCGCCATGGCTGAACTTGCTGCCTGGAGAAGAGGAAGTCCCATGTGGCCGAGAGATCCATGCGGCCTTGATCTCATGCGACCTCTACAGTCAGTGACCATGCGGCCATGCGGGATGAACTCAAGCGGCCATATGTTCTGAGCTCATGCGGCCATACGGACTGAAATCATGCGGCCATGCGGTCAGAGCTCATGCGGCCATACGATCTAAAATTATGCGGTTATGTGGCCTTAAGCTTATGCGACCTCTGTGGTCAGCAACCATATGACCCATGCGGCTATGCGGCCCGACTTCCTATGCGACAACCGATTATATGCGGCCTAGACCTATGCAGCAACTGATTCTATGCGGCAGCTGATCCCCATGCAGCCTTGATCCTTATGCGCGCAGGCGTCCCCTTGTACACGCTTTATTGGAATAGTTTTGTTTGAATGTTCCTTTGGACTTTATGGGATGTATGTGTGACTTTGATGACCACAAGAGTATTAAACCCATCTATGTGCCATAACCCGACCACTTATATCTGTGCTGATACACTTACTACGTACTATGTGTTTCTAAGTGCTAAGTGTTCCTACGCATATTTATACTACGGTGTACCTATGCGCTACGTGACATGTTATATGACTTAATCTCCAGTATGGACATAAGGGTTAGTCAATGACCAATCGTGGCTAGGATCTGTTGATTGTTGCATCACGCTGGGGTGAATCCAAATTGAACTATCAAGTGACAAAGTGGATTCATATCTAGCGTGGCTGTACTATGGTACATCATATAAGGGGAGTAATATGTGACCACGCCATGTGATTCCATGTAACAATAGGGTTAACTAGACAACTTAACTTATAGAGCATTGGAAGAGAATGGAATCTCAAGATCGTGCCTAACTAGCCACCTCCAGTCATCTAAATTGAGGTGTGCAAGCTAGTCCCCATGGATATTGTTTAACTCCTCATTATGGAATGACAATATCCGAATATTATACTATACTAAGTGTTTTATGCGATCTTAGCATGGTAGCCTTACGAGGGACGGGTGTGCAATACTATGTGCTATATGGCGATTTATGGCTCGGTTAACCCTTCTAGTACCTTGTTCGATCTGAGGATTCCAATATGCATAATATCTTTGGGATAACCCGGACCCCATCTAGTAAGCCGTAAAAATGATTGGCCGATTATGTAACTGAGATTGTTTGTGTATTATATCTGCTGTCAAATAGTCTAGGGACATGATCTATCATTGTGCGATGGTCTAACCCTTATCCTTGTTTGGTTGTAGGGTTAGATTATTGTGTCACGATAGACTATGAACCGAAACTATAAGACAGAACTATATATATATATATATATATATATATATATATATATATATATATATATATATATATATTTTATAACCTGGTTTTATTTTTTCATCTGTGCTTCCCTTATGGTACTTGCTATTTGGGGTCTAACCCCACTATTTTTGCATGGCCAGGTTTAGAGCCAACGCCCGAGGATCAAGCATACTTCCTCCTGAACAATGGCGCACACCAAGTGGATGACCGTTGAAGGGAACGGGTAGGTTTATTCTTCTCTGCTCGTTATTGCACACTTTACTTATTTTGGGCGTTTAGCCACCGACACTTATTAACCGTAAGATCTGGACATTTAGTTTCCTTTATATGATTGTAATTAATCAGATTGCAGCTGATCATGGCCTTGTATTTTTGATACTCTGACAGCTTTCTTATTTTGTACAGGTGGTTTCCATAATATTGTGGTAGGACGTTTGGGACGCCTTACTTCCTTGTCATATACGTTCTATGTTTACTACTCTTGCTTGACTGATTGAGACAATAGATGTGCTGTGTGACCCTAAGTAACTTGCTTGTAGTATGATGTCACTACCACATTTTCTAGGAAATGGTATTTTTAGTAATTTTATAATTAATTAAATATTGTGCAAGATAAATAATTATTTATTATATTATTTAATTATTGTTAGATGTTATTTATTTATTTTAGACTTGTGTTAGTGGGCCTAACTAGTTTAGTTAGACTCATGGACCAATATGTATTAATTGTTAAAATTTAGCTCATTTAGAAAGTCCATTGATTAGGAGGTTGATTAATTTAATTAAACCATTAGACTAGAAGCTTCCCTCCTTAATTATTTCTTCATGAGAGGTCTCAAGGGGTACAATAGATATTACATAGTAGCTTGAGGAAGGGGTAGAGGGGGCCAGCCTATATAAAAAGAGGGAAAAAGTTTCTCTCTCATCTTTTTATTTAAAAACTAGATTTAGAATTTTTCTCAACCAAATTTCTTTATTCATACATCATTTCCCTACCAAATTTTATCCCAATTTCTTCCCAAATCACCATTAGAGACTAGTGGAGCAAGGATCTAGAAGGAGAAGCAAGGATCTACAAAGAGGAGCAAGGATCTACAAGTTGGAGGCCAATTTTATCATATTTGGAGGTTGCATTAAAAATCCATCTCCCAATAGATATAATTCAATTTTCTTCCTTAATTTAGGTTCTAAATCTGAGATTAAACTATAAGAAATTAACCCATATGCATAGGTTACCCATAGGATTTGGTTTTGTGTTCATAGGAGGCCCATTGAGAAAGTTATGGTGCTTTTTGTGTCAATTTTGGGGAAATTCCGAGATTGACATTTGTTGTGTGTGTCAATTGGTCCTATAGATCAATTTGGCATGTGCTTGTGTGTTTGGGGCTAGTGTCGTGTCTACAATTGGGTACGTGTAGGTCGTATCCCAACAATTTGGTGATACGTATTGATTTTGAGGTTTTTTCTCCGACACGGGACTTTGTGCATGTCATATTTTGACACAGACACGTAACTTTGTGTTTGACTCTTCGTATTATTCATAAATAATATAGTAGACTTGTTCGTGTCCTTCGGGGTACGTTTGGATATGTAGTGGACTCGTGTCGCAAGTGTATCCTAGATCTAGTGGGATACGGGTGTGATACGCTCCATGTGTTTGTGCAATTATTTTTAGATCTATTTCTCTTTTGTTCTTAGTCATTGTGATGTGTAATTATATGTATGTATATATATATTATTATTATATATATATTATTATTATTATTATATATATATATATATATATATATATATATATATATATATATATATATATATATATATATATATATATATATATATATATATATATATGTAGCTATTCTTCTACATATGTAAGAGCTATTAATTATTGTAGTATATATATATAAATATTGTAGTATGTTTATATATATGTATATGTTAACTGTATATATATATGTTGTTATACATATACTTATATGTATATGTATATATATTGTGTATGATTATATATACGTGTACGTATATATGAAGTTATATATATGTTACTATATATGTGTATGTTATGTTATATGTATTTATTGTGTACATATATATATATGTGGAGGAGTATGTGTGTATTTATATTTATTAGTTGTAGTTATATACATATATTAGTATATATATATTGTGTATATATTATACATAAGAGTGAGAGAGGGGAGAACAGGGGGTTTTTGTGACAGTTTTCAGCGACAACAGCAACATAATAGCAGCAGCAGCAGGGGATTTAGCAACAGCAGCCGCAGCAGCATTTGCAACAGCAGCGGAAATAGCAACAGCAGCCGCAGCAGCAATAGAAACAGCAGCAATAGCGACGGCAGCAGTTTAGCAACAACGATAACAACAGTTCAGCAACAGTGACAGCAGCAGGAAACCGTTGTGATAACAGCAGTAACAGGAGAAGTATCAGCAGCGTATCAGCAGCTACAGCGACGACAGCGATGGTTTTTAGTGACAGATCTACGGTTATATATATTTATATTATGTATTTAATTATAATAGATATATATATGTATATATATGGTATTAGTATATATGTATATATATTCATAATTGTTAATTATGATTTAGTATACTATATTTATAATAATTAGTTGTAGCATATAGTTATTAATGGGTAGTTAGTATATATATGAAGTTTTGGCAATTACCTTGAGATATCAAGGTAAGTATCAAGGCATTTGGAGATACCCAAGGTATTGGATTTGGGTATCGAGATTGAGGTTTAGTGTTGCGATACCAAGTTGGTTCGAAACCAAAGTATCATTTTAGCATTTGTAATTAGGATTTTATATATATTTAATATTATTGATATATATATGTGATATTTATCCCTTATTTATGTATCCTGAGATACGGTATCCTAGTAACCTAAGATTAGCTAGTATGACCTAGACTTTTAGTGTTTGAACCCAATAGCATTGTGATAGACTCATGCAACCTAGAAATAGATAGTTTTACATAGTTTGACATAGTTTGACCTATTTGACTTAGAGTTAACCTAGTTTGACTTATGACTTAGAATTGAATTGTTGTCCTAGTTGTTGACTAGTTTAACTTATTTTCTATCCGAAACCTTATATTGATGTTATATTCCATATATAGGTCTTCGAGGCACCGTATCAGACATCTGTGAGACTATTCATTGGCCTTCAGGCGAGTACATTCTCTGATAGTTTCTCATTTATGATATTCTCTATGTCTATTGTATTTAGTATAGATATCCTTGTTCTCTTGACACGATGGTTACACGGATTGGTATATCCGGATCTCGTCATGAGATGTTATTCCTTGGTATATGGTGTATCTTGTGCAAGCCTTCTTTTATTGATTATCTTGTACATGTACAAGCACTGATTCTCGGGAAGACTTACTATCTTCTTGGGGAATCTTGTGCCATAGCGTACCATAGTTGGATCTACTATACCAGTCGGGGGTGGAGAGTATTTTAGTGTAGATATGTGATCATACCCTCCTTGTGCATGTCTTGTTCCTTGTGAGCGTTGATCATATACCGCACATATGATTAACCAGGCCATTATACTCTTGTGCAAGTTTTTAAGCCGATCACATGTTAAATCTAGTACTCACACACTTAGACATTAGTATTCTTGTTTATTGTCATATTGTTCATTATTGTATTTATTCTAGTATTTCTTATTATTATCTCTTGTATCTATTGTGCATCTTGTTTATTCATATCTATTTTTTGTTATATAATTTTTATCATTAATTAGAACTGCTGTTAGAGATGTACTCTGCTCCTTTCCTGACTGGATATAATTTTTCCAGATGATACTGAGGAGTGGTACCCTACACATTATGGACCTCAGGATGTTGTGGGCTTAGCGTCAGAGACTCTGGCTCAGGAGGGACTTATCCCAACTGAGACAGATGACCCGGGACTAGTAGCTTCTTAGTATTCTTGTACTGGATTTGTCTCCAGCTTATTTTGTTAGTATTCTTTCAGACTCATTAATGTTATTATTTTAGACTCATGAGTTGTATGTGACTATTCTATTCTTTATCATATTCGTGCTTGTTTCTATCTTAGATTTGTGATTGAGTATATTATTATTGTTGGTGGTTCATTATATTGCTAAATAGATTACCCAGATAGCATTCTACCGCTGATTATACGGCTTAGGCTGGGCGTTGTTCCCGACTTGCATCCCTACATCGGGTGCGGGTCGTGACATATTTTTAGTGGTAGCCCATGCAGGTCTCTTCGAGGTCACAATTAGTGCTATTCGTAGTGGTGCTCTGAATTGAGTACTATTATGAGCCTGTGTCAGGATATAGGATATAGGCTATAGGCGGAGAATACTCAATCACATCTAGGAAAAATTCTTTTGATTCATTCAACTATTCTTCTTTGATATTGACATTTGATCTTTAGATTGTCCTTTCCTTGAGTATCTTACATCATGTGCCATATTGATTCTTTCTTTCGCTTTGTCTTAGGATGCTGCCTAAGACTAGATCGCAGCAGGGGAGAGCAGCTTCTGAGAGGTCTGCGATATCCCGAGGGCCTGCACCAGTCACTTCTCCGGTGATTGGAGTATCAGCTACTTTCGGAGGTCCACCACCTATTCAGAGGACTGTGCCAGCTGTATCTGAGGGGCTTCCACCTCCACCTTCCGTGCTAGCAGAGGCGACACAGATGTTTACACTGTTTCATGAGATGCTCGAGGCACAGAGGGCTCAGTCAGAGGCACATCAGAGGCAGACCGATATTTTATGGCAGGGCATCGAAATTGCTCATCAGCTTGCTCAACTTGCTCCTCAGGTCCAGCAGAGAGAGAAGTTCTGGTCCAGCAGCAGATTGCTCCTCAGGTTGTTCAGCTTCGGCCAGGCAATATTCAGTACTTCAAGAAGCTAGATCCTAGGGTCTTCAAGGGGACGGAGGGCATCATCTATGCTGATGATTGGCTCGAGGACATTGAGCATCTTATGAGGGTGTCCCATCTTTCTGAGGATCTGAAGGTTAAGGCGGTAGGACTTCAACTGTTCGACGTTGCCCGTACTTGGTTCAGGAATGACCCAATTCTTGTTGACGCAGGACAGTCTTGGGAGGTATTCAAGGACCTCTTCAAGAAGAAGTTCTTCGCTCAGACAGACAGGCTGGACTTGCGAAGGAAGTTTGAGACCCTCATTCAGGGAAGCATGTCTGTGGAGGAGTACGCTGCAGAGTTTGACAGGTTGAGCCAATTTGCAGAGTATTTGGTGAGAGAGCCGGAGGTTCGGGCTATTCGTTTCTATGAGGGTCTAAACTGGGAAGTGAAGATCCTTATTCCGTCTTTTTATGAGACATACTCGAAGATACTTGCAGAGGCACGCAAGGTTGAGCGAGAGTTGGGTTTGAAGCTCAAGAGAGGCAGTGATTCTTTTCTAGGGGCCAACAGCAGTACAGTATCTGCCAAGCGTCCTCATTTCCAGTCTAGGCCTTTCCAGCAGCCGCAGCAGCACCAGACTCCAGCTAGGGTGCCGTTCCACTAGGCACCATAGCAACAGAGACAGTTACAGCAATCTTCTTGCTACTTCTGCAAGAAGCTCGGCCATATCTGGGAAGTTTGCAGGAAGAGGTTAGGAGTTTGTTTGTATTGTGGTACTGAAGGGCATCAGCTGAGGGAGTGTCCTTCCAATCCTCGTTGTATAGTTCATGGAGCAGCTTCAGCTCCGAGGGCACAGGAGAGACCACCTGCAGTACAGCCGAGGGGACCGCTTTCGACCCAGCAGCAGCGTTATGTCCAACATCAGCAGTAGGGAGGTGCACGTCAGGGATGAGCGTTTGCTATGACTGTCGAGGAGGATGAGCCCACCGAGATGTCATCGCAGGTTGTATTCTTCTTGATTCCATTTCACCTTTAGCTTTGTTTGATAGTGGTGCTTCCCATAGTTTTGTATCTGTTTCTTTTGCTCTGAAGCATGGTTTGGTAGTTGAGTCTTTACTTAGGACTTGCAAGATCATGATCGGGGAAGGCATTATCCTGGTTAATGATATTTGCAAGGATTAAAGAGTTACTCTAGGAGGCCGGCAGTTGAGTGCATGTCTACTTGTAATGCCACTTTCGAGTTACGATATTATACTCATGATGGATTGGTTGAGTAGGCACCGTGCTAGTATAGATTGTAGAGGAGGTAGAGTTTTGTTTGGTCCACCGGGAGAGCCAGAGTTTGAGTTTGCTAGAGGAGCTGCAGAGCAGGGAGAAGGCATTATTTGTAGAACTATAATGGAAGACAAGGAGTTGCCACATCCGTTGATAGCAGAGTTCTTGGATGTGTTTCCTGAGGAATTGCCAGGATTATCGCCAGATCAAGATGTTGAATTCTCTATAGATTTGGTGCCAAGTGCAAAACCAATTTTACAACATATCTATAGAGTAAACAACAGCGAGCTGGTCGAGCTGAAGAAGCAGGTAGATGAATTGCAGGATAAGGGGTTTATTAGATCGAGTTTTTCACTATGGGGATCCCTGGTATTGTTTGTACCAAAGAAGGATGGATCGGTGTGCTTGTACATTGATTATAGGGCATTGAATAATCTCACTATCAAGAATAAGTATCCTTTGCCAGGTGAAGGTGAAGTCGGTGGACATACCCAAGACTGCTTTTAGAACTAGGTATGGTCAATACGAGTTTATGGTAATGCCGTTTGGGTTGACTAATGCCCAGGCGATATTTATGAACTTGATGAACAAGGTGTTCCATCAGTACCTTGACAAGTTTGTGGTGGTGTTCATCGACGACATACTCATATACTCGAAGACATCGGAGGAGCACGAGGAGCATTTGCGGATTGTGTTGGAGGTGCTGAGGAAGGAGAAGCTGTATGGGAAGCTGTCCAAGTATGAGTTCTTCTTGGACAAGGTAGAGTTCTTGGGGCATATTGTGACTGGTAATGGTATTTTAGTGGATCCAAAGAAGATCGCAGCAGTAGAATCTTGGAAGATCCCGAGTTCGGTAGCAGAGAACAGGAGTTTCTTGGGATTGGCATGCTACTACAGGAAGTTTGTGCAAGATTTTTTGAGGATTGCCGAGCCGATGACCAGAATCACCAGAAAGGATGTAGATTTTATTTGGATGGAGGATTGCTAGGTTGCTTTTGAGGAATTGAAGAAGAGGTTGATGTCTACTCCTATTTTGATATTGCCATCAGGGTCTGGAGGTTTCACTATTTATAGTGATGTATCGAAAAAATATTTAGGTTGTGTTCTTCAGTAGAATAGAAAAGTGATTGCCTATATATCCAGGCAATTGTGTCTCATGAGAAGAACTATCCTACCCATGATTTGGAGTTGGCAGCAGTCATCTTCACCTTGAAGTTGTGGAAATACTATTTGTGTAGAGAGCGTATGGAGATCTTCACAGACTACAAAAGCTTGAAGTACGTTTTCATGCAGAAGAAGTTGAACATGAGGCACTATCGGTGATTGGAACTGATGAAAGATTTTAATATATTGTTGTAGTATCATCCTGGAAAAGCTAATGTAGTTGTCGATGCTTTGAGCAGGTATCCGGTAGCTATGTTCTTGATGCATGATCGATATTTGTTGGAGGACTTGGAGAGCTTGGGCATTGAGGTGATAGTTCCTAGTTGTGCGATGCAGATATGGGGATTGCATATATATTCAGATTTGATGGACATGATCAAGGTAGCCCAGTATGAGGATGTATCTCTGAGGAGCATCAGAGCTCAGGTGAGAGTAGGATTGGAGGATGATTTCACCATTGCCGAGGATGATTCTTTACGGCATGGAGTTAGATTGCTTGTGCCTAGTGGGAAGCTACGTAAGAAGCTAATGTAGGAAGCACATCGCTCTCAGTATTCCATGTATCTAGGTGCCTACAAGATGTATCGGGATATGCGAGAGAGTGTGTGGTGGTATGGCATGAAGAGGGAAGTGGCACAGTTTGTATCTAGATGCTTAGTGTACCAGCAGATGAAAGTCGAGAGGCAGAGGCCAAGAGGTTTACTTCAGCCATTACTCATTCCAGAGTGAAAGTGGGAGCACATTACTATAGATTTTGTGTCCGAACTTCTATGATCTCCAAGAAAAAAATACGCAATTTGGGTCATCGTTGATAGGTTGACCAAGTCGGCCCACTTTTTGCCTTTTAAGGTGGGTTTGTCTACGAAGAAGCTGGCAGAGATGTATGTGAGACAGATCTTCAGGATACATGGAGTTTCCATCAACATAGTCTCAGATCAGGATAGTCGTTTCACTTCTTATTTCTGGAGGAGGTTGCAGGCGAGTTTGGGCACTCAGCTCAAGTTCAGTACTGTATATCATCCCCGGACAGATGGGCAGTCAGAGAGGACTATTCAGACTCTTGAGGATATGTTGCGTACTTGTGTACTAGATTTTGGGGGTTCTTGGGAGGTCCATCTCCATTTGGTAGAGTTTGCTTACAACAACAACTACCAGGCTAGTATAGAGATATCACATTTTAAAGCTCTGTACGGTCGGAGATGTCGTACTCCCTTGTCATGGGATGATGTTGGAGAGAGAGTTTTGCTTGGGCCAGAGATGGTTGTGGATACAACGGAGAAGGTTCAGTTGATCAGAGATAGACTTCGAGTGGCACAGGACAGACAACGGCATTGGGCCGATAGCCACCGAAGACCCTTGGAGTTTGAGGTATAGTTTTAGATTTTTATTATATGCTTGTTATTAGTTATTTTTTATAGATTAAGTTCTTAAGGTTATATTTTGTTCTAGGTGGGTGGTTTGGTATTTCTAAGGATTTCTTCGACACGAGGCATGATTCGCTTCGGTGGAGGCGGAAAGCTTAGTCCGTAATTCATCGGGCCTTTCACTATTCTAGATAGGATCAGTGCAGTTGCTTATAAACTAGACTTGCCACCAGCATTGGAGGGAGTGCACAACGTATTTCACATATCGGAATTGAGACGGTACATCGCAGATCCTAGTCATTTGTTAGATTACTCGAAGATAGAGGTGGGCCCTACTCTTAGCTATCCAGAGCAACCAGTTGAGATTCTGGATCAGAGAGAGAAGGTGCTGAGGAACCAGACTATTCCTTTGGTACGCGTCGCATGGAGGCATCACTCTCCAGGGGAGTCTACCTGGGAGAGAGAGGATGAAATGCGAGAGCGTTATCCATATTTGTTTGTGCCTTTAGGTATGTTCTTTCATAGTTAGTTCTGTTCTTTTGTTATGTTATGTTATTTTTTGGGGGTAGTTTTCGTCTTTGAATTTCGAGAACGAAATTATTTTAAGGAGGGTAGACTTGTCACTACCATATTTTCTAGAAAAGGGTATTTTAGTAATTTTATAATTAATTAATTATTGTGCATGATAAATAATTATTTGTTGTATTATTTAATTTTTGTTAGATGTTATTTATTTATTTTGGACTTGTGTTAGTGGACCTAACTAGTTTAGTTAGACTCATGGACCAACATGTATTAATTGTTAGAATTTAGCCCATTTAGAAAGCCCATTGATTAGGAGGTTGATTAATTTAATTAAACCATTAGACTAGAAGCTTCCCTCCTTAATTATTTCTTCATGAGAGGCCCCAAGGGGTATAATGGATATTACATAGTAGCTTAAGAAAAGGGTAGAGGGGGCCGACCTATATAAAAAGAAGGAAAAAGTTTCTCTCTCCTTTTTTATTTGAAAACTAGATGTAGAATTTTTCTCAACCAAATTCCTTCATTTTCACATCATTTTTCTACCAAATTTTATCCCAATTCCTTTCTAAATCACCATTGAAGACTAGTGGAGTAAGGATCTAGAAGGAGGAAGCAAGGATCTACAAAGAGGAGCAAGGATCTACAAGTTGGAGGCCAATTTTATCACATTTGGAGGTTGCATTAGAATCCATCTTCCAATAGGTATAATTCAGTTTTTCTCCTTAATTTAGGTTATAAATATGATATTAAACCATGAGAAATCAACCTATATGCATAGGCAACCTATGGGATTTGGTTTTGTGTTCATAGGTGGCATATTGAGAAAATTATGGTACTTTTTGTGTCAATTTTAGAGGAATTCCGAGATTGAAATTGGTTGTATGTGTCAATTGGTCCTATAGATCAATTTGGCATGTGCTTGTGTGTTTGGGGCTAGTGTCGTATCCATAATTGGGTACGTGTAGGTCGTATCCCAATAATTTGGTGATACGTGTTGATTTGGGGATTTTTTCTCCGACACGGGACTTTATGCATGTTATATTTTAATACGGACACGTAGATTTGTGTTTGACTATTCGTATTGTTCATAAATAATATATTAGACTTATTTGCGTCCTTCGGGGTATATTTGGATGTGTGATGGACTCGTGTCAAAAGCGTATCCTAGATCCAGTGGGATACGGGTGTGATACGCTCCATGTGTTTGTACAATTATTTCTAGATCTATTTCTTTTTTGTTCTTAGTCATTATGATGTATAATTATATATATGTATATATATATATATATATATATATATATATATATATATATTGTTGTTATATTTATATATATATATTTATGTATTAGTGTGTCATAGATCTATGTATCTATTTTACCTATGTATATATATATATATATATATATATATATATATATATATATATATATATATATATATATATATATATATATATATATATATATATATATAGCTATTCTTCTATATATGTAAGAGCTATTAAATATTGTAGTATATATATATAAATATTGTAGTATGTATATATATGTATATGTTAAGTGTGTGTGTGTGTATATATATATATATATATATATATATATATATATATATATATATATATATATATATATATATATATATATATATATATATATATATATATATATATATATATATACTTATATGTTATATGTATATATATCGTGTATGATTATATATACCTGTACGTATATGTGAAGTTATATATATATGTTACTATATATGTGTATATTATGTTATATGTATTTATTGTGTACATATATATGTATGTGGAGGAGTATGTGTGTATATATATTTATTAGTTATAGTTATATACATCTATTAGTATATATATATTGTGTATGTATTATATATAAGAGTGAGAGAGGGGAGAACAGGGGGTTTTTGTGACAGTTTTCAGCGACAGCAGCAACATAACAGCAGCAGCAGAAGGGGATTTAGCAGCAGCAGCCGCAGCAGCATTTGCAACAGCAGCGAAAATAGCAACAGCAGCCGCAACAGCAATAGCAGCAGCAATAGCAATAGCAGCAGCAATAGCGACGAAAATAGTTCAACAACAACAACAGCAACAGTTCATTAATAGTGACAGCAGCAAGAAACCGTCGCAATAACAACAGTAACAGCAGCAGTATCAGCAACGTATCTGCAGCTACAACGACGACAACGGTAGTTTTTAGCAACAGATATGCGGTTATATATATTTATATTATGTATTTAATTATAATATATATATATATATATATATATATATATATATATATATATATATATGTATATATATATATGGTATTAGTATATATGTATATATATTCCTAATTGTTAATTATGTTTTAGTATACTATATTTATAATAATTAGTTGTAGCATATAGTTATTAATGGGTAGTTAGTATATATATGAAGTTTTGGCAATTACCTTGAGATACGAAGGTAAGTATCAAGGTATTTGGAGATACTCAAGGTATTGGGTTTGGGTATCAAGATTGAGGTTTAGTGTTGTGATACCAAGTTGGTTCAAAACCAAAGTATCTTTTAGTATTTATAATTAGGATTTTATATATATTTAATATTGTTGATGTATATGTAATGTTTATCCCTTGTTTACGTATCCTGAGATACGGTATCTTAGTAACCTAAGATTAGCCAGTATGACCTAGACTTTTAGTATTTGAACCCAATAGCATTGGGATAGACTCATGCAACCTAGAAATAGATAGTTTGACATAGTTTGACATAGTTTGACTGGTTTGACTTAGAGTTGACCTAGTTTGACTTTTGACTTAGAATTGAATTGTTGACCTAGTTGTTGACTAGTTTAACTTATTTTCTATCTGAAATCTTATATTGATGTTATATTCCATATATAGGTCTTCGAGGCACTGTATCAGACATCTGTGAGACTATTTATTGAACTTCAGACGAGTACATTCTCTGATAGTTTCTCATTTATGATATCCTCTATGTTCATTGTCTTTAGTATAGATATCCATGTTCTCTTGACACGATGGTTACACGGATTGGTATATTCAGATCTCGTTATGAGATATTATTCCTTGGTATATGGTATATCTTGTGCAAGCCTTGTTTTATTGATTATCTTGTACATGTACAGATACTGATTCTCGGGAAGACTAGCTATCTTCTTGGAGAATCTCATGCCATAGCGTACCATGGTTGGATCTACTATACCAGTCGGGGGTGGAGAGTATTTTATTGTAGATATGTGATCATACCCTCCTTGTGCATGTCTTGTTCCTTGTGAGTGTTGATCATATACCGCACGTATGATTAACCAGGCCATTATATTTTTGTGCAAGTTCCCAAGCCGATCACATGTTAAAGCTAGTACTCACACACTTAGACATTAGTATTCTTGTTCATTGTCATATTATTCATTATTGTATTTATTCCAGTATTTTCTTATTGTATATCTCTTGTATCTATTGTGTATCTTGTATATTCACATCTATTTACTGTTATATAGTTTGTATTATTGATTAGAACTGTTGTTAGAGATGTACTCTGCTCCTTTCCTGACTAGATATATTTTTCCCAGATGGCACTGAAGAGTGGTACCCTACATATTATGGACCTTAGTATGTTGTAGGCTTAGAGTCAGAGACTCTGGCTCAGGAGGAACTTATCCCAACTGAGATAGATGACCCGGGACTAGTAGCTTCTTAGTATTCTTGTACCGGATTTGTCTCCAGCTTATTTTGTTAGTATTCTTTCAGACTCACTGATGTTATTATTTTAGACTCATGATTTGTATGTGACTATTCTATTCTTTATCATATTCGTACTCATTTTTATCTTAGATCTGTAATTGAGTATATTATTATTGTTGGTGGTTCATTATATTGCTAGATAGATTACCTAGACAACGTTCTACCGTCGATTTTGTGGCGTAGGCTGGGCGTTGTTCCTGACTTGCATCCCTATATTGGGTGCGGGTCGTGACATATGCACCCCTTGTCTAGTTACAGCGATGACCATCGTACGACGTTCTATACCTTGTACGGGGGAGCTGACCATGTCTGTCTCCGTATTCCGCTACTGGGGCATGACATATTTTCTTGTCTGTTTCTTGGGAATCACTATCCTCACGGCATGACGGGTTGGTGTGGATCTCCGAAAGATTGCTACTCCCGGTTTACGGAGTTACTACGGGCCCTGAGGGTGGCAGGACCATGTTCCTAGGCCAAAGTCTGTATTATGGTGCTCATGGTGTGCATTATTTCTTCCAGAGCATCGAGACGTTGGCGATCGCTGAGTTCTTCCGCCTTCAATTTTTGATTCGCATTGTCCTTAGGGAAGACGGGCATAGTTGCATCGTCTTCAGACTCAAAGAAGATGCTACTCCCAGCTTCAGGTGATGCTCTGACTATTCGAGGGTGACTACCCCCAAGCATGTTATTGTATGTTCCTTGGGATTTACAGTCTTCAGGGGAGGTAGGCATCATCGCACCATCTTCCGATTCCTGAGGATTGCTACCCCGAGCCCTAGATGCTGCATTAACCCTAAGCACGTTGCTGTCAGCTTCCTCGGAATTACTGTCCTTCGGGAAAGCCGAAAGTGCTATATCTTATTCAGAATCGGAGGGAATGCTACCCTCAGCTTTGGAAGCTGCGTCTTCTTGATGAGGGTGATTACCCCCAGAGAACTCGACATCTGTCCTTTCAGATTTACTGTCTTTACGGAATGCTAGATTATTATATAGGTCTGGGGGATTACTACCCCCATATTGTGTAAACCCCAGGGGTTATGAGGAAGAGCTACCCCAACAGCTGATAGCTTCTTCTTCGAGCGGGTGCCCTGAAAAACTCATTTCCTAGGTCCCGCTGTTGGTCCTCCTGGTAATCGCCTTCTCAATGTGTTGGTTGAGAGTGACAGACTGGAGGTGCTAAACTTTCTTCCTCCTGTGGTGGAAGGGACCTTCCGATCTGAGTAACATAAGGCGAAAGACATCTCCTCCTCCTCTGGTGTTTATACTTAATTTTTGGACTGTTGTCGCATAGGTGCCATCGGGTGCAGTCGTTCGAATTGATGATAATTTTGGCACAGAGATATCCTAGGGAGGAAACTTTACATGTCGTAGTTGCCTCTCTCGTCTTGCGCTTATAATTGATCACATGGCACAAGTCAGGCGAGGGTTGACTCACCTTTGCACCCTTTTCGTGAGCACGGGTAGACCGAGCACACATGTGCGTAGGGGTTATTTTTGCTCCCTGATCTAAGGTTCATACAAGAATGTTTCTCAGATCGTCAGTGGAAGACTTTAGAGACGGTCCCTGTCCATTTGTCACTGAGGACTGGATGTACGGGTCGGTCTTATACAGCTTTCCATCAGGGGCCTACATAACAGTTAGTGGTGCCCTCCGACGGTCTGCCGAATGGATAGTTGCTTGAGTATGACGAGCTTGCACTACCCCAGACTTATTTGAGTTGGCACCCGTAGGCGCATAGTACGTAGAGTCCAAGTTTAGATTTTCACCATTCTCAGCATGGCGCATAGGGTCAGCGCTGCGTGAGATTCGGTCAAAAACAAAGGTTCGGCTACTGCCAGAGTTGCATGTGACCATCTTCCTGCAGCCGTCAACCTATGCCGCATAGTGAGTCTTATGAGACCTCCTCCTTGGCCGCATAGAGTTTGCATCAGCGCCCAAACGTCTGGCATCAAAGTGTTTTCCTCTGCCAGAGTTTGGGTGCTGAACATTTTCTACGTCAGGCAAGGATGCCGCATAGATAGCCTGAGGGGACGCCTGGTAAGCGTCTTCAGCAATAGAGAGAGAGGCTAAGGATGCCGCAGTTGGGCGAGGTACGGTAGCCTTTGCTGTCCACGTCCTACGGGTCTTCGAGTAGTGACCACCCTTCTGGTTGGAAGAGGCTGCCGCATAGACAGTGGACGCATGATGTGCGATCCCTACAGTTGGGAAAAAAAGGAAGCACAAACTCGACAATTTAGTGAGGCACGATGGCCTTTGCTGCCCACGTCCTACTGGTCTTCGAGTGGTGAGCACCCTTCTGGTTGGAAGAGGCTGCCGCGTAGACAGTGGATGCATGATGTACGGTCCCTGCGGTTGGAAGAGAGATGGGGAGCGCAAACTATGAAGTTGGGTGAGGCGCGGTGGCCTTTGCTGACCACGTCCATTGGGTCTTATTGGGCTTTGCTTGCCTTGGAGAAGGACTCGCGCAATCCCTGGAGAGCATGTCCTCGAAGGCCTGCTGATCGAAACGGACCACCAGCTGTAACCACCCTAAAATTTCTAATTAATTTAATAATATATATATATATATATATATATATATATATATATATATATATATATATATACTAGGTCTGGTACTAATGGTGATACATAAGGATGACCCCTAATGCGTCTATATATTAGAAGTTAAAATTTTTTCGTAACAAATAAAATAAATTTTTGTATTATAGAACTAATAAGGAAGTATAATTAAATAAACTAAAATAATAAAGGGTTATAGAAATAATACCAGAAATAATAGTAAAAATGGTAATAATAATAATAATAGCAACAATAATAATGTTAATAATAAAAATAAAATAAAATAAAATAAAATAAAAATGATTTAGTTGTTAAAAGGAAAATAAAGAAAATAATCATAAAGAAAAGAATCATAAATAAAAGACAACTTAAGTTAAGAAGAGAGAAAAAAACACAATTCATACTAGGCCACGAAAAGGCCAGTAGCAGCAAAGCAAGGCAACTGCCTTTCCCCCATGGATCACAGGGAACCCAGCCTTTCCAATTTTGATCCATTCGAATACTATATATATACATGCACATTCGAAGTATCAAACCCTAGAAAACTCTCCCCCGCAGGCGCCATGCTTTCCACGATCAACCCCTTGATCCTCAGAAGCCTCTCTGAGAGCACGACCACTTAAACCCGCCGTCACACATCCGAACCCGCAGCCGACATCTCGCGCGCGACCACAACGCAAAACCGAGCTGAGTGCCCAACTTTGAGGTATGTGTTCTCGTCCATCTCTCAACCGATTCTCATTCCATTCGTTCCAATTGATGGACAACATAACCATCATTAAATCCTACTAATTAGATTTTTATTAAACTTTCCAGAAACTGAGAAAATCGAACCAAAATCTCGAGAAAAACTAGTTGATTAGAAGGGGAAAACACAGCAGAAATTGTTCCAACATCCCCTATTGGAAGGGCAATTTCTCACAAACGACTGAACCAAAGTTCGATTTTATTATTCTGATAGATAGTCAATATAACCAGGATCAAAACGATAAAATAATTGTATATTCTTGATCATTAAATCTGTGTTAAAATACCCGTTAAAATTCCTAAAAAACTTGTTTCTAAAACATTAAAAACTTGTGATACGGAGTGCGTTCTGACAAACCGGACCACCACGTCATGTACCAGTTGTTCCGAAAGGAGCGAATGGTATATCCTAACATGCGGGATTTCGTGAAAATTGATTTGGATTTGTGTGCGAGTCAGAATCAACCCATATCCGCAAAAAGTTTCCCGTATCTGTATTTTGTATATTTTTCAATTAGTTTGTGCACGCTCGTCAGAATACGACAAAACTTGGGTCATTGGATTCATGGTATCACGCTGGTCCCGTGGCCCAAGTTTCATGTGATTCTGAGACAGTTGACTGAGCCGCCTATTTGTAGGCCCTATAGTTTGACTTGAAGGGCAAATTTGTGATCGCCGAACAAAATAAAGAACTGGACATACTATTGAGTTCGTATCATTGTTTAGGAATTTTTTTTGACCTATAATTTGGCCCATTTAGAGACCTTTACCCCTGATACGCTTTTCGGTACAAAGTAGGCCACAAGTGGACCCCGTTTTGACCCAAAATTTCTATTTTGTTTCTGTGTCCAAATTGGACAAAAAAGTAGGCTTTCTGACTATCTCACTGATTCCTGGAACGTTGGTAATGTTTATTTCAGCATCCGGAGACGTTCATTCGGAGGCAGTGGTTTCTGAAACTCTGTGCTTGACGCTTGGACGCTTACATTACGCAGATTTCTGGCCAGGCAAGTCGTAAACTCCCTCGACCAGATTTTAGCATTTAATAATAAATTAGGATTATTTTTAGCAAATTAGGATTTATTACAGCTTTTTAATTTATTTATGCAATATTCTATTGCATTGTGCACCTGTCCATCACATCAATTTTTAGAGCATTACACTGACTGTTATCCCCAAACAAAGTTTACATACCCCTCCTAGACATGCCAGTCTACTATACTGCACTTTTTGCAACTCACAGATATGCTGGCATGAGTCTCGTTTTAGTCGCACAAATATCGTTACAAACGTCCGTATTAATATTCAATTAATTTCCAGACCTGTACCCCTGTCCATTCCAATAGAAATTATAGGCCCAACATGAACCTGTTTTGCCCAAATAAAATTACGTTATTATTCTACTTTGAATATACTACGATTAGTATATTTACACTGCACTAAAATTCTGGCCCTACCTATTTTTAAATAATTAGAAAACACCATGCGTATTAATTTCTAATTAATTAATACGGTGACCCGCATCACCCAAAACCAGGCCCAGCCCCTGCCCAGACTTACCCCCACACCCTCAAGGCCCTCACACAGCACCCCCCCTCAGTTCTGTACATTTCAGTACCCCCAGGACTACTGCATAATTTGTAAAACTTCAGGGTTTTATGTGCAAAATTGCATGTGCGAGGTGTCAACCTCCCATTAGAGGGTGATCCTACACCGTCCATTTCAAATAGGGTCCAAATTCAATGTATTTGTAAACCTAAAATATCTAGAAAATATCTAGATATTTTTAAATACAAAATACCTAAAATACCCCCCCTAAACCTAATTTACATAAACTACCCTAACCCTAAACCCTATTTAAACCCCCATCCCCACCCGAACTCCACATCCTCCCATCTCAGCCACCCGCCACCTCCGACCTCTCCCCCACCGCCTCGCCACTCCCTCAGCCCCTCCCCGGCCGCCGTACCACTCCCTAGCCGCCGCAGCTGTCGCCGGCAGCCCCCGCAGTACCCTCCCCATCACCTCATCAATACACCACCACCACTCCTGACCTACCTAAATGCCACCCCCGGCCACCTCAGACCACCGGCACCGCCCCCATCCCCTTCGCCGTCGACCCCTCCACCGAACCACCCCCGCACCACCGCCTTACGACCACCACCACAACCGCCACCACAGCCCACAGCACCCCCCAATTTCCCCCGACCACAGCCCGCTCTCCCCCCGACCTCCCAGAACACCAGCACCGCCACCACTGACCTCCGCCACCACCCCTACGACCTTCGCCACCATCTCCTCCGCCGCCCTGACCTTCGCCACCACATGTATATTTATATATTTATATATATATATATATATATATATATATATATATATATATATATATATATATATTATATATATATATATATATATATATATATATATATATATATATATATATATATATATATATGTATATATGTATATTTATATATGTATTTATATTTATGTATATAAGTATTTATTATATTAAATATATATGTATATACAGTAATTATTACATTATATATATAATATATATATATAATTATTATATATATACTATTATATGTATTAGTATTTTATATATATATATATATATATATATATATATATATATATATATATATATACCTATATATGTATACATATGTATAATTATACATATATGTATTATTAATTATATATGTATATATGTATTTTATTATTTTATATATTAAATATGTATATACAGTATATATATAATTATATTATATATATAATATTATATGTATTATTATTATTATTATATATATATATATATATATATATGAATATATGTATATTTATATATATATGTAATTATATATGTATATATTTATTTATTTATTTTATATGCATATATGTATTTATTCTATATATATATGTATATACAGTATATATATATATAATTACTATATATCTACCATTATATGTATTATTATATATATATATATATATATATATATATATATATATATATTATTATATATAAGCTATATATGTATATTTATATATATATATGCATTTATTTTAATTATTATAAATATGTATATATATATATTATTATATATATAAATATATATTATTAAGTATATAAAATATATATAACATATATATTTTATTATTATTTTCTTCTTGCAATTCATATATATTTATATTATATAATATATTTATATATATGTATATATTATATTAAGTATATAAATGCTATATATTATATGTTTTAAATATGTATTATATATATTAATTATGTATAATAAATATAATGTCTTTTATATATATATATATATATCTATATTTAAGTATAAATATATATTATACTATATATGTATTATTTAATGTACGTTTTTATTAAATATTGAATTCACGAACCCCTGTACATCTTAAACAGAGTGCACCTACAACGCGGTCAGTGACCCCAGGTCACAGGACCCCTCAGACACGACCGCGGGAACAGGTTTTTGGCACACCCAGCTTGAAGACGTAGGCAAGTATACCTTGCCAAGTTTTACTGTTTAATCATTAAATTATTGTATGCTATTTCTCTTGAACTTACATATAACTGTGTGTGTCAGAGATTGCCTCGGGCACCGTCAACAAATACGTTGATATGTAGTATAGCTGACTTAGACTTTAGCAGCCCTACCTAACAGCTGCGAGGGTATCCTAATATCCTCCTAGACCCTAATACTTGTACACGCAATATGGTTGTAATTTATTTTGGGATGCGAGTTTGCGTAATCGATTAGCTACCGGTGCGTGCAACGTACATCATGGCTTAGCACGAAATCAGAAATATTCAGGGAAGTTATGACTTGGCATTTAGTTGCGTGGTTTACACGTTGTGGATTCGACTTGTATAACAGCATTGGGCGGGGGGAGACAACTAGTAGGCGTATGGGACACCCAACTTCTTTATTGCAGATACCGCACTCTTTGGAGTGATACGGACGTTATATACTTTGCAGATACCACATTCCTTAGAGTGTTTGACGTTATATATATATTCAGATACCTCATTCTTCGGAATGACGGACGTTACAGATACCACACTCTAGAGGATGCTGGCCGTTATGCCTATGCCTAGCCATACGTACCAAGGTTGTCTTTACATTGTATTCACTTAGATGGTTAGCATACCCTTTATTTATTTATTCAGTATTTACATATATGGCATATTTTTATGTATCTTGTTATGTCCCACCGAGGACATGGTTCCTTTCCAAATTTAGATGAGGCATACTACCCCCACAGTGTAAGGTCCCGGACAGGAGACGAGGTATACAACTGAGGAGGAGTTAGAGGAGCTGCCATCAGAGTCTGTCTGATCTTTATTAGTAAGTGCACCTGGAGCTGAACTCTTTTGCCTGATCTTTGTGCACCGGGAGCAGAAGCCTCTTTCCCACTGATCTTTAGTAGTGAGTTCATCTGAAGCTGGAGCCTCATTACCTAGCTAGACGATGCTCTAGTCTTATTATATTTTTGTACTTTTATCTTTTGTATTGTGTTTGTTCCCACCAGAGATATCTGATTTGTACTATGACATTTCAGACTTAGCATTTATATATTTCAGCACTTATTCCAGTATTCCTTGATATTTTGTGGATGAGATTAGACTTTGCCTGTAATAAACTTATTAGTATTTTAGGACAGCGTAGCACGTCTTTTGGGACCATTAAATTGGGTAATCCCTTAGCGACGTGTCAGCTGGCCAATGCCACGTGGCCTGGTTCCGTATATTTTGGGACTGGGGCGTGACATTGTTTTAGTGGTGGCCCATGCAGGTCAAGTTAATTGCTAGTGGTATGATAACATGCCCAGCAAGCCTGCTATAGGATAGGAATACTAGGTCTCATCCACTCTGACTTTATCCTTGAATTTTTGTATCCTGCTTGATTATTATATTATTTCCTTCGTGCTTTTCTAATTATTCTATCATCTTCAGAAATATGGACATACCCAGTGGACACGCGACTGATGGGGTTGACCAAGCAATAGACCCCTCGCAAGATGTCCAAAGGACCCCAACCACTCCGAGAGACCAGTCCCCGAGAAGGACACTGGTCTATCCGACAACCCCGTACCTTCACCAGAATCCTACCCAGGAAGCTACGCCAGCCCAGCAATAAGGGCAGACTTCCTAGGCACCGATACCACAGGAGGAGACACCTTTGCCTCCATCTCCATCCCTTCCAGCCCTGATGCCACAACTTGAGGGACAGCCTCAAATGTTCCAATTCTTCCAAGCCATGTTACAGGCACAGTGGCAACAGACTGAAATACTGAGACAGAGTTTGATGACGGCTCTAGAGAGGACAACTGCCCCGGTACCAGCACCTGTCCAACCAGCTGGCACTGTCCGAGGCTTTCGCCAGATAGGCCCGGGAACCTTTTCGGACAGCGAAACTCCGGAGGAGATCTCAGATTGGGTCTCCAACACGGAGATGCTGCTGGAGGGTTCACAGCTTCAACCAGACTTATGGATGACCGCAGTGAGGGCCCAACTTAAAGGCAACGCCCATCACTGGTGGGATTTCATAGAATGCAGCATCGGCAAGACCCAGACTTGGAAATAATTCCTGGAGTACTTCAATGCAAAGTACTTCCCAACCACGGTCAGAAATGCCCTGTACTCCCAGTTTCTGCACCTGGAACAAGGAAATATGACCGTCGACGCCTATGATGCAGAGTTCAGTCGACTGAGTCGATTCGGTGCCATCCTGATACCAAATGAGCTGGAGAAGGCCATGAGGTTCCATCATGGCCTTACCTTCGAGTTCCAAAGGTATACTACGACGCAGTCAAGGATCTTCTATGAGGAGGTTCTTTCAGAAGCGAGGATTCATGAGGCCATTGGCCGAGGAGCAAGATGTTCTAACCCAACCATACCGGCCAGAAACCAGTCCGGAGTAGGAGGACCAATCCGTCGTCCGAGAAATCAGACACAGCAAAAGACGGGGCCCTATCAGCACAAGGAACTTCTGACTTGTCACTATTGTGGCAAGAAGGAACATTATGTCAGAGACTGCAGAAAGAAGAACGGGCTATGCATGATATGTGAAGCTAGTCAACATATGGCCAGAGACTGCCCACAACACCGAGATACAGCACCCCAGAACGGGCAAAGACCAGCAGCACCAGCCCAGAGGATGCTACCCTCAACTGGAGGTCAACGTCCCCCAACATTTGGAGGATTTCAGTGGGGAGCACCCTTGGCCACACAGGAGGCTCAGTTCAACCAAGCCAGACAACAGACCGGAGGGCAAAGGCACGAGCAGGCCTTTGCACTAGCTGCAGTTGCAGAGGAACCGAAAGGTAAAACTATTACAGGTACCATTTTAGTTGCATCATTACCTGCAACCTCTTTATTTGATTCTGTCACCACACTATCTTTCATATCTAGTAGTTTCATAGCCATGCATAAGATAGCTACTTCCCCACTGCCTAAGTCCTGGAAGATTCTTACCGGAGGAGGCATCGTACCGGTTACCAGCACCATTAAAACATGCTCGGTAGTCGTGTGTAGTAGAGAACTGAAAGCATGATTTTTGGTACTTTCAATGCCAAACTTCGACGTTGACTTAGGCATGGACTGGTTAAGCCAGTACAATGCTATACTAGACTGCGGGAAGGGAAGCGTCATATTTAGACCACCAGGACACCCAAAATTCGAGTACATGCGGGGCACCATCGAGCAAGGAGTAGGTCAGCCACCTAGAGCTTACATGGCAATGGAGATAGCTCCCCCAGTAATTATTGCAGAGTTCGAAGATGTATTTCCGGAGGAGTTGTCAGGCCTACCGTCTGATAGAGAGGTAGAATTCACTATTGAGTTAGTGCCCAGAGCTGCACCAGTATCCTCAAATGTGTACCGGATGGGAAAGAAGGAGCTAGACGAGCTGAAGATGAAGTTAGAAGAATTACAGATCAAGGGATTTGTTCGTCCTAGTGCATCACCCTGGGGAGCACCAGTATTATTTGTACCAAAGAAGGATGGAACATATTGTATGTGCATTGATTACAGAGCCCTTAATGCTTTGACAATAAAAAACAAGTACCCCCTGCCGCGGATTGATGATCTGTTCGACCAACTGACAGGAGCAGTGGTATTCTCAAAAATAGACTTGAGATCAGGTTATCATCAGGTAAAAGTACAGAGAGAAGACATTCCAAAGACAGCATTCAGGACTCGTTATGGTCACTACGAGTTCCTGGTGATGCCTTTTGGACTAACAAATTCACCTACCGTATTTATGAACCTGATGAACAGAGTCTTCCACCAATATCTTGACCAGTTCGTGGTAGTCTTCATCAACGACATCTTGGTGTATTCGAAGAGCCACGAGGAGCACGAAGAAAACTTGAGACTGGTGTTAGAGATACTAAGGCGTGAGAGCCTTTATGCTAAGCTAAGCAAGTGCGAGTTCTTCCTTGATCGTGTCACTTTTCTTGGATACGTTACCACAGGAGAAGGTATCTCGGTGGACCCAGCAAAGATCTCATCTGTAGAGATATGGCCAACCCCTACCAACGTCTCAGATATGAGAAGTTTTTTAGGACTTGCCGGATATTATCGGAGGTTCGTAGAGAACTTTGCAAGGATCGCAGAGCCGATAACCCGTCTGACCCGAAAGGAGCAGGAGTTCATCTGGTCAGAGGAATGTCAGATAGCTTTCGATAAGCGTCTGACTACTGCCCCCATCTTGACCATACCATCTGGATCCGGAGGATTCATAATATATAGCGATGCATCCGAAAAAGGATTAGGTTGTGTCTTGATGCAACATGGGAAGGTTGTAGCTTATGCCTCAAGACAACTGAGGACCCATGAGAAAAACTACCCCACGTACGACCTGGAGCTTGCCGCAGTCATCTTTGCCTTGAAGCTTTGGAGACATTATCTATACGGCGAATGAGTGGAGATATTCACTGATCACAAGAGCCTGAAGTACATTTACACTCAGAAGGACCTGAACTTGAGATAAAGATGCTGGCTCGAGGTGATAACAGACTTCGAGATCGATCTGCAGTACCATCCAGGAAAGGCCAATATAGTAGCTGATGCGTTGAGCAGAAGACCCATGGAATTCTTCTTGACTATCTAACAAGATCTATTGAGAGATCTAGAATAGTTGGGTATAGAGGTCATTATGCCAGGAGTTGACGGCCAATTGTCAAATTTCCAGTTGCAATCAACCTTGGTCGAGAGAATCAAGGCTGCTTTGCCAACAGACGCCAGATTCTAGAAACTTCGACAAAGAATCGAGGCTGGAATACAGACAAAATTGCACATACACGAAGATGGGACTTTAAGATGTGGAGAACGTCTTTATGTTCTAAATGGAGAACTTCGTGAAGAGCTGATGTCAGAAGCTCACAGCTCAACATACTCTATCCATCCAGGTAGCACAAAGATGTACAGAGATCTGAGGCAATACTATTGGTGGCATGGAATGAAGAGAGAAATAGCCCACTTTGTGGCAAAATGCCTGGTGTGTCAACAAGTCAAGGCTGAACATCAAAGGTTCGCAGGTCTACTTCAACCCCTCCCAATACCTGAGTGGAAATGGGAATATATTACTATGGACTTCGTTACGGGCTTCCCAAGAAGTCCCAGTGGTCGTAATGCTGTATGAGTGATCGTAGATCGACTCACCAAAGCTGCTCATTTCTTACTATTCAGAGTTGGGCAATCTACAGAAGTCTTGGCAGACATGTATATGAAAGAAATTTTACGTCTGCACGGAGTACCAGTCAGTATAGTGTCTGATAGGGATACGAGGTTTACATCATACTTTTGGCGAAGTATGCAAGAAAGTCTTGGTACCCGCCTAAAGTTCAGCACCTCGTATCATCCGCAGACAGATGGACAGTCCGAGCACACCATTCAGACACTGGAAGATATGCTGAGAGCATGCATGCTTGATTTTAGTGGAGCATGGGAAGATCATTTACATCTGGTAGAATTTTTCTACAATAATAGCTATCAAGCGAGCATTCAAATGGCTCCCTTTGAAGCATTGTATGGTAGAAAATGTCGTTCTCCAGTATGTTGGAGTGATGTAGGCGAAAGGCAGATCCTAGGACCAGAATTGGTCGTTCATACGGTGGAGAAGGTAAAGAAGATCCAAGGGCACCTGCAAGCAGCACAGGACAGACAAAAGCACTGGGCAAACGTACATCAACGACCTCTAGAGTTCCAAGTTGGAGAGCATGTGTTTTTGAAAATCTTACCTACCTGAGGAACTATCAGATTTGGAGGAAGAGGAAAACTGAGTCCGAGGTATATCGGATCCTTCGATGTGTTAGAACGCATCGGAGAAGTTGCCTACAAGCTAGCCTTACCCCAGAAATTAGAAGGAGTACATGACGTCCTCCACGTATCTCAGCTAAGGAGGTATATTCCAGATCCGAGTTATGTGCTGGGCCACTCGGAGATCACTGTCGGCCCGAGTTTATCGTACCAGGAGGAGCCTGTAGAGATCCTAGACAGAAGCGAGAAGGTGTTGCGAGGCCAGATTATTCCTCTAGTTCGTATTGTATGGAGACATCATGCACCAGGCGAGTTGACCTGGGAACGAGAAGAGGATATTCGACAACGTTTCCCCCATCTATTCGAAGGCCAGGGTATGTCCTAATATTTTAAATCAATCTATAATTTTCTTTATATGTCTGTTTTAATTTCGAGGACGAAATGCTCTAAGGAGGGTAGATTGTAAACTCCCTCGACCAGATTTCAGCATTTAATAATAAATTAGGATTATTTTTAGCAAATTAGGATTTATTACAGCTTTTTAATTTATTTATGCAATATCCTATTGCATTGTGCACCTGTCTATCACATCAAATTTTAGAGCATTACACTGACTGTTATCCCCAAACAATTTTCACATACCCCTCCTAGACATGCCAGTCTACTATACTGTACTTTGTGCAACTCATAGATATGCTGGCATGAGTCTCGTTTTAGTCGCACAAATATCATTACAAACGTCCGTATTAATATTCAATTAATTTCCAAACCTGTACCCTTGTCCATTCCAATAGAAATTAGAGGCCCAACAGGAACCTGTTTTGCCCAAACAAAATTATGTTATTATTCTACTTTGAATATACTACAATTAGTATATTTATACTGCACTAAAATTCTGGCCCTACCTATTTTTAAATAATCAGAAAACACTATGAGCATTAATTTCTAATTAATTAATACGGTGACCCGCATCACCCAAAACCAGGCCCAGCCCCTGCCCAGACTCATCCTCAAGGCCCTCACACAGTACCCCCCCCCTCAGTTCTGTACATTTCAGTACACTCAGGAATAAGGTATTTTTCTCAAACAATTACGTAATTGTGCAATTTCCTAATTTTATAGGACTACTGTGCAATTTGTAAAACTTCAGGATTTTATGTGCAAAATTGCATATGCGAGGTGTCAACCTCCCATTGGGGGGTGATCCTACACCGTCCATTTCAAATAGGGTCCAAATTCAATGTATTTGTAAACCTAAAATATCTAGAAAATATCTAGATATTTTTAAATACAAAATACCTAAAATACCCTCCCTAAACCTAATTTACATAAACTACCCTAACCCTAAACCATATTTAAACCCCCATCCCCACCCGAACTCCACATTCTCCCATCTCAGCCACCCGCCACCTTCGACCTCTCCTCCACCGCCTCGCCACTCCCTCAGCCCCTCCCCGGCCGTGGCACCACCTCCCTAGCTGCCACAGCCGTCGCCGGCAGCCCCCGCAGCACCCTCCCCATCACCTCATCAACACACCACCACCACTCCCGACTTTCCTAAATGCCACCCCCGGACACCTCAGACCACCGCCACCGCCCCCATCCCCTTCGCCGTCGACCCCTCCACCGAACCACCCCCGCACCACCGCCCCACGACCACCACCACGACCGCCACCACTGCCCACAGCACCCCCCCGATTTCCTCCGACCATAGCCCGCTCTCCCCCCGACCAGCCAGAACACCACCACCGCCACCACTGACCTCCGCCACCACCCCTACCACCTTCGCCACTATCTCCTCCGCCGCCCTGACCCCCTACACCGCCACCTCCGCCGCCGCCTCCGCCGCTGTAGCTGCTACAGTTACCGCCGCTACTGTTCTGCTGACTACAACAGCTGCTACTGTTGCCGTCCCGGCCAGCCGTCCACCGGACCGCCGCCCTCCTCCCGCCGGCGACGACGGCGTGGGCCCCCCTACGTGTCAGGTACCCCACCCCCTCTCTCTACGTATATATATATATATATATATATATATATATATATATATATATATATATATATATATATATATATATATATATATATGTATGTATAATTATACATATGTGTATTATTAATTATATATGTATATATGTATTTTATTATTTTATATATTAAATATGTATATACAATATATATAAAATTATATTATATATATAATATTATATGTATTATTATTAATATATATATATATATTATTTATATATATATATATATATCTCTATATATGAATATATGTATATTTATATATATATATGTAATTATATATGTATATATTTATTTATTTATTTTATATGCATATATGTATTTATTCTATATATATGTATATACAGTATATATATATATATAATTACTATATATCTACCATTATATGTATTATATATATATATATATATATATATATATATATATATATATATATATATATATATATATATATATATATATATATATATATATATATATATATATATTATATATAAGCTATATATGTATATTTATATATATATATATGCATTTATTTTAATTATTATAAATATGTATGTATATATATTATTATATATATAAATATATATTATTAAGTATATAAAATATATATAACATATATATTTTATTATTATTTTTCTTCTTGCAATTCATATATATTTATATTATATAATATATTTATATATATGTATATATTATATTAAGTATATAAATGTTATATATTATATGTTTTAAATATGTATTATATATATTAATTATGTATAATAAATATAATGTATTTTATATATATATCTATATTTAAGTATAAATATATATTATACTATATATGTATTATTTAATGTACGCTTTTATTAAATATTGAATTCACGAACCCAATATATATAACATATATATTTTATTATTATTTTTCTTCTTGCAATTCATATATATTTATATTATATAATATATTTATATATATGTATATATTATATTAAGTATATAAATGTTATATATTATATGTTTTAAATATGTATTATATATATTAATTATGTATAATAAATATAATGTATTTTATATATATATCTATATTTAAGTATAAATATATATTATACTATATATGTATTATTTAATGTACGCTTTTATTAAATATTGAATTCACGAACCCCTGTACATCTTAAACAGAGTGCACCTACAACGCGGTCAGTGACCCCAGGTCACAGGACCCCTTAGACACGACTACGGGAACAGGTTTTTGGCACGCCCAGCTTGAAGACGTAGGCAAGTATACCTTGTCAAGTTTTACTGTTTAATCATTAAATTAATGTATGCTATTTCTCTTTAACTTACATATAACTGTGTGTATCCGAGATTACCTCGGGCACCGTCAACAAATACGTTGACATGTAGTATAGCTAACTTAGACTTTAGCAGCCCTACCTAACAGCTGCTAGGGTATCTTAATATCCTCCTAGACCCTAACACTTGTACACACAACACGGTTGTAATTTATTTTGGGATGCGAGTTTGCGTACTCGATTAACTACCGGTGCGTGTGACGTGCATTACGGCTTAGCACGAAATCAGGAATATTCAGGAAAGTTATGACTTGGCATTTAGTTGTGTAGTTTGTACGTTGTGGATTCGACTTGTATAACCGCATTGGGCGGGGGAAGACAACTAGTAGGCGTATGGGACACCCAACTTCTTTATTGCAGATACCGCACTCTTCGGAGTGATACGGACGTTATATACTTTGCAGATACCACATCCCTTAGAGTGTTGGACGTTATATATATTCAGATACCTCATTCTTTGGAATGATGGACGTTGCAGATACCACACTATAGAGGATGCTGGCCGTTATGCCTACGCCTACCCATACGTACCAAGGTTGTCTTTACATTTTATTAACTTAGATGGTTAGCATATCCTTTATTTATTTATTCAGTATTTACATATATGGCATATTTTTATGTATCTTGTTATGTCCTACTGAGGACCTGGTTTCCTTCCAGATTTAGATGAGGCATACTACCCCACAGTGTACGGTCCCGGACAGGAGATGAGGTATACAACTGAGGAGGAGTTAGAGGAGCTACCATCAGAGTCTGTCTGATCTTTAGTAGTAAGTGCACCTGGAGCTGAACTCTTTTTCCTGATCTTTGTGCACCGGAAGCAGAAGCCTCTTTCCCACTGATCTTTAGTAGTGGGTTCATCTGAAGCTGGAGCCTTATTACCTAGCTAGACGATGCTCTAGTCTTATTATATTTTTGCAGTTTTATCTTTTGTATTGGGTTTGTTCCCACCAGACATATCTGATTTGTACTATGATATTTCAGACTTAGCATTTATATATTTCAGCACTTATTCCAGTATTCCTTGATATTTTGTGGATGAGATTAGACTTTGCCTGTAATAAACTTGTTAGTATTTTAGGACAGCGTAGCACGTCTTTTGGGACCATTAAATTGGGTAATCCCTTAGTGACGTGTCAGCTGGCCAATGCCACGTGGCCTGGTTCCGTATATTTTGGGATTGGGGCGTGACACAAGTATACCTTTCTATTGTACTGTTATTTATATTCCTTATTGAGCATGCATATTTTCTATTGTTTAGGTTTACTATTTTAAACTGCTATATAAACTGCGCGTCCAAGAATAATTTGGGTCCAATGACGGTTGCGTCATCTTTTGTCTCTTATTTATATTATGCATGTCGACCTAGTTTTATAAGACCACCCCATGATGTTGAGGTATTCTTATATTTCATTGGCCGTGACACATTTGTTACACTAGTGTGAGTCTCATATAGGATATGGTTTTGCGTGATAGGCTGGCCACCTGTATGTATGAGACGTACGACAGATAGAAATAACTGCTGATAGAAATGCATGCTAGAAGACTGGGCAATTAATAGAGGTATCACCGTGGCATGGATAGACATGGATAGAGCATGGGGTATGGAGAACAACAAGTAAGCATATGGACTCCTTTGCACTTTTTCTTTTGTAACTCGTACGTTCCGCCAGAGATCTGTAGTTAGATGACCCATATATTATATTATTTACAGGCGGCCTATGACAATCAAAAGATGTTACGCTTTGTAGGCCACTGATTCTCCGATCCTATTTTTACCCAGATAGTCCATACGCGGGAAAGTTATTCTTAAAAGTGTATTTCACATAGACAGTTAGGCGACCCTTTGGATGTTTATTTACAGTACTTTATTGGCATACTTCTATGTATCTTGTTACGTCTCTCTGAGGACCTAGTCCATTTCCAGGTATAGAGGAGTATCTGCAGGAATACGGGCCCCGGACCTGATGCTTCATTCTCGATTGTGGAGGTCTTACCTTCTGAGTACTACTAATTTTTGACAACTGACGATATTTGTTAGTTGTTGTTTCTTTTATTTGACATTATTTCATATTGGGATTTTAATCTTCTCTCCCATTTAGTTTTTGATATAGTCCACTGATAGTGGATTTGTCTCCACCTTACTATCATTATTTGATACTTCATATTGAGACTTCAGTTATTTATTTTGATATTCTTTATTATGTTTGTGGATGAGATATAGATGCATGTGACTTGTGTTGACAATATATTTACCACTTGGGAACTAATATTCATATTATATCGTACGTGTGTATTATGGTATGCATATATTGGAGTTGCCATATACATACGGTTGGCATGCTACGTATTCTTAGTCCTATATATTTTGGGACTGTGGCATGACATATTTTTGTGGTGGCCCATGCAGGTCGAGAGTATATCATCTCGGTTACGTTACTGTACCGACTAAGCCTGCAAATAGGATTAGAGTATAGGATCTCATACACTTATTTAATCACTTTCTTTGAATTCTAATTTTGTACTCTCCTTGACTGCTTGATTTGCATCTACCTTGAATCTGTTCCAATGCTCTCCTTCTCCCGTGAGACGTATTGTTACCCTCCCCATCTCTACAGAAGACTCGGCAACTCAGGAGGAGTTGTACCTGTTAGCCGTGTTTGTAGATTTTGCTCTGTACTGATTCATGGCAGAGAGATAAAGGCTCGACTCTTAGTCTTTCCTATGTCAAACTTTGATGTTATCCTTGGGATGGATTGGCTAAGCAAGTACCACACTTTCTTTGACTGCTACGGAGGAAGCATTCCCTTTAAGGTACCAGGCTAGCATGAGCTCGAGTTTGTACGAGGATCCACAAAGACTCTTGAGGGTGTTCAGATGGCATTAAACGATGACATTTATCACCCTATCATTTCAGATTTTGAGGACGTCATTCCAGAGGAGTTGCCAGGGCTACCTGTGGACAGAGATGTGGAGTTCTCGATTGAGTTGACTCCAGGAGCAGCACCCATAGCGTCGTATATTTATAGACTAGGAAAGAAGGAGATGGATGAGCTAAAGTCGCAGTTAAAGAAGTTAGAGGAGAAAGGCTTCATCCGACTGAGTACATCACCTTGGGGAGCCCCAACGTTGTTTATACCCAAGAAAGATGGGTCAGTGTGCATGTGCATTGACTACAGGGCCTTAAATGCTGTGAATGTGGAGAATAAATACCCTCTGCCCCACATTGATGACTTATTTGATCATCTTAGTGGAGCCAAGGTGTTCTTGAAGATAGACTTGAGATCAGAATATCACCAGGTGAAGGTGCGCAAGCAGGATATTCCGAAAACCGCATTCAGGACAAGATTTGCACACTACGAGTTTCTGTTCATGCCATTAGAATTAAAAATGCTCCAACTATCTTTATAGACTTGATGAATCGAGTCTTCCATCAGTATTTAGACCAGTTCTTAGTTGTGTTCATAGATGACATCCTTGTTTATTCGAAGAGACACGAGGAGCATAAAAAGCACTTGCAGATTGCCTTAGAGACCTTTAGGTGAGAGCAGTTATATACGAAGCTCAACAAATATGAGTTCTTTTTAGATAAGGTCTCTTTCCTTAGGCATTTCATCACTGAAGATGGTATTTTAGTAGATCCAGAGAAAATCAAAGTAGTTGAGACATGGCCAGTCCCTAAATCTGCATCGGAGGTGAGGAGTTTCCTTGGACTTACGGGATATTACCGACGGTTCATGAAAAACTTTTCGGGGATAGCAGCGCCTATGACTCGGTTGACGTACGAGGACCGAGAGTTCATATGGACGAATGAGTGTCAAGCCGCTTTTGAGGAGTTGACGAAGAGACTAACCACAGCACCAGTATTGACTATTCCATCAGGATCAGGAGGCTACTTGATCTACAATGACGCATTAGGAAAAGGCTTGGGATGCGTATTGATGCAGCATGGCAAGGTGATTGCGTATGCATCTAGATAGCTGTAAGTACATGAGAAGAGTTATCCAACTCATAACTTGGAGCTTGCATCCGTTATTTTTGACTTGAAGCTATGGAGACATTACTTATATGGGAAACGAGCAGAGATCTATACTGACCACAAAAGCCTCAAGTATATCTTCATACAGAAGGAGCTGAATATGAGGCAACATCGGTGGCATGAGTTGATGAAGGATTTCGAGATAAAGCTGCATTATCACCCAGGTAAGGCTAATGTAGTAGCAGACGCGTTAAGCCGAAAGCCTGTGACAATTTTCTTGACGACACAGAGGGAGTTATTAGAGGACTTGCAAGAGCTTGGCATAGAGGTTGTATTACCTAGATCAGACAGGACACTAGCCAACTTGCAAGTACAGTCATCACTAGTAGAGAGGATCAAGGAAGCTTTGCCTATGGATGCTAGGTTCAGGAGGTTGAAAGAGAGGACAGAGGATGCAGAGCAGATATGATTAAGCATTCATGATGACGAGATATTACGATTTGGTGATCGTCTATATGTTTCCAATGGAGAGATTCAACAGGAGCTGATGGCAGAGACTCATAGTTCAATATATTCTATTCTTCCAGGAGGCACCAAGATGTACTGTGACTTGCGACAACTCTTTTGGTGGCATAGGCTGAAAAGGGAAATAGCTCGCATTGTAGCCAAATATCTACTGTGTCAGCAGGTCAAGACTGAACATCAGAGGACAACAGGGCTACTGTAACCACTTTCGATTCCTGAGTGGAAGTAGGAGCACATTATTCTGGACTTCGTCACGTGCTTCCCGAGGAGTTCAAGTGGGCGAGATATTGTTTGGGTGATCGTAGATCGACTCACCAAGTTCGCTCATTTCTTGCCTTTTCAAGTTGTCCAGTCAACAGAAGCTTTGGCTAACTTATACGTGAGGCAGATCATGAGATTGCACGATGTTCCGTTTAGCATTGTGTCAGACAGGGACTCGCATTTCATATCTCACTTTTGGAGAAGCATGCAGGAGAGTCTTGGAACTCGTCTAAAGTTTAGTACGTCTTATCATCCGCAGACAGATGGGCAATCGGAGCGTATTATTCAGACGTTGGAGGATATGTTGAGGGCTTGTATGTTGGACTTTGGAGGATCATGGAAGAACCACCTACATCTTGTGAAGTTTTTCTACAATAATAGTTATCAAGCGAGCATCCAGATGGCTCCGTTTGAAGTATTATATGGAAGAAAGTGTAGGTCTTCCGAGTGTTGGAGTGACATGGGAGAACGTCTGATATTGGGGCCAGAGTTGGTTGCCAGTATTGTAGAGACAATGAAGAAGATACGAAGACACTTGCGAGCAGTGCAAGATAGGCAGAAGCAGTGGGCAGATCTTCACCGTCGTCCTTTGGAGTTCAAGGAAGACGATTATGTCTTCTTGAGGATATCACCTACTAGAGGCACTATTCGCTTTGGAGGATGCGGCAAGCTGAGTCTATGGTACATTGGACCGTTTGACGTACTAGAGCGAGTGGAAGAAGTTGCGTATCGACTGGAACTACCACCTTTACTTGCGGGAGTGTATAATGTATTTCATGTGTCGAACTAAAGCGATATGTGGCTGACAACAGTCACGTTCTCGACTACTCCGATATCACTATTGGGCCGAGCTTGTCATACCAAGAATAACCCATGGAGATTCTTGATCGCCGAGAGAAGGTATTGAGAAATCAGTCTATTTTCTTGGTCCATGTGGCATAAAGACATCACTCGCCAGGAGAATCCACTTGGGAGCGCTAGGATGACATGCGCAAATGATTTTTGCATCTGTTCGAAGAGCAAGGTATAGTTTTACTTTGTTCTTTCCACCGCATAATATTTTTGTTTCCTACCATGCGATAGTTTTAATTCAAGGACAAAATTTCTTTAAGTGGGATAGAATGTAAGCACCCTAAAATTTCAAATTAATATAATATATATATATATATATATATATATATATATATATATATATATATATATATATATATATATATATATATACAAGGTCTTGTACCAATGGCGATACACGAGGATGACCCCTAATGCGTCTGTATATTAGAAGTTGAAAAAATTTCGTAACAAATAAAATAAAATTTTGTATTATAGAACTAATAAGGAAGTACTATTAAATAAAATAAAATAATAAAGGTTATAGAAATAATACTAGAAATAATTATAAAAATGGTAGTAATAGTAATAATAGCAACAATAATAATGTTAATAATAAAAATAAAATAATAAAAAATAATAAAAAATGATTTAGTTGTTAAAAGGAAAATAAAGAAAATACAAGTTAAGTTAAGAAGAGAAAAGAAAAAAAAATACAATTCTCACTATGCCACGAAAAGGCTAGCAGAAGCAAAGCAAGGCAACCGCATTTCCCTCATGGATCACAAGGAACCCGACCTTCCCAACTTTGACCCATTCGAATACTATATATATACATGCACATTCGAAGTATCGAACCCAAAAAAAACTCCCCCTCGTAGCCTCCAAGCTTCCCGCGATCAACCCATCGATCCTCAGAAGCCTCTCTGAGAGCCCGACCACTTAAACCGGCCAACGCACATCCGAACCCGCCGTCGATATCCCGTGTGCGACCACAGCGCAAAACCGAGCCGAGTGCCCGACTTTGAGGTATGTGTTCTCGTCCATCTCTCAACCGATTCTCATTTTGTTTGTTCCAATGGATGGACAACATAACCATCATTAGATCTTGCTAATTAAATTTTTATTAAACTCTCCAGAAACTGAGAAAAATTGAACCAAAATCTCGAGAAAAACTGGTTGATTATAAGGGAAAACACAACAGAAATTGTTTCAACATCCCATGTTGGAAGGGCAGTTTCTCCCAAACGACTGAATCAAAGTTTAATTTTATTATTCTGATAGATAGTCAATATAACCAGGATCAAAATGACCAAATAGTTGTATATTCTTGATCATTAAATCTATTTTAAAATACCCGTTAAAATTCCTGAAAAACTTGTTTCTAAAATATTAAAAACTTGTGATACAACATGCGTCCAGACAAACCGGACAACCACATTATGTACCAGTTATTCTGAAAGGAGCGCATGGTATATTCTGATGTGCGGGCTTTCATGAAAGTTGATTTGGACGTGTGTACGCGTCGGAATCAACCTGTATCCGTAAAAAGTTTCTCGTATCCGCGTTTTGCATATTTTTCAATTAGATTATGCACGCTCGTTGGAATGCGACAAAACTTGCGCCATTGGATTCATGGTATCACGCTGGTCCTGTGATCCAAGTTTCACACAATTCTGAGATAGTTGACCTAGCAGCCTATTTGCGGGTCCTACGGTTTGACTTAAAGGGCAAATTTGTGATCGGCTCACCAGAATCCAAAAATGGACATACCGTTGAGTTTATATCGTCGTTTTGGAATTGTTTGACCTATAATTTGTCCTATTTTGATACCTTTACCCTTGACATGCTTTTCGGTGCAAATTGGGTCATATGTGGATCTCGCTTTGACCCAAATTTTTTATTTTGTCCCTGTGTCCAAATTGGACGAAAGGGTAGACTTTCTGACTATCTCGCTAATTTTAGGAACGTTGGTGATGTTTATTTTAGCATCCGGAGATGTTCATTCGGAGGCAATGGTTTCTGATACTCTGTACTTGAAGCCTGGACGCTTACATTACACAAATTTCTTGCCAGACAAGTATACCTTGCCATTGTACTTTTATTTACATTCCTTATTGATCATGCATATTTTTTGTTGTTTAGTTTCATTATTTTAAACTGCTATATAAACTGCACATCCAAGAATAACTTGGGTGCAACGACGGTTGTGTCGTCTTTTGTCTCTTATTTATATTATGCATGTCGACCTAGTTTTATGAGACCACCCCATGATGTTGAGACATTCTTATATTTCATTAGTCGTGACATATTTGTTACACGAGTGTGAGTCTCATATAGAACACGGACTTACATGATAGGCTGGCTACCTGTACGTATGGGACGTGCGACGGATATAAAATAACTGCTAATATAAATGTATGCTAGGAGACTTGGCAGTTATTAGAGGTATAACCGTGGCATGGATATGACATGGATAGAGCATGGGGTGGGGAGAACAACAAGTAGGCATATAGCTTCTTTACACTTTTTCTTTTGTAACCCGTATGCTCCGTCGAAGATGCATGGTCAGATGACCCTTATATTATATTATTTACATGCGGCCTCTGACGATCGAAACATATTACGCTTTGTAGGCTACTGATTCTCCGAGAGAGTCATGCCAATCCTATTTTTAGCTAGATAGTCCATACGCAGGAAAGTTGTTCTTAAAAGTGTATTTCACATAGACAGTTAGGCGACCCTTTGGATGTTTATTTATAGTACTTTATTGGCATGCTTCTATGTATCTTATTACATCCCTCTGAGGACCTGGTCCATTTCCAGGTATAGAGGAGTATCCGCGGGAGTACGGACCCAAACCTGACGCTTCATTCTCGATTGAGGAGGTCTTACCTTCTGAGTACCACTGATTTCTTCGCAACTGATGATATCTGTTAGTTGCTATTTCTTTTATTTGACATTGTTTTATATTAGGGTTTTGATCTTCTCACCCATTTAGTTTTTGATATAGTCAACTAGTAGTGGATTTGTCTCCACCCGACTATCATTCTTTGATACTTCCTATTGAGACTTCAGTTATTTATTTTAAAATTCTTTATTGTGTTTGTGGATGAGATATAGATGCTTGTGACTTGTGTTGACAATATATTTACCACTTGTGAACTAATATTAATATTACATCGTACGTGTATATTATGGTATCCATATATTAGAGTTCCTATATATATACGGCTGGCATGCTACGTATTCCTACTCCTACGTATTTTAGGAGTGGGGCGTGACACCAACATCCTTTCAGTGGACCGAGCTTTGCTACGTCGGATTACGCCATAGCTTTCTCATCAGTAGAGAATGGCATCCCCAGTAGATTCGTCATCTTGTTCTCTATTAAATTCGAAAGTCTACAGAAAGAGCTTGATTTAATCAACAAACGAAAGAAAGTACAAAGAGGTCCTATGAGACAATCTAAGTACAAATTTTTTATCCTGGGGTAATGATGGACAAGGAATACTATGGCATCTCCTTTACTCTGTGGATGATCCGATGCAGGGTGAGGAAGCTTATGTTCTCTCTTTGCTTATCTTAGTATGCTCTCTCTCTCTGTGTTGGTCGGGGGTGGTATGTGTAGTGCCCCGTTTCCCTATTCGGGGAGCGCGGCTAAGAAATACTTGGTATCGTTCGATCGAAACAAATTAAATCAAGATCCTTTCCTAGTTATGGATTGATTTCTTCGGAATCAGGTCCCACATTCAATGGATCATGCCTTAAGGAATGACTCGACGACAGATTCGAGAGGGGTCTTTTCTTTGCGCTAATTTCTTTTCCTATTTTCGAATGCCACTTGGTTCCTTTCTTGTTGGTTTTGTGATTTGCGTTTTTCTTGAACGGTTTTGATGGATTTTATTGTCTTCATTCTTTGGATTTTATATTTCGTATCGAACCCTTGGAGATCGAAGCAGGAGATATTGATCATCTGTTGGTGCGTGCAGGTGATCGTGTAGGCGACGCGCAAGCGGAGTCTTGAAGATCTCCCTTTTTCTCTTTCCCGAGTCACCAACTTGTGAGTGGCTTTGCTTCAATTAGTGCCCTTCTTCCAAGTCTTCATTCCTAATAAAATTGACTCTTTTGTGCATTTCGAGCAACGATACCAAAAGAATAAGTTGAGTCAAGGTAAAAGATAAAGTAGACTTGAAACACTTATAATGCTCGTCATATAAAACATCATACAGTCACATTATTGCGTGCTTGTCTGCTATACATGTAGTTATTTCATGTTCAGTTGTAGTTAGAACTTATTTATCTATAACTGTTTAATGGATAGTGCAAATTGGAAATGTGATCATTGAGCAAGGTAGCCTAGACTATGGAAAATGCATGAAGTTCATTTACTTATATTGCTTTGAATGTGCTTCAATTGATAACCTAGTTTGTAGATAAGGCATGGTCTTGGACAACTTGTGCACAAGAGATATTGTTCTACGAACGGTTGTCGGGGCACTGGGACCGCTTCGACCAGGGTAGAACGATTTGCTAGTGTAGTCCTAGCATTGGATGGGTCCGTGCATCCGCCAAGGGCTAGCTACCCGAAGCAGAATGACAGCCGACCCATCTCTCATCCGACCAAGCGATGTGCTATGTATATTTTAACTGTGCAGACTAACTATGTCTTTGTAGCAGGGAAGGTCATGGTAAGTTTTGTACATGTGGTTCAGACGGTACAGGTAAAGTCACCTAACGGTGGCACATTTTGTTACGTTATATTATTCTATCGTATATAAAGAATTGAACTAAGGCAAGATAGAAAGATCACACAATAATAATGTTGCATGTTCACATGAATACGTTGTCAATATTGGTAAGTTGGGTTAGCTCGCCCTCACTGGTACTTTTTGAAGTACTGACCCTCATTGCAGTAGGTTCCCCGAGCCGAGGCGACGCGGCGAGGAGTTGACGCTTCCCCCAACCTTTCACTGATCAAGGCGCGTTCGTGTTGTGACTTTTGGAGCAAAAGTACATAATCAAGAAAGGATCTCGCTCTCACCTTTTGAAGCTCATAGGCGATGGTGCTAACTCGCACCCAAGGTATTTTGTGTTTCTGACATATTAGTATGGGATGTAATGTATGGATCGACTATTTCATTTTGCGTCCAAGTTGTAAGCCCGTTCGGCGTCCATATTACTTTTGGGTCAAGAGTCTGTAACCAGATGTTTGTTTGATGATAAACAAAAAAAAATAAAACTAGGTTTATACGAAACCCTTTTTTTTGTTTACAAACAAGAAAAAGAGTACAATTAATCCTATACGAGGATGTTAAGTACAATAAAAATAATTCTGGGGAAAAATTGCTATAGGAGTCTGATCTGCGGTCGATCACTTTGTCCCTTGGACCACACGATGATGAAGAAGGGCTGTAGTAGAAGAAGAAGCTTCAAAAGTTACAAGTGGGATTGAATTCTCATTGCCAAAGTTGTCAATCAACACTCTCTGTCTGTGCTCTCTCTCTCTCTGATCTCTTGATCTCTGATCTTGATCCATTTTTGACCTTCATCTCCTGTGACCAGAGGTCTCTATTTATAGAGATCAGTCACCATAACTGTCCAGTTGGCGTAGAAACTAAACTGTGAAGAAAGTTGCATCTTTTATGCGACGGTTATAATAACTGTTACCCACGTTCGAATGATCTTCTGAGTCTGCGTATGACAGGTGTCCCATTATAAGGTAATACGTATAACTGCTTCTCGAAGATCACGGCATGCAAGCCACGTAGGTAACTGCTCCTTGCGTAGAGATGGTTGGCGTAAAAGCCAAATAGATGTCTTGTTGGCAAAAAAGCCAAATAGCTGTCTTATTGACGTAAAAGCCAAATAGCTGTCTTGTTGGCATAAAAGCCAAATAGCTGTCTTATTGGCATAAAAGCCAAATAGTTGTCTTATTGGCGTAAAAGCCAAATAGCTGTTTTGTTGGCGTAAAACTTGATGTTGCATGAATAATAGATAACCAGCGTAAAAATAGCCAATTATCCTTCCTGACTGAGGTCTTGAGCGTATTTCGGGCTAAATAGCCTTATCACGTACCTTTACAAATGTAGCCGAGTTGGCGTATTTCGAGAAGATAGCATACGGCGTACTCCTATAGTTGAAAATAGCCTGGTTGGCATAAAATGCAAGGATGGTGATGTGAGCATATTAGTCACAATTTTAGCTCTCCCAATCATGACAAGATCTAAAGGATAGAACCAAATCTCGTACATTAAATGTAGAGATATGCCTCCATCTCATGCATTAAATGTAGAGATGCCTCGAGCTCTGTGCGAGAAATAACTTTTGACGTGGCATCTAATTTTGTCCCATCTTGAGCGTAAAAACTCATTTTTGCCCATGTAGAATAGACAACGTATTATTTGAATGCGAAAAAATGACTTGTATCAAGAATACGTCACTAAACGACAGCCTGGGTCTCTGTCTAAAATTATTATCACAGCCATCCTCTCGATCGTTGTGCAGTACTTTTGTCAGGTGCCAAGTTCACTATTTTGTCTGACAAGTTCATCCGAGGAATATCAAGAGTTCCTCGTACAACTTTATGCTGCATTAAAGACAAACGTATTTTACGCAGGGAGGTATAGCAACCTTTTTACGCCAAAACAGCCTTGGAGCGTTGCTTTACGTGGGCAGCTCTGAAGCTCTATTATACGCCAAATAACTCTGAAGCTCTGTTTTACGAGAGCAGTTCTGAAGCCATGTTTTACGCCACACAGCCTTAAAGCTTTATTTTTCGCATATAGCTCTGAAGTTATATTTTATGCCACACGGCCTTGAAGCTCTATTTTATGCGGACTTCATGTATGTTGGGGGTTTTGACTGTATAATACGTGTATAATTTCCCAGCATATTTTATGCTTCTACAAGACCCCCTTCAAAGTTTTCAAATTCCTCGTAATTTAAAATACTTTGAATAAAGCATGAAATGGTCAAATTTGACTCGTTAACTCTTATAACTGGCCTTTTTCATGTGTGAAACCTAAATTATCAAGATGTACGCGTATTCTGCTAGCTGATCTGTCCGCGTAATTTAAGATGCGCAAAAAATCGTAGATCCGTAGCATAGATCTGCAGCTTCTGAGCGAAAAAGCTTCTGAGCGTAAAATCGTAGATCTGTAGCTTCTGAGCGTAAAATCGTAGATCTTGGCATCTGCGGGATCCTTTACGCAGCATGACTATCTGTCTTCCTGTTGACGTGGTCCCAAATTATAACTGACTATGATAAAAATCAGATTTGGTTGAGGATTCGGAGAGTCACTTGAACTCTATAAATAGGCCTAAGTTATGAGAGCGAAAAAGTCTCTTTTTGAAAAAACTTTTTGCCTTTTTCTGAGAACTCTTCGTCTTTGTCTCTGAGAACTCAGATTTGCCATGGCACCAAAACAGTCCTCCGCTGCTAAGAAAAAGAAAGTTGCTTCATTATCTCGCTCCTCTGCTCAAGCACGAGCGACTCCTACTAGTCCAAGAGAGCCTTGTTCTGAACGAAGTGCACCGCCGTCTAGCTGTGCATCGGGCATCATATGTGAAACTTCAAGAAATAAAAAACCCTTCGCACACGTTGTACGTGTATGCGCAAGGTTCTCTTTTGTGCTAAGAGTCTCTTCAAGGAAGATGATGCACAGAGATAATTTATCAATACGCCCACATTTTTAATGTGTCAGCATAAAATCGTCTTTTGCAATCTTATATTTTACGCGCTGAAAGAAAATTCTAGCATAAAAACTGACTTTTTCTCTTGCTTTTTGCAGTGGACCTACAGATCCCCCCTCTGGCTGAAGTGATGGGCTCTGCTGCTGGAATGCTGAATTCCAACTACTTGGAGGACTTATCCCATGTGACTTTTCCCATCTCTGGAAACGAGTATCCTCAAGAAAGGGGAACTCTGATCTCGGCCCAAGGAGAAAGAATGTTGCTGAGTATGATCAGTGGGGAACCCTTGACGTACATAGACGGCACTCAGTATAAGAAACCAGCTTTCTTATTTGGGGATGTTATTGATAAACAATCCCAGACAAAGCCCAAGAAGGAAGATTGGGTATTTTCTGCTGAGGGCACGATCATGTATCTGCCAAATATGCCCAGGGATTACCCTATCTCTGTATTCTTCCATGCCACACATCCCAGGAAGATGGTATAGACTCTGACTCCTGATCTTCATGGCCAGCTAGGGAAGATCTTTTATAAGAAAGGATTAAACCGAGGATCCTTTGTAAGCAGTCCATAGGGCCCTGTCATGCGCTTCAAAGGATTACTGCCGGGCAGCGTCCCGAGTGAATACACTTCACTGATCCAGTCGGTTCAAACAGAAACTTTCTACAATGACTTTATAGGGCAGGGAGGAGTGTACCCCAAGGTTAACCCTCGCACCAGTGGATGGCTTAGCCCCCAGAATCTTCGATGGGCCAGTTTAACCGCATGGGCCCTGAAGCACTTTCAGGTGGAGCTGAAAAGTATTGGCTTGTTTGAGGCTGTGAGTACCACTAGTGTTGGGCTGCCTCTCAACCCCAACTTGTTTTTAGCTTTGATGGAGCGATATAACTCACTAACTGGAACTTTTGCCACTCTGATAGGCGAGTTGGGCCTAGCCCTTCATGAGATGGCAGATATCTCAAAGTTGCCAATGGGAGACCTTCCTTATGAAGAGTACGTTCCCACAAACAGAGAGTTAAGGGATACCAACCCTCGGGTAGTGGCAGTATACCAAGAGCTGATAAGCCACTATCTTGCATGCATCGCCTTCTACGGAGAGCCTTCTGATTTAGCCCATATTAATAAATGGGTATCCTACCTCTTCTTCTATCAGGCTAGAAATGCCAGGCAGGACAAGGTTGTAGATAGCAAAGATAAACCTTTGAATCCTCTGGGCATTCTCAATGCCAACACAATCGATGATCTTATTGAAGATACAGGGGCATCAGATCGTGTTCTCAATGAAGAGATAAGGGGTTATCCTGCAGGAACCAAAGCCTACAGTTATATGAGACATTACCGAAAGCCTCTGTCAAGAGAAGCTCAACTGGCTGGCTTCCTTTCTATCTGGCTACACCGATGGGTGGTGCCTGGCATCGCGTCTGCGGATCACATTCATCGCAACACCTTATGGCCCGCAGTGCATTTGATATTTGGAGCAAGATTGGGCCTGCTCCCTGCCATGGTATGCAGGACTCAAGCTGGCCTGAGGGCCATTACTGAGGGACTGCTGGCTGATGATACACAGCGTGAAGGATATCCCAAAGTGGAATTGCCATTCTTATATCTGATGGGATGGTTAATCCTTCGCAACACCAGAGTGATGTCTCCCGGATCTGCTAGTGGTTCGGGCAATAACTTTCTGTTGAATTACAGGAATTCTTCTTGGAATGTGACTATCGTCATAGATTGTCGGCTAGCACTAAATTTTGTCCATAGTTGGAATTTCTTCTACATCGTCCCCCCGTACATATCAATCAACAGGGGACTAAACTTCAAGATGCAGGTCAGGGAAAGACTATTCTTTCTCCTGAAGCCTTTTACTGGTTGGTCTACATTAGACCTTCCCATCTGTTGTACAGAAGTGAGGACCACTGCTACTTGGAGCCTTATCTGCCTAGCTATTTTGCTAGGCAATTTGGGTATGATCAGTTACACGTGGGGAATCCCATTACCAGCTTCAAGTTCAAAGGTAGACTTATTGATGGAGCTAAAGGATGTCGGTATTTTATCATGGGTTGTACTGGAGCAACCTTTGCTGTGCCCGTGACTTCTCTCTCCACGGAGTTGCGCATTCTTCATTCGTACGCGCAGTTTTATGCGTCCATCAATACCTTCCATCATGATTTTGATGTACATGAAAGTTTCAGAATGCCCTCCCATAAGTCCACCGGAAGAGAGGAGATACCCTCTGTTTTCTCTGACGAAGGAGATGAAACCACCGGTGTAGATGTCTATTTGTTGATTTTACCGAGAGGCGTAATAGCTCCGCCAGCAGAGCCTCTCATTATTTCCCATAAATGAAAGTCTTCCACTCTGAAAGAGCCTTCTCCCTGCAAGAAGAAGCAGATTACCAGAGGTCATAAAATGACTTCCACCAAGGGAGCCTCTTCCAGGAGTGGGCCTATTGTTTCTCCTGTTAGGGATGATTCTTTGATTATGGGTCATTCGCCTTTTAAAGAAGGAACCTCCACAGTCCCAGCTGACAGTGAAGGAGATTCTTTGCCTGCGATTGATGCCGCTACCACCGTTACTGGTGGTGCTTCTAGATCGCCTTCGAGGTCACGCTCAATAATAGTCAGTATACCTTTACCCAGACAAATAATGGGGCTAGCCCCTCCTTCATCTATAAGTATCTCAAGCGAGATTCTATCCGATGAACCTCGAGTGGATCTAGGTAATGACTGGGATGACGAACCTCAAGCGTCCGTTGGTGTACCCTCGTCTCCAGGTATGACAGCTTGTTTAGCATTATTAAGAAATGATTTAGCTATACAGGCTGCAGACGTAATATATATACCATCGGCTATGGGTAAATATTGTCTTCACGCTTTTTCAGGAGAATTTAACATCAAAATTGATATTAACTTTCTCTTTATTTTCAGGCGAAGATATCTCTGGGGAGGGCAGAGTTGAAACCACCTCTGATTTTGTTGCGGATCCAGCTGATGAAACGGCGGTGACCACCGTCGAAGAAGCATACTTTGAAACTGTTGATCTTGCAACATTTTCAGACGTAATCCTGCTAGCAGCAATTCAAATCATATCAGAGGTGGATGAACCCACCATCTTGACTGTGCCTACTTCGTCGAGCATGCCAGCAACTTCGACCGTTGTTGGTGTCTCTTCTTTTGTCGTACCATCTGTTGAAGCGACGACTGTGGCAACATCCTCTACCGACGTTCCAGAAAGGAGATTTACCGATATTGCGGCCACTCCCAGCATCCATTCGAGCTTTACCATGCTAGTTGAAAAATATACTTGCATATTCTATCTCACTTTTAAAGAATTGATATCCATGGTGCTGGAGAAAAATCTAGGCTTTGATGCTCTGAAGATGTCCTCCAATCTCACTATAGCGCAGATTAGAAATTTTAATGATGTTGAAAGAGCTAATGCGCTAGAGAAAATAGTTAATGGTTTAGAACAACCCATTAACGAATATTTACAACTTCCCCGAGGCAGCATCAATGACTTGGTTCAGGCTGAGTATGACTCCCTAACTGCAGATTTTGCTCAGAAGACAGAAACTTTAAACAAATCCATCCAGGAATATCAACAAGAGATGGAGAAAGAGCAAGCAATATTGGTGGAGATTATTCCTCAGCTAGCTTCGTGCTGGGCCGAATGTGAAGGATATGAAGCGAGGGTTCGAGAATTGGAAGCTGAACTCGCTCAGGCAAGGGAGAGGCTTCTCAAGGCATCGCTAGTTTGTGATGTATTAGAGGGCCAAGTAAAGACAGTTCGACAGAATATGACACATGCGGGTATGATCCACGCAAGTTTTGTTGATTCTCTGTCCGAACTATCTCTTTTGAACAATGACGAAGCAAGGCTGGAGTGAGCTCGTGCTAACATCTTAAACTCCAGGAATGAGAGGATGACTGCTTTGGCGCGACAGATCAGGGATTTAACTGCTCCTCCCCAATGATATACTTTTTACTTTTTGCTCCTTATTTTCTCAGAGATAATAAAGATACACTTTCTGACTTTGTGGGCCCATCATTTTAGAATATAAATGATAGGCTAAGATGGAAGTGATATCAGAGGTAATATGAACATGATATACTTTCGGTAAGGTTTGGCTGAATGTAAATCTATTCATAGGTAATATGAACCTGATAGAATATAATCCAACTAAATTTGTATACAAAACACTATCAGAGGTAATATTAACATGATAGGTTTACAAATAGTTAAGCAGATATATTCAGAGGTCATATGCACCTGATAGAATATGATCCAACTAACATTTGTAAGTAGTATCGTCAGAATAGAATCTTCACCATACTCCGCTAAGCAAAGGAGATCAAGTATAGTACTTCTTCAGGAATTTACCGTTGATAGGAGCCATTATCAAATCTTTAATAGGTTTGGCTAATCTGTAAGCGCCATTTTGAGAATGTTATTTCAATCACATAAGGGCCCTCCCTTTCTTTGCAATTGTTTGTATGTACTTCGGATATCGTACCAGAGGTAATACGGACGTAGTATAATACTGTGTTTGTTGAGGATATCCCACTGGGGGATCTTTGGTGGACCTATTATTTGTTGCACATGTTGAGTGCAAATAATAAGTTCGAAATAAGCCCTATCAGAGGTAATATGGATGTGATAGGTTTTGTGGATAGTAAAGACATCCTGCTGGGGGATTTTTTTGTGGACCCACTACTATTTGCGCACGTTAGTGCGAGTAATAGGTTTGAGACAAGCCCTGCCAGAGGTAATATATGCTGTAAAATATGACTGTGGGGATAGTGGAAAGATATATTTTATTTGAGAGGTAATATAGACGTGAATTATTTGTTTCCATTGCGGGCATCCCACGGGGGTTTTTGGTGGCCCTCTTACTTCTTGTGTATAAGAGTGTAAGTAATAAGTTTAAAACAAGCCTTGCCAGAGGTAATATGGACGTGGCAGTTTTTGTGGACCTAACACCACTGGCGTACTTAGAGTTAAGTACGGGTGTTAAGTTGAGATGACAACCGATATCAGAGATAATATGGACATGACAATCGACAACCAAAACTTGAAAGGTTTGCTCAGAGGTAATATGGACATGACAAACTCAGCCTGAGAGAAATATTACAACAGTAGTTCTGAGGTAGTATAAACGTAAACTAATGTCCGAAAAATTCTTTGAGGAGTGGTTCGTTGAGTGTGGTCTATCCGCACATGAAGATAGACCAAAGGATCGCTCCGCTGGGGAGTTTGATGGGACGATAGCTCAGAGGCAATATGAGCATGGCTAGCGTCTAAGGAGATTGGTTTGAATAGTCACTGTGGGAGTGTGCAAGTCGACCTAAAGATTACTCCGCTGGGGAGATTTTGAGGATCCATCGTCCATTGCGTATCCGAGACTCTTGGATACAGATGATGGCCTTTTACAAGAATTTGTAACGAAGGAGAAAATATTGCACATAGGCTCTTGCTGGGGATAAAGAATCAAGAGTTGATTTGGACATCTGGATTGTGGACTTATTACCCATGGCGTACCTAAGTACGAATAATAAGCTGAAATGACTAGCACTACCAGGAGTTATGCGAACGTGATAGTAGAAAGTCGGAGAGCATAACTTTACTCATAGGTGATATGGATATGAAAAAATTCTGAAAATATCTTACTCAGAGGTAATGTGGACGTGGTAAGATATGACTCTGTGGGACTAAAGAAAAACATAACAGAGCCTATATAGATTTGACCATTTTTGTGGTGATGGATTTACTCTGCCGGAGAAAGTAGAGAGATGTAGTTCAGAGGTAATATGGACGTGAACTGATCGATAGCAACAACCTGGGAGGTTTGCTCAGAGGTCACTTGGACATGGCAAACTCAGTTGGGGAAAGAAAATATAGACGTGAACCGATGTCCGAAAAATTCACTGGAGAGTGATTTGCTGAGTGGTTGCTACGCTAGGAAGATTTTAGGGACTCATCATCCGGCACTTCTTGAGGGAGCAAATTGCCACGTTGGAGTGAGATCAATTTGCAGTGATCGTCTTCTCGTTTATAAATGCAAAGTGATGACTTTGGCGTCAATCAACTCCTGGATTCTCCTTTTCAGTACATAGCATGCCTTTGTGGGGTGATGAATGTACCGATGAAAGAGACAATATTCTGGGTTATCGACCTTGCCAGCCCTTTCAGGGTATCTGATGTTGAGTAGCTGAAGCTTGTTTTTCTTTATTAATATATTGAAGATTTCAATGATGTCATCCTCATTGAAGAAGAAAGTCCCTTTTGGCTTTCGGGCTTCCGATACCTGAGTCGTACGGTCTTCAGGGAAGATGGTCATAGTTGCATCATCTTCGGACACAGAGAGAATTCTATCCCCAGCTTTGGATGCTGCTCCATTTTGTCGAGGGAGACTACCCCCAGACATGTTATTGTCTGATTTAGAAGGACCTGCCTCTAGTTTTACAGGATCAGACTCTGGAGGTTTGGAGTTTGCAAGCGATACGGTATACCCTAACCCAAAACGAGTTCGTTGACAGTAAGGATCACATTGCAACGACATTCGTCTGCCTTTTCGATAGTTGAGGCCTAGCTCCAACTTCAAATCATAACCCATGTTTTTCATAATCTTTAAAGCCTGTGGGCTATATCTGTGGATTTACATTTTCCCAGCATCAGACTCATGAGATTCTTCTTGTACAATCGGTCTATTCTGCATTGGACCGAAGATTATTTGATGCTGATCGTTGCGAGTGGGTGGAACAATAAATACAGGTTCTTCATGTGGCCCATATGTCATAACGATATTAGATGTTGATGCTACTTCCCATATGATCTCCCCACATTTGGTAGCTAGGGTCACTATATCTTGATTTTGACCCCTGTTTTTGTGTTTCTGGATCAAGAAATCATGCAAATCAGGGATATTAACAGAAGAAGAAGAAGAAGAAGAAGAAAAAGAAGAAGAAGGCTTATTCTGCCTTTTTACATCAGTGGGAATGTGTAGATTAGGAATCATAACCCTTTCTCTGCCATAGGAATACAGCAGTTCACCCATATGAGTGGCATATGATCCATCATCTGTCTGAGGAGCGTACCTTCCCATGAAATGAGTATTCTTTATGCGGACGGACTTATCCTGGCGTAATTTGGAGTTTTGCACAGGTTCGCGTAAAACGGGAAAAATCCTCAAACGGCCTCCAGCGTCACGCATAATCTGAAGAGTGGGCAATTTCTTCTCTTGTGGGCGTACACACCTAGAGGTTGGGAGACTCCCACTTATTTTCCCTTGATGTGATCAAAGGGACCATCTGCCTCATTATAGATGGGAGATGTATTTTTACGCGCAGGGCGCGTTTGAAATTTTCGAATTGGCACTGAGGCCTTGTCAGAAATTTTGTCTGCCATGTCACAGACGGGAGATAAAGTTTTACGCGCAGGGCGTGTGTTAGACTTCTGGATTGGCACTGGGGCATTGCCAGAAGTTTTGTCTGACACATCACAGACGGGAGACAAAGTTTTACGCGCAGAGCGCGTCTGAGACTTCTGGATTAGCACTAAGGCATTGCCAGAAGTTTTGTCTGCCACGTCACAAACGGGAGACGAAGTTTTACGCGCGGAGCGCGTAGGCTGTGTTGTCACAACCTTGTTGATCAGAGGAGGAGAGCTTGCAGGAAGGGTAGAGGACGTCTTAGGCATCCAAACTTTATGCAGCTTCCTGTTGTTCTGGACAGAGAGGGAACGAGAGCTACCCCCTGCACGAAGTATGTCTTCATAAGCAGATTGGTCGAATTGGACGACCAAAGTCTTCTTCGTCGATCCGATGGATACAGCATCGTGTTGAGCAATCGCTTTTTCGTCAGATGAGAAAGTAGTCCCCAGGAGAGTTGCCATCTTGTGTTTGATGATAAACAAAAAAATAAAACTAGATTTATACGAAATCCTTTTTTTTTGTTTACAAACAAGAAAAAGAGTACAATTAATCTTATACGAGGATGTTAAGTACAATAAAAATGATTTTGGGGAAAATTGCTATAGAAGTCTGATCTGCGGTCGATCACTTTGTCCCTTGGACCACATGATGATGAAGAAGTGTTGTAGAAGAAGAAGTAGCTTCAAAGGTTGCAAGTAGGATTGAATTCTCGTTGCCAAAGTTGTCAATCAACACTCTCTATCTGTGCTCTCTCCCTCTGATCTCTTGATCCTTTTTTTTAACCTTCATCTCCTGTGACCAGAGGTCTCTATTTATAGAGATCAGTCACCATAACTGTCCAGTTGGCGTAGAAACCAAACTGTGAAGAAAGTTGCATCTTTTATGCGACGGTTATAATAACTCCTACCCACGTTCGAATGATCTTCTGAGTCTGCGTATGACACGTATCCCATTATAAGGTAACGCGTATAACTGCTTCTCGAAGATCACGACATGCAAGCTACGTAGGTAACTGCACGTTGCGTAGAGATGGTTGGCGTAAAAGCCAAATAGCTGTCTTGTTGGCGTAAAAGCCAAATAGTTGTCGTGTTGGCGTAAAAGCCAATTAGCTGTCTTGTTGGTGTAAAAGCCAACTAGCTATTTTGTTGGCATAAAACTTGATGTTGCATGAATAATAGATAACCAGCATAAAAATAGCCAATTATCCTTCCTGACTGAGGTATTGAGCATATTCTGGGCTAAATAGCCTTATCATGTACCTTTACAAATGTAGCCGAGTTGGCGTATTTCGAGAAGATAGCATACGGCATACTCCTATAGTTGAAAATAGACTGGTTGGCGTAAAATGCAAGGATGGTGATGTGAGCGTATTAGTCACAGTTTTAGCTCTCCCAGTCATGACAAGATCTAAAGGATAAAACCAAATCTCGTACATTAAATACAGAGATATGTCTCCATCTCATGCATTAAATGTAGAGATATGCCTCGAGCTCTGTACGAGAAACAACTTTTGACATGGCGTCTGATTTCGTCCCATCTTGAGCGTAAAAACTCATTTTTGCCCATGTAGAATAGGCAGCGTATTCTTTGAATACGAAAAAATGACTTGTATCAAGAATACGTCACTAAACGACAGCCTGGGTCTCTGTACAAAATCATCATCACAGCCGTCCTCTCGATCGTCGTACAATACTTTTGTTAGGTGTCAGGTTCACTGTTTTGTCTGACAATTTCATCCGAGGAATACCAAGAGTTCCTCGTACAACTTTATGCTGTATTAAAGACAAACATATTTTACGCAGGGAGGTATAGCAACCTTTTTACGCCAAAATAGCCTTGGAGAGTTGCTTTTTGCGGGCAGCTCTGAAGCTCTATTATACGCCAAACAGCTCTGAAGCTCTGTTTTACGCGAGCAGTTCTGAAGCCATATTTTACGCCACACAGCCTTGAAGCTTTGTTTTACGCGTATAGCTCTGAAGTCATATTTTACGCCACACGGCCTTGAAGCTCTGTTTTACGCGGACTTCATGTATGTTAGAGGTTTTGACTGTATAATATGCGTACAATTCCCCAGCATACTTCATGCTTCTACAATGTTCATTGTCGATAAAGAGTTACTTTTCCATATCTCAATGTGTGATATCTTATATGCGTACTCTGTTGCATTGTTCTAAAGTATATCCTTATGACTAGGCCTTCTGCACGTGCGCCTTACGCGTGCACGATATCACGCCAGGGGGACGATTATCGATTTAGCAAAAATCAGAGCGTGACATATTGGTATCAGAGCATGGCTTCAGATCCTTTGACCTTCGTGTCAGAATAGTTTTCTTGAAACGACCTTATCCCTCCCAGTTGAATTCTTGAATTCGCTTGGCCAAAATGAGATATGTTCCATGCAGTGAGTCCATAAAATATTTTGAGACTGATGCAAGTTACTTTTCTTTAAAGTAACGACATCAGAGCCGGATGTACAAGCGCAGATGGTGGCGCAAGTGCAAGGGAGCAGTTCTAGCACATCGGATAGCTCAGGAAGTCCAGCTGTCGCACCCTCTGTCTATCCGTTCGAACGGATGATGCGTTTGATAGAAACGCAGCAGAGACAGGCAAAATTATGTCAGAGCTAATTTGAGTCCCGGATCAAAGCTCAATTTTAGACGTAGCGAACCTAGGCCGTGGCACAGCAGAAGTAGATGGATACCTTGTAAATGATTGTGACGATGCTCATCGCCAATAACCATTCTGCATCAACGGCTGCCACAATGGTGCCAGTTGTAGCCATGATCGCGGGACCTCAGGACTCTCCGAAACCTCCGCCCTCAGACGAAAATGGTCCCATCCTGCACATATCAGAGTTCAAAAAGATGTGTCATGCTACCTTCAAGGGGACTAAGGACCCCTCCATGGCATTGGATTGGCTGGTTGAGTTGGAGGACCATTTTGAAGTGCTTCGCATGGATGAAATAAAGAGAGTTGCTTGTGCTCAGCTTCAGCTCCGTTTAAACGCATATGATTGGTAGGATATGCACAAACAAGCGATGCTGAGTGAAGATGACAAGATGACTATCTCTTGGTCCATGTTCTATAAATTCTTCGAAGAGGAGTACCTTTCACCCGCCGTCCGTCGCGAGAAGGAAGACGAATTTACACATCTGCAATAAGAAAACATGACAGTGCGACAATACACAAAATTTGCTAAGTCTCATCTATGTGACATCGAAAGTCAAGCAAGAAGGTTTGAGATAGGACTGTAACCTTCCATTCGTGCCTACATCGTCGTCCCCCAGTACCGTACAATGAAAGAGTCTCTAAACCACGCCCTCTCCCTGGAGCCGCAGTATCGCCCAGTTCGCAACAGCACTGTACAAAATTTTAATCATAAGCGTCCTAGCAACACAGGAGGTAACAATACATCCAAGCGCCCCAACAACGGCAGTAATCAGGATGCAAACCCAGGGAGAGGTAGTAAGCTCGCCTGCCATCGATGTAATCGTGTCGGATATATTGCTCAAAACTGTCGAGTATTCAATAAATTATGCTTTAAATGCGGTCACTAGGGGCATATGGCAGTGAACTGTCGGGGGGGAGGACCAAACCAACATCGGCAACAAAATCGTACGCCTCAAGATCAGGGACAAGCATCTCGAGCGAACCAGACGGCACCGTAAAACGCTCAAGGTCGGGTCTATGCTCTGACTCGGGAAGAGGCATTTGCAACAAACACGACGATGTTAGGTATATTACTTTTCAATAATGTACCTGCTCGAGTATTGTTTGATTTTGGTGCCACACATAGTTTTATTGCGGCAGATTTTGCCACCCAGAACATATTTCCTATAATACCGCTAGGCCTAAACCTTAGTGTCCGTACTCCATTGGGCGTGGATTTGTCGGCTCACTTAGTTTGTTGTGAAGGTAACATTTGCATCGGAGGAAGAAAATTATTACTTGATATGATAGTCTTAGACATCAGGGACTACGACATCATTCTGGCGATGGATTGGCTCAGCGCTTGCTTGGCTACCATTGATTGTGCAAAAAAAAAAGTCGTATTTCGTCTACCTGGCGAGATCAAGTTCTATTATGCGTGCAGTCCACCGTCAAGAGTGCCGAGTGCCTGCATGGTATTCTCTGTAATGTCTTCTTGGCGGATGATCCATTCTGGCTGTGATGGATACTTGGCGTCCGTTCGAGACACGCAGCGAGATTGCGCAAACATTGAGTCTACTTTCGTTGTGGCACATTTTTCTGATGTGTTTCCCGATGAGTTGCCCGGCATGCCGCCCGTCCGAGAGATAGAGTTTACTATTGATACATTTCTAGAATCTCGAACAATTTCCAAAGCTCCATATCGAATGGCCCCGGCAGAACTAAAAGAGTTAAAAGTTCAGTTGCAAGAATTGCTAGATCGTGGATATATTCGTCCGAGCGTGTCTCCATGGGGTGCGTCTGTATTATTTGTAAAGAAGAATGATGGCTCGATGCGGCTCTGCATCGACTATCATGATTGAATAAAGCTACTGTTCAAAACAAGTACCCCCTTCTCAGGATCGATGATCTCTTTAATCAGCTACAAGGTGCGACGGTATTCTCAAAAATTGATCTTCGCTCATGTTACCATCAGCTCAAGATTAGTCCGAACGACGTACCAAAATCAACCTTCCGCACTCACTATGGCCACTATGAGTTTTTGGTAATGCCATTTGGATTAACCAATGCCCTACCGCCTTTATGGACTTAATGAATCGTGTATTCCGGCCATATCTCGATAAGTTTGTAGTAGTGTTCATTGATGATATCTTGGTATACTCGAAGAATAGGGAGGAACATGCAGAGTACTTGCGGACCATGCTACAGACTCTTCAGGACAATAAGCTATATGTGAAACTGAGTAAGTGTGAATTCTGGCTGAGCAGTGTATCTTTTCTCGAGCACATCATTTATGCGAGAGATATTTTATTTGATCCAAAAAAAGTTGAAGCCATCGTCGAGTGGAAGCGGCCTGCATCCATCAGTGAGATTCGAAGCTTCCTCGGGCTAGCGGGCTACTACCGGTATTTTGTGAAGGACTTCTCCAAATTAGCATCACTTCTGACTCGCTTCACACAGAAGGGAGTCGCATTTGAGTGGTCCGCCGACTATAAAGCCTCGTTTGAAGAGTTAAAGCATCGCCTCACCTCTGCCCCATTACTTGCACTACCAGACGAGACCTCGGGATTCCATATATTCAGCGACGCGTCAGGGCAGGGCTTAGGGTGTGTACTCATGTATCAGGATAGGGTGATAGCCTACGCATCCAGGCAACTGAAAAAGTACAAGAAGAATTATCCTATGCATGACCTGGAGCTAGCAGCAATTGTGTTCGGGCTAAAATTGTGGCGACACTACCTCTTTAGAGTAGCTTGTCGAATTTATACTGATCACAAAAGTTTGAAGTACCTATTCACCCAAACGGACCTTAACCTACGACATCGATGTTGGCTAGAATTAATAAAGGACTATGACTTGACGATTGACTACTAAACACCTGGCAAGGGAAATATTATAGCGGATGCATTGAGTCGAGTGTTTATGGGATCCCTGTCCGTTGATCGCAGGTTACAAAGGGACTTAGAGGAAATGAGCGTTAAACTCCGAATTCGATATCACGGTGTGCGAGTTGCTCAGATGTGATTCGTACCCAACTTATTAGAGAGGGTCACATCTACTAAGAGGGACGACCCATTCCTAAAATAATACGCGAGCAGATTCTAGCGGGAAAGACGAAGGACTTTGTAGTAGATAAGAATAGAGTGTTGTGAGTTAAGGAATGGCTATGCGTCCCCAATGACTCAGAACTCAGAAAGGAGATCCTTGAGGAAGCTCACTATACAGCCTATACAGTCCATCCTGGGAGCACAAAAATGTATAAAGATCTTCGCACTATTTTCTGGTGGCACAACATGAAGAAGAATATGGCACTCTTCGTATCGCAATGCATAACCTATCAGAAGGTAAAAGCAGAACATCATAGACCGGACGGAGAAATATAGAATCTTGCTATCCCAAAATAAAAGTGGGAGCACATAAGCATGGACTTCATTGCTGGCTTGCCAAAGACGCAATGGGGGACCGACACAATCTGGGTCATCATCGATCGGTTAACCAAGTCAGCACACTTCATTACCATTAAAGTTACTTGGAGTATCGATCGTCGCACCCAGACCTACCTTGATGAGATAGTTCGGCTATACGGAGTACTAGTTTCTATAGTGTCTGATCGGGATGGACGATTTCTATCACGTTTTTGGGAAAGCCTTCATCAGCGATGGAGACCAAGTTGAAGTTTAGCTCAGCCTACCATCCTCAAACCGATCGCCAAACAGAGCGGGTGAATTAGGTACTAGAAGATATGCTGCTGTAGAAGCATGAAAAATATGCTGGAGAAATTATACGCAATATACATATTGCCCGCATAAAGCAGAGTTTCAGTACTGCGCAGCATAAATCATGACTTCAGAGCTACTGGCGTACAGCAGAGCTTCAAACTCTATTCAAGAATAGTCCGCGTAAAGCGTCACTTTCAAGGCCATTTGTGGCGTAAAAGGTGGTTGCTCTCCCCTTACAGCGTAATATACGTCTGCTTTTAATGCAGCATAGAGTTGTACGAGGAACGCTTCAAATTTTGCGAATGAACCTGCCAGACAGTACGGTGAACCTGACTCCTGACAGAGAGTACTGCACGATGATCGAAGGGACGGCTATAATGATGATTCTACATAGAGTCCCAGACTGTCATGTAGTGACAAAACCTTGATTTAAGCCGTTGTTTACGCAGTCAAGGAATACGCTACCTAGTTTTACACAGGCAGATATGAGCTTTTACGCTCAGGATGAGACAAAGATGACCGCCACGTCAAAAGCTGCTTTTTGTACAGAACTTGAGGCACGTCTCTGTAGTTAATGCGTGAGATGGGGGCAGATCTTTGTAATTAATGCACGAGATTTGGTTCTACTTTCAAAGACTGGGTGAGCTATAATTAGGGCTAATACGTCCACATCACCATCCCTGCACATTACGCTATCAGGCTATTTTTTAATTATAGGAGTACGCCGTATGCTATCTCCTTGAAATACGCCAACTCAGGCTATGTTTGCAAAGGGTATGTGAATGGGCTATCTGGTCCAGAATACGCTCAAGACCCCAGTCAATATCAAGTTTTACACGCTATCTGGCTTCTACGCCAATATGATGTGTTGCTGGGCTTCTACGCCTACACTTCAGCTATTTGGCTTCTACGCCAATACGACAGCTATTTTGGCTTCTACGTCATGGTGACAGATTATTTGGCTTCTACGCCAAACTTTTCTACGCGAGGGGCAGTTACCTACGTGGCTTGTATGCCGTGATCTTCGTAGCAGTTATACACATTATCTCTTAATGGGACACGCGTCACACGCTTATTCAGAAGATCATTTATACGTGGGTGGCAGTTATTATAACCGCCGCGTAAAAAGTGCCACCCTCTCCACTGTCCGTCTTCTACGCCGGCTGGACGATTACTGTCACTAAACCCTATAAATTGAGACCTTCAGCCACGGAGGTCAAAGGTCGGGAAAAAAAGGTCGGAAAAAGAGGGAGAAAAAGGAGAATTTCTGGGAGAGAAGATCTGAGAGCACATCCAGAGAGTGTTGATCGACTACTTCGGCTACGAGAGTTCAATCTCTCTTGTAATCTTTGAATCTTTACAACACTTCTTCGTCATCGTGTGGTCCAAGGGACAAAGTGATCGACTGCAGATCAGACTCCTATAGCAATATTTATCCAGATTAAATTTTGTACTTAACATCCTCGTATAGGATTAATTGTACTTCTTGTTTGTAAACCGAAGAAAGGGTTTCGTATAAACCTATTTTTATTTCTTTTGTTTATCATCAAACACAAGATGGTGACTCTGTTGGGGACAGCTTTCTCTTCTGATAAGAAAGTCATTGCTCAACACGATATTGTGTCCGTCGGAACAACGAAGAAGACTTTGGTCGTTCAATTTGACCAATCTGCTTATGAAGATATGCTTCGCGCAGGGGGTAGCTCTCATCCCATCTCTGTTCAGGACAGCAGGAAGCTGCGTAAAGTATGGATGCCCCGGACATCCGCTACCCTTCCTGAAGGATCTCTCTCTCCGATCAATAAGGTTGTGGCGTCCCAACCTATACGCTCTATGCGTAAAAACTTGTCTCTCGTCACTGACATGGCTGACATAATTTCTGCCAAGGCCTCAGCGCCAAGACGGAAATTTCAAACGCGCCCTGCGCGTAAAAACTTGTCTCCCGTCACTGACGTGGATGACATAATTTCTGCCAAGGCCTCAGTGCCAAAACAGAAATTTCAAACGCGCCCTACGCATAAAAACTCGTCTTCCGTCGCTGACGGGGCAGACGTAGTTACTGACCAGGCCTCAGTGCCAAGTCAGAAAATTCAAACGCGCTCTGCGCGTAAAAATACATCTCTCGCCTGTAAGGGGGGTAGATGGTCCCTGCAATATCCACAAGGGAAAACATGTGGCGGATTTCTTGACCCCTCGACTTTTACGCCATCAAGAGAAAAAGTTGCCCGCTCTTCAGATTACGCGGAATGCTGATGACCGTTTGAGGACTTCTCATATTTTACGCTAAGTTGAGCAAAGTTCCAAATTACGCCAGGACAAGTCCATCGGCGTAAAAAAGATCTAGTCTATGGATAGATTCGCTCCGTATGGATCAGTTGTTGCTCACGTGGCTGGACTGCTGTATACATATAGCAGTGAGAGAGTTGGGGTTTCCAATATCCGCGTTCCAATTAATGTAAAAAGGCACAATAAGCCTTCTCCTCCTTCTTCTTCTGTTAACCCCCCTGATTTGTGCGATTTCTTAATCCAGAAATGTAAAGCCAAGGGATCTTCTGATATGTCTATTACACCTCCTAGGGAGCACTGTTGTAATAGTCATAAAGTTGTAGTTAATTATTGCTGTTCTAAGGCAAAATGGTCAGTTTTTGACCGGTTGAACTACTCTTTGTCCTTACAGGAAGAAGAACCGACATTCGCATTGGTAAATATGGCATCGCACATTCCTAGAGGAAGGTCAACTCCAAGGCATCATCCTTCTAGAACTCCAAGCCAAAGGAGATTCGACAGACTCCGTGAGAATATTAAAGCTGGTGTGTTTCGAAATACCCGTTCGAGGTCACGACAACCGGCTTCATATTCTTCTGATTCTGATACTGGGGGTCGCCAGTTTTCCGAATCAGACGCCGAAAGTATAGACTCGATCTCCATGGAGACCTATACTGATCCCTCGGTAGCACCTAGGAAAATAGGAGTCTATGCCATTGGAGATGAACATGAAGACGCTTCCCCATCAGGAAGTACGGAACAACGCATCGCTGTTTTGGAAGCATCACTCAAAGACATGCACACCGTGATGCAGAGTAAGCACCAAATGTTGCTGACCCAACACACAGCTGCACCTGTTCCTCCAACTCAACTACGAGTGGGGGTAGAAATAAAATCAAGTCAGGAGCCTATTCAAGATCAAGAATCGGCTGCTCCTCGACCTCTCAACCCGGAGAATGTATTATCTCCTGTTGGAGTTGTAATACAACCGACCTCTCATCTCTCAGCAGTCCCTTTCCCAGCTGAAGATCCGATACAGGCAGTACGAGAATTAAAAGCCTAATTTGATACCTTGAAGCACAAGGATTAGCTCAAGAAGTTGGGCATCAACCAACCTTACCCAGCTATCTGGGATGAGGTCCCTTTTCCCCCAAAATACAAACCACAAACTATGGCTTTGTTTGAGGGAAAGACGTCACCAAGCCAGTACATGAACTACTTCAGTATGATGACAGTGTTGCTGCACGGGAACGATGCCCTTCTCACTCGAGTATTTAAGGGATGTCTGTCTGGCGTGGCCTATCAATGGTACCGTAGTCTTGCAGACAACTGCATTTCTTCTTTCGAAGATTTCAAGACTCTGTTCTTCGCTCGATTCTATGAAGGAGGGATGGACATGTCTATGTCCTCACTCATCGAAGTAAAGCAGAAGGAGAAATAGAACGTTCATACTTTTATTGAACGTTTTCGTCAGGCCACTTTGCAGATGCCTCCCGGAGTGCCTGATTCTGCCTTGGTTGACATTTGCAGGAAGAACCTTCTTCCACTGATCTCGGTGTTCACAGGACCATATCAGTTCCATGATTGGCCCTCGTTCATCATCTCAGCGGCAGCCGCCGAAGATAACAGTCGAAAGGCGCGCGACAATGGAATCATGATCTCCACCTCTGACAAGGGAAAATGGTCATCCTCCAATAGCGACCACCCTCGTGGTTCCAAAGGAAAGGAAGCTCTGGCAATTAATACATCCAAACAACATACTTCTAGGACCACACAGACGAAATCTGGGTCTTCCAGGCCCATCGAGTATTATTCTTTTGATGATGATGACATTCCGAGCATCTTCGACTGTCTAGTCAAAAGTGGCAAGCTCACTCTCCCCGAGGTGAAAAGGCCAAATGAAGTCGATAGTACCAATAACCCTAAGTACTGCATTTTCTATAGGTATATACATCACCCTACCAAGGCGTATTATATATTAAAAAGGAAAATCCAGGAGCTGATCGATGCCAAGGCTATCACTCTGCATAATAGTGAGAAGACGGTCACCGCTAACATGATATCTCTCCAATTCGACAATCTGCCCCCTCAAGAAGTCTCGGATGGTGTAGTACCTATTTTTCGGACAATGATGAACATTGTTAACCTCCCTCCGGCCAGGGGTCAAGATCATGACCTGGTACCCCTAACTACCCAGCGTGGTAAGATTATGTGGGTTCATCCTGATCTGGTGTCAGAGATCGAGGAAGAGACTTAAGCTGCTAAGGCTAAGTCTAACTCCAGATGCAAACCCTGCCATATGGTTGCAATATCTCCGACATCGAAAGATGAAGCTTTGGATACCGGAACCCATTTAGGGAAAGTCTACCTTAAGGACTATGGAGAAAATCAGGAAGAAGCAACGGCAGACACTTCAGTTGCCAAGCCTTCAGAGCCTGAACTTGTTATACCAGAAATAGGTCCTTCAAGACCAACTCCGACGGACAAAGGCAAGCAAAAAGAAGTTCATTTTGATAAACCTTTGAAGAATATTCAAAACAAAGGTTTAGAGAAGCCATATAACTTCAACATCCTCGCCCAATTGGCTCATACTCCAGCCAGACTGTCCATTTTTGAGCTGCTTAGGCTATCCAAAGACACTCGTCAGGCCTTGAGTGAAGCATTAATGTAGGCAGATGCATGCTTGACTCAGCTCAAGTCTTTCGATAAAGAGACCTTAGCATGTCCTCAATGCCACAGTACGATGGAAGTGGTTCCTAACGTCACTTTCACGCAAGAGGATATGTTATTAAAATATAACAGACATGACAGGCCTCTTTATTACACCGGATATGTCGGCTCCATGGAGGTAGAACGGATTCATATAGATCCGGGATCATCGATCAGCATAATCCCTCATAGTCTGCTGAGACCATTGAGGATCCCTACAAGCGAACTGGCTTATACCACCACCACAATCGTGGGCTTCAATGCCAGGAAAAGCAAACACTTAGGGAAGATTCATCTGAGGATCCAGATTGGTGACCTTAGATCAGTGGCTATATGTTACGTCATTGATTCGGAGATATCTTACAATATTATGTTGGGCAGACCTTGGATCCACGATCACAACATTGTTCCTTCCACTCTACATCAATGCTTCAAATATATAGATTCCCAAGGAACAGTGAAGATGGAGTTTGCTGATCTCAATCCTTTCAAAGGAGTTGAGTCCTATTATTCCAATGCCATGCTATACACCCAAGACTATATGAAGGAGGTATCAGGAAGCATAGAGGAAGAATCCCATCGGGAGCCAGGAGAATCGTCTAGTGAGCAACCTTTGTCAATCCAAGTAAAAGGACGGACTACTCGTCCGAAATCCACGGAACCCCTGGCTATCCACTTGGACAGAACCAAATTAGGAGGAGGAAAGGATCCCTTAGTGATCACTCTGAATCAGAAGCCTCCACCCTTGGTCATCAACCTTCGGTGCAACAAACAGTCGATTGATGTAAATACAACTGGGAACGTGGTTTCTGACGATAATAAAGATCCTCTTTTCCAGTATACTGACGCTCAAATTCCTAATCAGTAATCTTCCCTCCATAACGATATAGAGCCTATAGTACAAAAATTCTTGAAGGCTATAGACTTCTATCAACCATATGTATGGGAAGTAGCATCAACATCCAATGTCACTATGACATATGGGCCACATGAAGATTCTATCTTTATTTTCCCACCAACCCATAAAGACCAACATCCAATCATCTTCGGCCGCAAGCGGGATAGACTGATTGAACAAGAAGATTCTCACGAGCCAGATGCTGGAAATATACAGTTTTTCAGATATAGCCCACAGGCTTTGAAGATCATGCAAAACATGGGTTATGACTTGAAGTTGGAACCAGGCCTCAACTATGGGAAAGACAGACGAATGTCGTTACATGGTGATTCCTACTGTCAACGAACTCGTTTCGGGTTAGGGTATACCACGTCTCTTGCAACTTCGGAAAACTCTGAATCAAGCGGAGAGACCACTTCTTCTTCTCAAGATGGTTTGTCGTCCTCTGGTTCAGATGATGAACTCCTACGGATTTTGTCGGCAAATACGGTATTGACAGATTCTCTCGAAACAGAGGAACAAGAATCTGAACCGTTTAAAAATGACTCTTGGGCTCAATAAATGGATACACAATGGGAACTCCGGTTCGAGCAAAGAGAACCGCCCACTGAAGATAAAGTTATCCAAATCGATGTTGGGGATAAAATTTTACCAAAGCCGATATTTATCAGTAACAACCTTTCCCCAGCAGAAAGGGAAGAGATGATCCAACTGATAAAAGAATATATCGACGTCTTTGCATAGAATTATGAGGATATGTCAGGTCTTGATCCAAAAATAGCTACCCATAAGCTCAACATACTGCCCAATTTGAAACCTGTAAAGCAATATCAACGCTGGTTCCGCCCGGATATGATGGATATTATTGAAGCTAAAATCAAGAAGTTGATAGCCTGCAGGTTCATCCGTGAAGAACAACATCCCGACTGGGTCGCCAATGTCGTTCCGGTCATGAAGAAAAGTGGGAAAGTACGTGTTTGCATCAATTTTCGAGATCTGAATGCAGCCTGCCCCAAGGATGAGTTCCCTCTTCCCATCACAGACGTCATGATCGACAACACATGCGGTTTTGAACGCATGTCTTTTATGGACGAATTTTTAGGATACAATCAGATTAAGATGCAACCTGAAGACGAGAAGCATACTGCCTTCCGTACACCACTGGGGGTGTATTCCTACACGGTCATGCCCTTTGGATTGAAGAATGTCGGGGCTACGTATCAGCGAGCTATGAGTAACATATTCCATGAGCATCTACGCAAAACAGTGGAGTGTTATGTAGACGATATCGCTGTCAAAAGCCGTCTCAAGGGTTCTCACATCCAAGATTTGAAGACAGTGTTCGAGTTAATGCGCCAACATTAACTCAAAATGAACCCTACAAAGTCCTTTCTCGGAGTATCCAGTGGCAAATTCCTGAGATTTTTCATTACCGCCAGAGGCATTCAAGTTGACCCTGATAAGGTAAAAGCTATCATTGAGATGCGACCGCCCCGTAATATGAGAGAACTCAGAGGATTTCAAGGTCGTCTAGCCTACATCAGGAGATTCATATCCAACCTCTCTGGAAGATGTCAACCTTTCTCTTGCCTAATGAAGAAAGGTGTATCTTTCATATGGGATGAAGCCTGTCAGCAAGCGTTCGACGATATCAAGTGCTACCTTACTAATCCTCCAGTTTTGGTGCCTTCCGTCATAGGAAGACCATTTTAGCTGTATGTTCGAGCAATGGATCATTCTCTAGGGGCTCTTCTTGCACAGAAGAATGATGAGGGTCATGAACAGGCTATCTATTACCTAAGCAGGATGATGATCGGAGCTGAACACCGGTACAATCCAGTGGAAAAAGAATGCTTGGCCCTAATGTTTGCCATTCAGAAAATACGACATTACGTGACAGGCCAAACTATTCATATTATCTCCAGGATCAATCCTCTTCGGGTATTGATGAGTAAGCCGAGTGTTCTTAATTCCTGACTCGCGACTTGGGCGATGTTATTAACACCGTATGATATGGTATACGTCCCTCAGAAGTCCATAAAGGGTCAAGCCTTGGCTGATTTCTTAGCTGCTCATCCGATTTCGGAAACCTCCAAACTATACAAGGATATTCCCGACGAAGTTACAGAATGTAATTCTGCAATGGAAGGTGATCCCTGGCAGCTATTCTTCGATGGTGCCTCTCGGACTAATCCCAGGGGAAATATGGTTTCAGGAGTAGGAATTGTTCTAGTAACTCCGGATAAACTCGTCATCTACCGAGCATATTCTCTTAGCGAACCCTGCTCTAATAATGTGGCAGAGTACAATACTCTACTCATCGGGCTCCAAGTCACTAAAGAATTGGACGTTGAATACTTAGAAGCTTTCGGTGATTCTCAGCTGATCGTCAATCAGGTCAGAGGAATATATGAAGTCCGCAATCCAGACCTCATTCCTTATCACCAAGCAACGATCGAGATTGCCATGACTTTTAAAGGATTCTTCCTAGAGCATGTGCCTCGGTCTCAAAATGTGGAAGCTGATGCCCTCCATCCTAGCTGCATATCTGGCTATTCCTATAAGAAGGCAGAATTCGGTGATCCTTTTCAACAAAGATCTATTCTGTGTGAAAAATAACTTTTACCTGGAATGCAGCTACGCCATAAATATGGTTCCTCCTACAAGAGATTGGAGAAGTCCCTTTATAGACTTCGTGGCATACGGAATCTTATCAGAAGATCCCAAAGAAGCAGTATCGATTAAAAGACGATCACTACGCTTCTATTTTGATGCTTCTTCCCAAAGTCTATATCGTCGAACTTACGATGGACTGCTACTACAATGTCTCTCTGATGATGATGCAAAACAGGTTATCCGTGAAGCTCACGACGGTGTATGTGGAGCACATCAACCCGGTCCTAAGTTACAGGATCGCATCAGAAGAATGGGCTATTACTAGCATACCATGATTACAGATGCAGTGAAATATGCAAAATAATGCAAATCCTGTCAGGTTCATGCGAATTTTATACATCAGCCTTCTGAGTATCTACACCCTACCATTGCATCATGGCCCTTCGAAGCATGGGGTATGGATATCATTGGTCCGATTCACCCGTCATCTTCTAGAGGACATCGGTTCATATTGGCTATCACCGATTATTTCTCTAAATGGGCAGAGGCGATCCCCCTTGCTGAGGTAAAGATATCCAACATGATCAGCTTTATCAAACACCATGTTATTTATCACTTTGGGATACAACGAAAGATAATTCATGACAATGGGCCATAATTCATCAGCCAAGCGTTTCACCGATTTTGCGATAAGAATCAGATCCAAAATATGGCCTCTACGGCATATAATCCTGCTGCTAATGGTTTGGCAGAAGCTTTCAACAAAACCATTATCAAACTCTTAAAAAAGTTTATCTCTTCGAACAAAAGAGATTGGAATAAGAAGTTGGGAGAATGCCTCTGGGCATACCGCACAATGGTACGAACACCAATAGGTTGTACACCATTCTCATTGGTTTACGGAAGTGAAGCAGTTCTCCCCATTGAAGTTCAAATTCCCTCACTCAGAATAGCAGTGGCTAATGAGTTGACTCAGGAGAAGAAAGATCAATTAAGGCTTCAAGAGCTAGAAGGATTAGACAAGAAATGCCTTCAAGCTCAATAACGCATTGCGTTATACCAGGCACGCATTTCCAGAGCTTTTAATCAAAAAATGAAGGAAAGAGTATTCAAAGTTGGCGAGCTAGTTTTAGCTATAAAGAGGCCAATGATCATCACGCACAAAAGTAAGGGTAAATTCCAGCCCAAATAGGAATGCCCTTATGTGATCGAGACGACGTTCTCGAATGGCACTTACAGATTAGCCAAGCCTAATGGATACTTGTTAATGGCTCCTATCAACGACAAGTTCCTGAAGAAGTACTTTGCTTAATCTCCTTGCTTAAATGGAGTATGGTGAAGATCTCATTCTGACAATACTACGTACAAAGATTGGTTGGACCATATTCTATCATGTTCATATGACCTCTGAATAGATATATTCAACTAATTTGAATCGTCAAAACCTATCATGTCCATATTACCTATGGTAGTGTTTTGTACACAAATTTTAGTTGGATCATATTCTATCATGTCCATATGACCTCTGAATAGATATGTTCAACTAATTTGAATCGTCAAAACCTATCACGTCCATATTACCTCTGATAGTGTTTTGTACACAAATTTTAGTTGGATCATATTCTATCATGTCCATATAACCTCTGAATAGACATGTTCTACTAAAACTTACCGAAAGGATATCACGTCCATATTACCTCTGATATCACTTTTACCCTATCCTGTCATTTATATTCCAAAATAATGGGTCCAAAAAGTCAGATAAAGCTTCTTTATTTTCTCAAAAAAAAATACAAAAATAAGCAAAACAAGTACATCATTGGGGAGGAGCAGCCAAGTCGCGAATCTGTTGTGCTAAAGCGGCCATCTTCTCATTCCTGGAGTCTAGAATGGTAGCGCGAGCCCGCTCCATTCGTGCCTCGTCATTGCCCAGGAGGGATAGTTCAGACCGAACATATACAAAATCGTCGTGGATGGCACTCACATGTGCCAGGTTTTGTTGAGCTGCTTTCATTCGGTCATTTAACACATCTACAGCTGCAGATGAAGCGCGAGCCCACTCCTTTTCCTGAGCGAGTTTAGCTTCCAATTTGTGGACCCTCGCTTCATTTCCCTCATGTTCAGCTTTGCTCTTGGCTAGATGGGGAATGACATACCCTAAGATGGCCTGCTCTTCGTTCATCTCTTGCTGCCATACCTCGATGGATTTGTTCAAAGATTCTATCTCCCCAGCAAGCCTTGCAATCAGGGAGTCGTACTCAGCCTGAATCATATCGTCGACATTGCCTTGGGACAATTGCAAATAATTGTTAATAGGTTGTTCCAAACCATTAACTATTTGCTCCAAAGCATCAGCTCGCCCAGTGTCATCAAAATTTTTTATCTGCGTTATGGTGAGATTGGAGGACATCTTCAGAGAATCGAAGCCCAGATTTTTCTCCAGCACCATCGATATCAATGTCTTTAAAGAGGCATAGAATACGCTAGTATGTTGTTCAACTAGCGTGGTAAGATACGAATAAACGCTGGGAGTGACCGCGCTATCAGTAAAACCCATTTGGGGAACGCGGGCAGAAGATGTAGCCACAGTCACCACTTCAGTAGATGGCACAACAAAAGAAGAGACGCCAACAACAGTTGAAGTTGCTGGCATGCTTGAGGAAGGAAGCGTAGCCACAATGATAGGCTCATCCCCTTCTGACGATACCTGGACTGCTGTGGGCGACACGACGCCCGAAAAAGTTGCAGACGAAGGATCGGTAGCTTCAAAGTGTACCTCCTCGGCATCAAAAGCTGCCATTTCATAGGCGGATCCGCAACAAAATCAGAAGTGACGTCAACTCCGCCCTCCCCGAAGATGTCTTCACCCGAAAAGAAGACAAGAGAAAGTTAATATCAAATTGATGTTAATTGTCCTAAAAGAGACGTAAGGACAATATTTACCCATGGCCGATGGTACATATGTCGCGTCCGCAGCCAGTATAGCTAAATCATTTCTTAATGATGCTAAGCGAGCTGTCATACCTGGGAAAGGGGGTGCATCAACTGACGATGGAGGATAATCCTCCCATTCATCATGAAGATCCAATCGAGGTTCATTAGGCAGAATCTCGCTGGAAATATGTACAGATGAAGAAGGGGCTGGATCCATTATTGGTCTGGACAAAGGTATCCTTAATACGTTTGGCCTCGAAGGTGACCTCACTGCACTACCGGTAGCGGTAGTAGCGACGGCAGCCTCGAGCCAAGAATCTCCGGCACTGTCGGCCGGAACTGAGAAGGTTCCCTCTCTAAAAGGCGAGGGACCTCTGATCAAAGAATCACCCTCAGAAGGGGAAACAACAGGCTCCTCATGACTGGAAGTCCTTGGAGGACCACTGACAGTCTTCTTTTTCTTGCAAGGGAAAGGCTCTTTCAGAGTAGAAGCCCTTCGCTTACCGGGGATAACGAGCCTCTGCAGGCGGAGGTATCACACCTCTCGATACTGTCAACAAAAACTCATCTGGACCTACAATATCTTCACCTTCATCAGAGGACACTGATGGAACCTCCTCTCTCCCAGTGGACTTTTGGGATGGCATCCTAAAACTTCCACGTATATCAAAATTGTGATGGAAGGTATTGACGGCCACATAAAATTGCGCATATGAATGGAGGATGCACAACTCCATGGAGAGGAAAGTCGCAGGCACAGTAAAGGTTGCTCCAGTATAACCCATCATGAAGTACCGCTACCCTCTGGCTCCATCAATAAGTCCATCTCTGGACTTGAAGCTGGTGATAGCATTCCCCACATGCAGCTGGTCATACCCAAATTGCCTGGCAAATCGACTAGGCAAATAGGGTTCCAAGAAGCAATGGTCCTCACTTTTGTACAGTAAGTGAGAAGGTCTAATACAGATCAACCAGTAGAAGGCTTCTGGAGAAAGAATGGTTCTCCCATGACCCTCATCCTTGAGCCTCGTCCCCTGTTGATTGATATGTACAGTGGGAACGACACAGAAGAGCTTCCAGCTATGAGAAAAATTTAATGCTCGCCGACAGTCTACAACGGTCGTTACATTCCAGGTGGAATTCTTGTAATTCAACAAGAAATTATTGCCCGAACTACTGGAAGAGCCGGGAGACATCACCCTGGGGTTATAAAGAATTAACCATCCCATCAAATATAGGAATGGTAATTCTACCCTGGGAAAGCTTTTGTGCCGCATTTCATCTGCGAGTAGCCCATCAGTAATGGCCCTCAGGCCAGCTTGTATCTGGCATACTATGACAGGGAGCAAGCCCAGTCTTACTCCAAACACCAAATGCACTGCAGGCCACAAGGTGTTACGATGTATACGATCTGCAGACGCGATGCCAGGTACTACCCAGCGGCGCAACCAAACAGAGAGAAAGCCAGCCAGTTGAGCTTCCCTCGACAGAGGCTTACGACAATGCCTCATATAACTGTAGGCTTTCGTGCCTGTAGGATAACCTTCGATCTCCTCATCGAAAACCCGATCTGAAGCCCCAGAGTCTTCAATGAGATCATCAACTATTTGAGCATTGAGCACGCTCAGAAGGTTCAGAGGTTTATCCCTGCTATCCACAACCTTGTCTGGCTTAGCATCTCTGACCTGATGAAAGAAGAGATACGACGCCCATTTGTTGGTATGAGCCAAATCAGAGGGCTCATTGTAAAAGGTGGTACAGGCAAGATAGTGGCATATCAGCTCCTGGTACACTGCCACTACCCGAGGGTCAGAATCCCTCAGCTCCTTATTTGTGGGAACATACTCTTCGTAAGGAGTATCCCCCATTGGCAGTCTCGAAATCTCTGTCATCTGATGAAGGGCCAATCCCAACTCCCCTAGCGGAGTGGCAAAAGTCCCAGTGAGCGAGATATACCGCTCCATCAAGGCCAAAAATAGGTGGGAGTTGAGAGGCAGCCCAACACTGGTAGCACTCACTGCCGCGAACAGACCAATGTTCTCTAGCTCCGTCTGAAATTGCTTCAGGGCCCAGGTAGTCAAACGAGCCCATCGAAGATTTCCAGGGCTAAGCCACCCGCTGGTCCGAGGATTAACCTTGGGATATACTCCTCCATGCCCCATGAAGTCATTACAAAAAGTTAATAATTGAAACGGCTGGAGTATTGCAGTATCTTCACTCGGGACGCTACCCAAAAATAATCCCCGGAAAGGCATAACAGGACCTGAAGGACGGCTCACAAATAATCCTCGGTCTGGTCCTTTCTGATAAAATATCTTCCCCGGCTGGCCGTGAAGATCAGGAGTCAGGGTCCATGACATCTTCCTGGGATGCGTGGCATGGAAGAATGTCGAGATAGGATAATCTCTAGGCATCCTTGGCAGGTGCATGACCATGCCCTCAGCAGTAAAAACCCAGTTTTCCTTCTTGGGCTTCGTCTGGGATTGTTTATCAATCATATCCCCGAACAGGAAGGCTAGTTTTATATATTTGTCCCCATCTATATACGTCAGGGGCTCCCCGCTGATCATGCTCAGCAACATTTGTTCTCCTTGAGGCGATATCAGAATTCTCCTTCCTTCAGGATACTGGGGTCCAGAAATAGGAAATGTCACATGGGACAAATCTTCCAGATAATTGGAGTTCAGCATCCTAGCAGCAGAACCCATCACGTCAGCCAAATGAGGGATCTATAGGTCCACTACAAAATGCAAGAAGAACAAGTCAGTTTCTACACTAGACATTACAGTCTTGCAGTTTACACCAAAGAGAAACAGTCTGTGCTTTTACGCCAAGACTGTAAAAACTTGAATTTTACGCTGGAACCTATTTTCGAGGCGCAAAATTCAAGATTGGCAGTATACACAAAAATCTGACAGTCTGAGTTTTTACACCAGACTGCCAAAATTTTGAACTTGTACGCCGGAATTTACATCTAGTGCGTAAAATTCAAATTTTGTAGTGTACGCCAAATTTTGACAATCTGTGCTTTTACGCCAGACTGCAAAAATATGGAGTTTTCACGCTGACACATTAGGAATGTGGGCGTAAATGATAAGACATCTCTGTGCATCATCTTCCTCGAAGAGGCTCTCAGCACAGAAAATGACCTAGCGCGTTCACGTACAACGTGTACGAAGGGTTTTTCTTCATTTTTCTCGTCCCAAAAGCTTTACCTATGACGCCTGGAGCACAGCTTGATGGTGGGGCACTTCGTTCAGAATGGGGTTCGCTCAGCCCAATGGGAGTTGCTCGTGCTTGAGCAGAGGAGCGAGAAGAAGTGGCAGCTTTCTTTCCCTTAGCGGTGGATGATTATTTCGTTCCCAAGACTAAAACTCAGAAGCGCTCAGAGAGGATACGAAGAAGAGTTCTCAAAGAGACAAAATTTTCTTGCAAAAGACAGATGAAGAGTTTCTTCTCTGAAGGCCTTGGAATATTTATAGAGTTCAGATAACTCTTCGAATTCCTAACCAAATCCGATATTTAATATTCGGTTATGATTTGGGGACCACGTCAGCATATCATTAGAAGACGGACAGTCAATGGATCCAGATTTTACGCTAAGAGCAGATCTATGACTTTTTACGCCAAGGAGCTTTTTTTATGCTCAGAGGTTACAGATCTATGGTTCTACGTTCAGAGGCTATAAGTCTATGGTTTTACGCCCGAATACTTTTATGCTCGGTAGCTTTTACGCTCGAGAGGCTACAAATCTAACACTTTACGCTCAACAGCTACGAATCTATGACCTTATGCCCAGGAGTGTGTTACGCTCAGCAGCTACGAATCTGTGATCTTATGCCCAAGAGTTTTTACGCTCAACAGCTACAAATCTACGATTTTAAGCTCAGAGGTTATGAGTCTACAGTTTTACGCCCGGATGCTTTTATGCTCGACAGCTTTTATGCTCGAGAGGCTACAAACCTACGACTCTATGCACAAAGGCTATAAATCTATGATTTCACGCTCGATAGCTTTTACGCTCGGAGGCTACAGATCTATGATTCTATATTAAGAAGACACGGATGCTATGGATCTATGACTTTCCGTATATCTTAAAATACGCAGGCCAAAGTACGCGTATATCTGGACAATTTTCAAAATGGCCAACTACAAGGATTTACGCAGGAATGCTCCTTCTTGGCTACAAAATATTCTAAGTGCTTGAAACACACAGAGTTCAGTATTGAAGATGACTCTTCTTCTTGGGCCCTTTGGAAGTCAGAATACTTTACAAAAAGTTCAAATATGGCTCAGTCGACAAAAATTTCTCGCCCTCTTTCATAGGATTTTCGGGTAATTATTCTTGAAGATGATAGTCTGAACAAGAATTGTTCGTATCAGAGAAGTGACAGTTCAGAATTTCTATGCGACTCTTCGTCCAAAACAGCATGACAAGTTCGGTTCTTCAAAAGACTAATTAATGCTAAGAAGCTTTTTACGCATTTTTCAGTTATGCGTAAAAGACGAGATGAGATATCAGAGTCAGCATAAAAGTTATTCAGATGTGTTGAAGCTGCACATATTCAGACTTCCTCTCAGCAAAATATGGCAAATCATCATATGCGCAAAAGAAGATAATTTTATTAATCATGATTACATATGATGGAAATCCAGTCTACAAAGGGTTTTTTATCTTCATCATTACATATGATGGAAATCCTTGTTCTACCAAGGGTTCCTCATTTTCATTTAAGATCACGCCAAGAATCTGCTGCGCCAGGTTATTATATTGGTGGAGATCTTTTTCGTCTTCTTCAGCAGTTAATCGGCTTTTTGCGGCCGATTAACAAAAAAAATTTATTAATGGCGGGAGAATACAAAATTGGGCCTGTATAAATTATTCAGGGCCCATCCTCCTTACGCCATGACAGATTGAGTTGGGATTCAGACCCAACTCAATACTGGAAGACAGGGCCAGTTTTTTTGCCCTCGTCCACCGTCGTAACAGGAGAAAATACAGCTTGCAAGCTGTATGGTCGAATGTGACCCTTCCTCTCTCCTGGATGAATCGCCATATGAAATTTTTGATTATCCCGAGCAAAGGAAGCTATGATATCCTTCCATAATCCATCGTTGCAGAGGATATTTGCTCGAAGACGCCTCTTTCTACGGCTCCTTACATGCTGGAAGAACATGATCTTCTTCTTCCTCAAGTCGACCCGACGAAGCTCGGCCACCATCTCTGTGTGGTGAAGGAAATATGGGAAAAATAGATTAACTCAGTTGCCTTTATATCGGCAGAGGAGATCACATCAAATCCCAACAAAAATCTAAAATTTTGCCGAGAAATCAGCCTCGTAGAATGAGTCAAATTTGACCGTTTCATGCTTCATTCAAAGTATTTCAAATTACGAGGAATTTGAAAATTTTGAAGGGGTCTTGTAGAAGCATAAAAAATATGCTGGAGAAATTATACGCAATATGCATATTGCCCGCGTAAAGCAGAGTTTCAGTACTGCGCAGCGTAAATCATGACTTCAGAGCTACTGGCGTACAGCGGAGCTTCAAACTCTATTCAAGAACAGTCCGCGTAAAGCGTCACTTTCAAGGCCATTTGTGGCGTAAAAGGTGGCTGCTCTCCCCTTACAGCGTAACATACGTCTGCTTTTAATGCAGCATAGAGTTGTACGAGGAACGCTTCAAATTTTGGAAATGAACCTGCTAGACAGTACAGTGAACCTGACTCCTGACAGAGAGTACTACACGATAATCGAAGGGACGGCTATAATGATGATTCTACACAGAGTCCCAGACTGTCATGTAGTAACAAAACCTTGATTTAAGCCATTGTTTACGCAGTCAAGGAATACGCTGCCTAGTTTTACACAGGCAGATATGAGCTTTTATGCTCAGGATGAGACAAAAATGACCGCCACGTCAAAAGCTACTCTTTGTACAGAACTCGAGGCACGTCTCTGTAGTTAATGTGCGAGATGGGGGCAGATCTGTGCAATTAATGCACAAGATTTGGTTCTACTTTTAAAGACTGGGTGAGCTATAATTAGGGCTAATACGTCCACATCACCATCCCTGCACATTACGCCATCAGGCTATTTTTCAATTGTAGGAGTACGCCGTATGCTATCTCCTTGAAATACGCCAACTCAGGCTATGTTTACAAAGGGTATGTGAACGGGCTATCTGGTCCAGAATATGCTCAAGACCCCAGTCAACATCAAGTTTTATCCGCTATCTGGCTTCTACGCCAATATAACGTGTTGTTGGGCTTCTACGCCTACACTTCAGCTATTTGGCTTCTACACCAATACGACAACTATTTTGGCTTCTACGCCATGGTGACAGATTATTTGGCTTCTACGCCAACCTTTTCTACGCAAGGGGCAGTTACCTACGTGGCTTGTATGCCATGATCTTCGCAACAGTTATACGTATTATCTCTTAATGGGACACGCGTCACACGCTTATTCAGAAGATCATTTATACGTGGATGACAGTTATTATAACCGCCGCGTAAAAAGTGCCATGCTCTCCACTGTTCGGCTTCTACGTCGACTGGACGATTACTGTCACTAAACCCTATAAATTGAGACTTCCAGCCACGGAGGTCAAAGGTCGAGAAAATAAGGTCAGAAAAAGAGGGAGAAAAAGGAGAATTTCTAGGAGAGAAGATCTGAGAGCACATCCAGAGAGTGTTGATCGACTACTTCGGCTACGAGAGTTCAATCCCTCTTGCGATCTTTGAAGCTTCTTCTTCTACAGCACTTCTTCGTCATCGTATGGTCCAAGGGACAAAGTGATCGACTGGAGATCAGACTCATATAGCAATATTTACCCAGATTAAATTTTGTACTTAACATCCTCGTATAGGATTAATTGTACTTCTTGTTTGTAAACCGAAGAAAGGGTTTCGTATAAACCTATTTTTATTTCTTTCGTTTATCATCAAACAGCTGCGTCTCTACGCAATTAATTCAAAGTCAAGTTGGAACGTCCACCTACTGTTGGCCGAATTTGCATATAACAACAGTTATCAGTCCAGCATCCAAATAGCTCCGTACGAGGCTCTGTATGGGCAAAAGTATAGGTCACCGATCTGCTGGGATGGAGTTAGGGAGCAAAAAATCCTTGGGCCAAAACTAGTTGAACTAACAGTCCAAAAGGTTCGGTTAATCCGAGAGCGACTAAAAGTAGCACAAAGCCGGCAGAAGAGCTATGGCGACATTCGTCGATGACCCCTTGAGTTCTTTGAAGGTGACCATATGTTTTTAAAGGTTTCACCCATACGAGGAGTCATACGATTAGAAGTAAAAGGAAATTTAAGTCCGAGATTCGTTGGCCTGTTCGAAGTCCTAAAATGAGTCACAATAGTTGCTTATCAAATTGCATTGCCACCAGCCCTGTCAGAAGTGCATAATATTTTTTACGTGTCACAGCTTAGAAAGTACATGCATGAACCAAACCATGTGGTAGATTTTGGTCACCTGGATCTGCAGGCAGACTTGTCGTACGCCGAAGAACCCGTTCAGATCTTAGATCGTAAAGAGAAGCAGTTACGGAATCGTGCAGTCTAGCTTGTGCGTGTTCTTTGGCAAAACTACTCGATCGAGGAATCGACCTGGGAACTCAAATCGGACATGAAGGAAAAGTTTTCCTTATTATTCCTTAGGGGTAGGTTCTATTCCTAAGTTTTGAAGATGAAACTTCTTATTAGTTGGTTAAGATGTAGTGCCCCGTTCCCCCTATTCGGGGAGCGCGACTAAGAAATACATGGTATCGTTCGATCGGGACAGATTAAATCAAGATAATTTCCTCATTATGAATTGGTTTCTTCGAAATTAGGTCCCACATTCAACGGATCGGGCCTCAAGGAAGGACTTGGCGGCAGAGTCGAGAGAGGACTTTCCGTTGTGCTGGTTTCTTTGCCCGTTTTTGAATGCTGTTTGGTTGCTTTCTTGTTGGTTTTGTGATTTGTATTTTTTTTGAACGGTTTCGATAGATTTTATTGTCTTCGTTCTTTGGATTTAATATTTTGTATCGAACCCTTGGAGATCGAAGCATGAGATATTGATCATCTGTTGGTGCGTGCAGGTGATCGTGTAGGCGACACGCAATCGGAGTCTTAAAGATCTCCCTTTTTCTCTTTTCCTAGTCACCAACTTGTGAGTGGCTTTACTTTGATTAGCGCCCTTCTTCCAAGTCTTCATTCCTAATAAAATTGACTTGTTTGTGCATTCCGATCAACAATACCAAAAGAATAATTTGAGTCAAGATAAAAGATAAAGTAGACTTGAAACACTTGTAATGCTCGTCATATAAAATATCATACGGTCACGTTGTTGCATGCTTGTCCGCTATATATATATATATATATATATCTATTTTATGTTTAGTTGTAGTTAAAACTTATTTATTTATAACTATTTAATAGATAGTGCAAATTGGAAATATGATCATTGAGCAAGGTAGCCTAGACTATGGAAAATGCATGAAGTTCATTTACTTATATTGCTTTAAATGTGCTTCAATTGATAACCTAGTTTGTAGATGAGGCATAGTCTTGGAAAACTTGTGCACAAGAGATATCGTTCTATGAACGGTCGTCGGGGCACTGGGACCGCTTTGACCCAGGTAGAATAATTTGCTAGTGTAGTCCTAGCATTGGATGGGTCCGTGCGTCCGCCAAAGGCTAGCTACCCGAAGCGGAATGGTAGCCGGCCCATCTCTCGTCCGACCAAGTGATGCGCTATATATATTTTAACTGTGCAGACTAACTATGTCTTTGTGTCAGGGAAGGTCATGGTAAGTTTTGTACATGTGATTCAGACGGTACAGGTAAAGTTACCGAACGGTGGCACATTTGTTATGTTATTTTAACTAACATAATAATAATATTGCATGTTTTAACTATTGTATATAAAGAATTGAACTAAGACAAGATAGAAAGATCACATAATAATAATGTTGTATGTTCACATGAATACGTTGTCAATCTTGGTAAGTTGGGTTAGCTCGCCCTCACCTGTACTTTTTGAAGTACTGACCCTTGTTACAAAAGGTTCCCCGAGCCGAGGCGACGTGGCGAGGAGCTAAAACTTCCCCTAACCTTTCACTGATCAAGGTGCGTTCGTATTGTAACTTTTGGAGCTCAAGTACATAATCAAGAAAGGAGCTCACTCTCACCTTTTGAAGCTCCTAGGCGATTGTGCTAACTCGCACCCAAGGTGTTTTGTGTTTCTGACATATTAGTATGGGATGTAATGTATGGATCGACTATCTTATTTTGCGTCCAAATTGTAAGCCCGTGCGGCATCCTTATTACTTTTGGATCAAAAGTTTGTAACCAGATGTTCATTATCAAGAAAGAGTTACTTTTCTATATCTTAACGTGTGATATCTTATTTGCGTACTATGTTGCATTGTTCTAAAGTATATCATTATGCTTAGGCCTTATGCACGCGCACCTTATGCGTGTACCGCATCACGTCCGGAGGATGATTATCGATTTAGCGGAAATCGGGGCATGACAATATGCTTTCTCTCCTGAAGCAGAAGAAGAAAAGTCCAGCCCCTAGAACGTTCAAGTTGCTCCTATTTATAGCCATCGTGCTGATTGGATATGCGTGCTGCATATGCCTCTGTTTGGTGGCCGCATAAGGCTCATTCAACATAATACGGTTGTAACTGTCACCGTGTGCCATGTGCCGATTGCCATATGATCTTGGTTGGGATATGCCATTAAAGAGATCTTGAGGTTGTTTTCAACCCGTTGTGTGCGTGACTTGGTCAGCTGGACACGTAGTCAGCACCAATTGTGCGAAGATTTTTGTAGTTGTAACAGAAAGATCTTGTAAGCTTGAGGCCGCATAAAATCTTGGTCACATGATGGCGAGGCCGCATGGGTCTTGTAGCCGCATACGTGCTCTCGTTTGGGCCTTGGGCGAATGGTCACACTGGCCGTATGTTGGCAAGGCCGCATGGGTCTTATTATCGCATGCGAGGGAACACATCCCATGGCACGTTTGTCGAAACAATTAATGCACTGATGTGACTTATTATCTTTTCCTGAGTTGTCGCCTTCACGAGTCTCGAAGTATCTTAGAGTGATGAGTGATGTGTTAGAGCTTCTGGCAGACATCAGAATCTGTGTCAGGGAGTCCTTATGTGGCCTCCCTACTCTGTGGTCATTCAGGTCACATATAGTATATTGTGCGGCTTCTCTACGACTTGATTGATCAGGCCGTAAATGGCTTCTCTGTGACTTATTTTGTTCAGGCCGCATGTGGCTTCTTTTTGGCTTATTTTGTTCAGGCTGTATGTGGCTTCTCTGCAGCTTGTTGAGGGGGCATAACCTTTATACAGCCTGAATGATTTTTTATGCTTCTACCTTATCGTTGTAGCAAAGTATATTTACTATGAGAAGACATCATAGAATATACGACGATTAGCGATGTGTCGTCATTAAATTGGCGACGTAAATTTTAGTCGTAACACATCGCTATATTAGCGACATTATGAGCGATATTTTGCTACAACAATGTTAACATGGCAAGTTTTGCCATGTCAGTATATTAGCGACCTGTAGCGACGTACTAGCGACGTCTATGGTACCAGGTAGCGACGTTCCGATACTTTTAGTGACATAACTGTATGTCATTGAACGACACAAAACGTCCCTAAATTGAATTTTTTTTTAAAAGGATGCACTTTGTAAAATATTTCCCAACAAAACTCTACCTGTAGTTAAAAAATTATAGTTTAGATAAATAGACCCGAAGCAACCATCCGTTGAATTTTCTGGGTCCGTCGACCCCTTCAGTGGAACACTCAACACTGGTAAATTCACATACAATTAATATGAATAATAAACTAAACTCACATAGAAAGAAATCTACAAAGTTATATTACACTAAATATGTCTCAAGAAGTAGATAAATAAATTTAAAATAAGTTTCACATGCGTCTCAGAATATAATGAGAAGTATGAAATAAATACATCAAAGACCCAAGAATGGGCCAATACACACAAACACACTAAAATCTGTCCAAACAAGGACTACTACTGATGAGAAGGAGCACCGTCGCGCATCTGGGATAGAAGGAACTCATACTGCACATGTAAAAATGTCATCGATGTCGATAGAGGAGGCAGTGATGGAGTCAGTATCGATGTCGACGGACTAGGAGGACGTATCTGCTCGAATGCTAACAGTCGAACATTGTATGAATCCATGGCAAATACCACCCTCGAAGTGTTCTCCGCCACCGACCGACTCAACAAATCCTGCGCTGCATATATCTTCTCAAGTGAGTCACTCATGGCCGTATGCGACCTCTCCAGCTCCGTCTGTTTGTGCTCTATAGACGAGGCCAGAGTTGCAAAGCTGCACTCTATCATCTGGCTCATAGTCCTGAGCTCCATAAGGCTTTGATCTGTCGTCTGGCTGAGAGTCCTGAGCTACATAAGGTTATGCTCGAGCGAATCAAAATGTACAATGATCATCGCATCATCCGTCTGCGGCGCAGATGTTGTCGCTCCGTAATCCTCTGTAGCAACTTGTCACGTAGGTCAGCAATCTAACGGTCAATAATATCCTGGCTTGTGCCACAACCTGTATAGGCTGCGAGGAATGCACACTGACAGAGGGGGCCCTGGAGGACTACGTTGCAACAAAGGTGCCGTAGAATCCCGTACCGTAGTACGTACCCCTCTGAAGACCACCAACGATGGTCATCCAGATCTCGTCCACCGATGGAGCTGTAGAGGGCTACAAGAAAGTACCAGCCCCTCCCTCTACAGGTGCACTAGAAGTCGTCTGCTCAAGTAATTAAGATACTCATCCTAGAAAAGTGGTTTCTAACGTTTAAGTTACTTATTACTAACTATATAGATATCTATTTGCATATTTTCTAAGTTATATTAAAACTAACGTAGGGTAGTAAAACGTACATAGGTCTGAGTGGCCTTCTCTTCGTTGAGCTTTTCGTCCTTCCGATGGGTGGCCAGGAAGACGGTCACCATGTTGGTGTCCACACCCCTCTGTACCTGTTGAAAATTATATTATTTGTTATTAAAATTAAATATTTTATCCTACTTTTATTAAAATAATATATATTTAATATAATACATACCAGACGACGAAAATGTTCTGTCATGGGAATCAAGCCACCATACCACTTTCCTACCTTCGACCTAGCCGCCTTTCCTTCTCTGAACTTTTCTTGTACCTGGGTTCGTCGAATCTCGCCTTCATCACAGTCCGCTGCTCAAGCGTGATCCAACCCTGGATTTGTTGTCCGGAGCGATCATAAGTCCTTGCATTCTCCAGTAACTCCATGAACTTTGCAGCATCGGCATTCGGTGCCTTCTAAACTGTATCACGATTATTCGGATTGAAAGTAGGTCCGGCAGTGTCAAAAACTATGTTCTCGCATCCGTCGTCGTAAACAGCATGGTCGTGGATATCCATATACGGATCCACATAAGGCTTTGGCTCCGATACTAAAGATAAGTTCATCGTGTGAGGTCCACTAATAGTAATTCGGTGTGAAATCCCTCGAGTACAAATGATATGTCACATCCACTTTTGAGTGATATTTTAAGTTACGAAATCTCACACACGGACACTTAATTTTGGTGATGTCTATGTACTGAGGAAATGCCTTGGCGAACTGCAGGAACAATTCTACCCCCTGTATGAATTCATCCCGTACATCGTACATATTATCAGGATGATGGCTGTACATCCACTAACGATGATGCAGGTAGTAATTAAGATCCATTTCTTGATAATTCTACAAAAATGAATAGACATCGTTCAAGTATATTATTCAAATGGATGCAAAGATGGATACACATGTTCATCAAAGTAACAACTCTGATTGATGCATGAGTATTCGAGTTGTGATGCGTGATTATCCATATCGTGATTCATGAGTAGACATCAACGTAACAACTCTGTTCATCAAAAAGACATATCATTTATACCTACTTCTATAATTGTATATTTCTATACCATGGTACACAATATCATATTGATACTCTCTTGTATCTTGACACTAGGATACAGTTCAAATACCCATGACACTAACTATACTTGACACTTGGTATCTTGGTACCAACATACACTCTAGGCCACTCTCTCTTCACACTCAACACATATTTATACCTACTTCTATAACTGTATATTTCTATACCCTTATATATGTATGTATCTATCTATATATATTATTAATCCTCACTAGCTCACTCATCCCTCACTCAAACATATACATATACACACCTCTCACTTGGACACTCTCTCTCTCACACACACACACACACAAAAAGAACACGTGAAATCTCATACACTTGACACACACACACACAATGTACTACCCTTACCTAAACACAATATCTTGACTAAAACACATAACCAAATTTATATCAATATAAGTTGTTCTGTGTTAGAGTATTAAAGTTGGTGTATTAAGCTTAATTATAAACTATAAAAAGAATACTTGACACTTGACACACACACACACACACACACACACACACACACACACACACAAGGTACTACCCATACCCAAACACCATAAGTACAAGTAAGAGTTTCCAACTCAAAAATCCATGTAAGAGATTTTTTAACAAACATGTTATGCACATATATATAAAATCAAGGCTTGCCTTGGGCACACACACATACACACGCATATATATATATATATATATATATATATATATATATATATATATATATATATATATATATATTACAGAACATGTGTGTTGTGTCAGTGTCAGCATGTGTCGTGTCACATATATACACATTTTACACAATGTGTCCGTATTAGTGTTTGTGTCAGCGTGTGTGTGTGTCGTGTCAGTATGTATGTGTTAGTGTGTATATGTCATATCAGCAATAGGGGGTTAGGGTAACCTGACCGAGGGAGGTCGAGGTCGAATGGGTCACGGAGGGAGCACGGTCAGAACCCTAACCCTCAGACGGTCGGTGCCGGAGGGGGTCGAGGGGGTTGCGAAGAGAGAGAGAGAGAGAGAGAGAGAGAGAGAGAGGGGTTAGGGTTTATCGTTAGAGACGGAGGGGTCGCGGGGGGAGCACCGTCGGAGCTGGAGGGGGTCGAGGGGGTGAACGGTCAGCGTCGGAGGGGTCGTACGGGGAAGGAGGGTGGAAATCGGGTTTGTAAATTTTTGGAAGGGGAGAAAATAAAACCTGTATGTAAACCTATATGAAGATATTTTAGCGGTATATAAAATATGATGTCGCTAAACGTTGCTATAATAAAAATAATAGCGACGTTTTATGACATATGGTGAGATCTGCTTTCTAATATTTTTTATAGTCGCTAAGGGTCACGGACAGTCGCTAACAATGACGTTCTGTGATGTTACTTTCAAGAGTCGCTAAATTCATAAATGATAGAGACGTCAGTGAGTAACGTCGCTAAAATTGTCGTTATTTTCTCATATTTTGGTAGTGCAACAATACAACGAGTACGTGAGTTGTGTGATGCAGCAGTTTGCACAATGCACGACTGCACCGTGCATTCACGCCCCGGTCCCGCAGGGCCGTTCGTCCTTGCTTTGGTCCCTATGGACCCGATCGTGCGTGATGTCGTGCAAGCCTAAAGTGTGCTTGCACAAGGCCAAAGCTTTGAACAAGGGCAAGTAAGCTATTCAATACTGAAGCAGCGGCACACATATTGCAGAAAAGTAAAGAACACAATGGCACATGGAAATAAGTTCTTTATTGAAAATCGAAAGTGTTATAAGCAGCGCATGGCCGAGGTTACAGATTGCTCAAGCACTCTTTCTCTTGATTACAATGATACCATTCCATACATTATGTCCCTCTATATAAAAGCAGCTCAAACTCGATACGGCTCAAGACATCGACTCCAGATTTCTGGTTTCTTGGGATGAGGCACGGTTATCGCTCCCTCGGACAAACAAGCACCTGAGAACAAGCAAACTGTTGGTGGGTCAGCACTTTTATAAGTACTGGTGAGTATAAATAACTGAACAGAAGCTACACCCTCCTAAAACCCACACTAAGTAAGCATGTGGCAAAATATTACATTACTAGTGATCTTGCTACTTTTACCTAAGTTTATTTCATGCAGCTCAGGACTATAGTCAGATTTTATCTTTTGAAAACATAACTTGGAAACAGTTTTGCATATTCATCAATAAGCATACAATCGGGACAGTGCTCTATCGTACAGTGCGCAGTATGTATTATGCATCAAATTCTAACTCTTAGGGGCAAAGTTCTATAGTGGACTGAATCATCTTAAACCAAGCAAATATTTAGTGGACTATCATACTTTCAAACATACAAGCAGAAACATCTATATGATTTTGGTCCCCGAGAAACTCAGGATCGGTAGCAGTAATTCAGCTAACCAATGACTCATATTCTGATGCTATTAGCAGCTGTGACCAAGTTTCAGCTCTGCACCAATAGTCATTGTCCGACCGATGCGAATGCATGAAGAACTATCAGATAAACTCTATAATGCAGAAAAAATAAACGAGCAAGCTATATGTATACACATGTATTTCTTACCCTATTGCCGAATGGTTATCCCTGCAGTAGACACACAAGTTAGCCACAATATGCATATATGGATAAACTTATAAATCAATCTTTTGTTGTCATCAATTGATAAGTATGCAAGAAGGTAAACCTAGCATGCGTCCTATCTATATGATGGTCCATGAGTTTCCCCATTGATGGACAATAACACCCCCCTAGATCCTGTAGGAATGGAATATCAGGGTGCTCTCACAATCCCTTTCGGACCGACCAATTCCCAGTGCCCTAGGAATCGATCGAGAGACTATTACCTTGTGCACAAGTTGTTCGAGACCAATGCATGACAAACAACATTCTATCAATATGCATTAATATTCACATTCACAAGCATTTAATAATTTAATAGCCATACCCCCTAGAACCCGAAGGAACGGAACATCAGGGCGGACTATTAGACTCTTCTCTTTTCATTCATTCAAGCAAACACATCTTTTCACATATCTAATAGCATATCTCCTAGATCCCTAAGGACCAAAACATCAAGGCGCACTATTAGTCTATGTTTATACGATTCAAAGACTTATAACAGTTCGATATAGCAAAACAGACAAGGAAAACATATAATGGCAAGCACGATTTTGATTTCATATCTAGCATGCAATATCTATCTCTTTCTTAGCATGATACAAAGGGACATATTTAAGCGATTCATTTACTTATCTTTCTTAGCATAGCAAGGATTCGTTTGATAGCTGTGTCGGTGTAACTAAGCATGCAATATTTATTATATCTCATAGCATAGCAATGCTTCTATCTTTTTTCCTTTAGACAAGCATCTCCAGTTCTCTAGTTAGGCAAGCAAGCAGATGCATTTCAATAACAAGCTATGTGAGTTCTCTTATTAGCATGCTGAGTCAGTTCTATCATTCTTCTTATGAACTATCTTCTTAAGCAAACAAGCATTCAAAAACTCAGATTCATTATTAGGTCGTGCAAGAATCAGATAATGCAGTTCTGCCCACTCATATTGATCAATCGGTCGGGAACTCTCTGAGAAGACTTTCGTTCGAGCAAGCAAGGCGATGTCACTTGTACATAGTGCCTACGCGGAGTGGGGCACTACAGTTACAGGGCTTACAATTTGCGTAGCGGCTTACAATTTGTGCGACTACACTGATTGCGCTATCTGCTCGTAAGTTGCGCTGAGTGGACAGATTTATCGGATAATCAGTTTAAATCGCTCCTTATATTTGGGAATCAGTTTAAAATGATCCTGATCTTTCTGGATTGAGAGGCGGCGATTGGATTAGTGTTTGGGGTTTTGGTGTTTGGGATTAGTGATATATATATATATATATATATATATATATATATATATATATATATATATTACTCTTTTCTGCCATCTTTGAGGGAGACATGAGAGAGAAGGAGGCTACTACGTGAGGATTTGCAGCAACCTCCACCTATCCATAAAGTTTTGTTCCAAGGAGTTTGTTCCTGCTCGAGTTTTTTACAGAGTTGACAAGGGAGCATTCCACAATTTTATCAATTGAACTTGCTGGCTCCTGTGAACAAATTGTTTGAAAGATAATGAATTTTGATTTGAGCAACGGTAATCTTTATCAGCCCTACAAGGATTCGTGTTTAAATAATTTTTCTTCTTCTAGTTTTTTTAGACATGTTCTATCTCGTTGTAGCAATTATGATTACAAAGAGAAGAACATACTCCAGTTTCTTTTATTTTTATTATTGTAAGATTCTGAATAAGAGTCAGTTTGTATTTTATCTCCATTGTCGTTCTAGTTGTAGTCAGAATCACGATCATCTGTTTATTGCTTAAGACAATTTATGCAGGAATCATTTATGATCTGTGATATTTCATATCATTAAGTCCATCTTTGTAATATCAGAAATAACGTACACCACATACACCATGCGCACATTATTGTTTTAAGTGGGACGACGTGTGTACTTATCCATCGCTCCATAAATACTAAGAAGGTTATTAAAAGAATTATTTACCCTAATCTTCTCGATATTTTATGTTTATTACACAAACCTTCCTTATTTAAAAATATAATTACACGGACCTCCCCTATGCTTTATGTTTTATTTTTAAAATAAGAGTGGTTAGTGTAATAATCCATTACATAAAATATAAAACATAGGAAAGATCCAATGTAATAAACATAAAACATAGATGAGGTTATTGAAAATAACCCTTTTAAAAAATGTAATCTTCGTGAATATTGTCTTTCTAGCAGAACTTTCACAATTAAAAGAACTGCTAACAATATGAGCTTTAGGTTAATGTTCATGCCTATTACCGAATAAAATATAGATCTATTATTTTGATTTGATATGAGTTAGGAAATAGGGTTTGCAGTATTCAGCATTTCGGACCTTTGGCTAATTAGCAATTCAGTAGATCCCAAAATGTACCATTGTGTTTATGTATAAAAAAAATATAAACAAGGAATATGTATCAATTATTGCATTCGAGAACTAAGAAACTATTAGATTGTGGGTCAACAAAAATGTACTCCTCCGCCAAGCTGACCCCAAGATATCAAGAGAGAGACTACGGTTGTTTGAGTCCATCTTTAACATTTGTTTGGTTTATTGTAATGAAATTGTAATAGTAATAAAATATAATTTGTAATGTACTTGAATTTATATTTATGTTATAAATTACAATTACATTATCATATTTAGTTGTAACATATTATCAAACTAATAATATAATATCAATTGTATTCAAATATTTGGTTAACCATGTAATATAATAAAATAATTATTATTATTTATATTATTTTGACAAATATATTATTTACATTTATATTTTGTACTTTATCTAACCTTAATATTTATAAAAAAAATTTAAATTTAAATTTGAAAAAAAAAATTTAGTTTGTTTTAGAATTTTTTAAATATAACAAAATAACATAAAATAACAGTACAAAATAAAATAATAATAAATAAGAAAATAACTAATATAAAATAATTAATTTATAAAAATTTAAATAAAATAAAATATATATATATAAAATATTGGAAGAAAAATAAGAAAAAAATTTGTAAGTTTTAAGTTGTAATGTAATTGCGATTACATGAATTTTATCATGTAATTAATTTTAAAAGAAAGTGATCTAATGTAATCAAATTTGTAATGGTCATTACATTACCTCAAAAAAATTATCGAACAACAAATTTAAATTAGATGTATAATATAATGTTAATTACATTACATTAAGGGAATTGTAATTGCCAAGAAACTTTTACAATTGTTCAAAAAAATTTAAAATGAATTACCAAGACTACCCTTAATTTATTATAGTTTTTAAATATAAAATTTATAGTGTTGAGTTATTGGAACTTATTTAGTCCCACATTGGATAGAAAGTAAGGAGGAGGCTAGCCTCATCCTCTATATATGTACCCCTTCTTTGAGAAATAAATCAATTAAGTCTTTCTATATGGTATCAGAGCTAAAGCTCTGAATCCTTTTTCCAAAAAAATAAATATAATTTCCCTTTCCCCCTGTCTCTCACCCGACCCCCCCCCCCCCCCGCTTTCCTCTGTGCGTGGAAGCCCCCCCCCCCCACCCTCGGGTGTCATCGACATTCCTTGCGGGTTTGCCTGCGGGTGTCATCAAACCCATCATTGGATCGTGGATAATCAGAGATGAACTCTTGTGTGATCCTCTGATTTCCATCTCAACGTGGGTTCTGAGATTAGAGAGCTTACTTCCTGGAAATTTTTGCACAAATCTCTATTTCTACTCCTTGTTCTTCCAAGTTCTATCCATCGTGCATCTCTCATACCGCATGAGTTTGGGGGTGTATAGATAGATGGAGAAAGTCCTAATCGCATGTAGGCGCATGACACGTATTTGAGTTGTGTTTGACCTCATCCTTATGTGCAACTATGGAGATGGGAACACATGTAACTAGTCAGGAGTTGAAAGAGATACTAGAGGGGGTGGCCAGGGTATTTCAGACCAAATTAGAGGAGACCTCATCCAGTAGGACAATCGTGCCCACACCAGAACCATCGCAGATGATAAAGAAGATAGAGTTGCTACCCAATGATATCAAACTTGAGGGGACAAGAAATTACCTAAGTTGGTCTAGGAGGGCGTTGTTGAACCTTCGGACTAAGGGACTTGAAAAATATGTGAAGGGAGAGTGCACTGAGCTAGAGGATAAGACGAGTGCTGAGTAGAGCGCATGGAGTCACCTTAATTCTCTGATGGTTTCATGGATGCTGACTTCTGTGTCTCCATTCATAGCTAGGATGGTAGAGTCAATCTGCAATGCAGCTAATGTTTGAAAGACATTGACTGGGATGTACTCTGGAACTGGAAGTGTCATGTTGATGATGAAAGTTTAGAAAAATATTGATGCTACCACAAAGGGGGAGAAGACAGTACTCCAGTATGCAGCGGAGCTACGTCGCTTATGGGTGGACTTGGATCACTATGATCCGCTATCATTGCAAAACCCAGCAGATGTTCTCCTTGGAAAATAGTACCTTAAGCATAGGCGTGTGGGTTATTTTCTCAAGGGTCTGAACCTACAGTTTGAGACTAGAAGGGCAGCAATGTGTCATCTGTCATCTTTTCCATCCTTGGATGAGGCTGTTGCATTGATGGAGCAAGAGGAGATCAGATAGAAAGTGATGAAAGGCGAGACCTTACCCGCTGTCCATTCGACATTGGTGATTCCTAGTGCTCCCATCAGCGATGACAGTGAGTGCTATAATTGCGGGAAGAAAGGGCACATCAGCTACAACTGTCCTCAATCCCGTAATTCTGGTCATGGTCGAGGAGACAGAGGACATAGAGGTGGACGTACAGGTCAAGGAGGCAGAGGACATGGAGGCCGGGGAGTTTCTCACCTAGCTATACCAGAGGAGACCACTACTAAGATGACTGGAGCCGAGATGGCAGAGCTGGAGGAACTACGACAGTTTAAGCTTCAGGTTGAGAGTTCTAAGGGCAAGGGACATACCACTCAGGATCTAGCTGACACTACCTACCTTGGTAACTTTACTGGTTACACTGCTTATATGGACAACAGTATCCTGGTTCATACACTTGCATCCACTAAATCTCATACTAATTGGATCATAGACTCAGGTGCATCTAGGTATATCACAGGCTCATCTAGTGAGCTTGCATTATATTATCCGAGCAAATATATGCATCCCGAGATAGTTCAAACTGCTGATGGGACATCCCAACCCATCAGGGGTACTGGCTTAGTTCATTGTACTTCATATGTTACCCTGTCATCTGTCTTGTATGTTCCTTAATTTTTAAGTCAACTTACTTTCTGTTAGCTCTCTCATTAATCAATTGAATTGCACTGTTCTTTTTTATCAGGATATGTGTTCTTTCCAGGAGAAGGCCATGGAAAAAGGCTTGGGACAGGCATCAGGCGTGAAGACCTTTGGTACCTTGACAGGGAGGCTGCAATGCTCACTGCTACTATTAATGGTGGGCCAGAGACAGAAGCAATGCTTCAACACTGTAGATTATGACATTTATCTTTTGATAGTTTGAATAAGTTAGAACCCGAGATAATGCATAAAGTAGACAAAAAAAGGTTATTTTGTAATGCTTGTGAACTTGGGAAGCATACATGTTCTACTTATAAAATTGTTGGTCTTGAGCCATTTGCACTTGTTCATTCTGATGTTTGGGTACCATGTCCTACTACTTCCATCAGTAGATTCAGATGGTTTGTTACCTTCATTGTTTTCTACTCACGTATGACCTGGATCTACATGATGAAGCAGAAATCTGAGGTGTACAAAAAATTTTAAGATTTCTCGACGTATGTGAAGACCCAGTTTGGAGTAAATGTGAAGATTCTTCGAACAAATAATGGGACCGAGTACACTAACAAGGAGTTTGCTAATTTTATCTCTAGTCAGGGAATTCTTCATCAAACCACTTGCCCAGACACTCCTTCTCAGAATGGGGTGGCTGAACGCAAGAACAGGCATCTACTAGAAGTGGCACATTCTTTGATGTTGATAATGAATGGTGTCAAAGTTCTTGTGGAGTGAGGCTGTTATAACAGTAGCTTATCTAATTAATATGATATCGTCAAGAGTATTAAGGATGAAGACACCATGTGAGATGCTCTTGGGCTCTAATATTTTTATTATTTCACCCAGAGTGTTTTGCTGCACATATTTTGTACAAGATCACAGAATGATGGTAAACAAGCTGGACCCACAAGCAGTTAAATATATTTTTGTGGGTTACTCATCAAGTCAGAAAGGATACAAGTATTGGTGTCCCACTGAAAGAAGGCTGTTTGTCAGTATGGACATGACCTTTCGGGAGTTTGAACCATTTTATAGGGAGAAGACGGAGTTAAGTTCCTTGTTCGATGATGACTCTACTAATGCTAGTAGAGAGGGAGAGAATAAGAGTGGCATCGTGGTTGGTATAATTCTATGTCTTTTTGAGTCACCCAGGAGTGATGGTGTCTCAGGGGGAGCCGACAGTCAGGGGAAGCTGAGAGTATGTAGGGAGCATGAGAAGTATGAGCAGCATGAGCAGCAACAGCATGAGTTTCCTCCTTTTGTGCCTAGGCCAGTACCCATAAATGCTGATGTCCCAAGTCCCTCTTCTCCAGGACCTTCTTTAGCCCTTCCACCTGAGTCACCTGGTATAATTCTTCCTCTGATGCTTCTAATACTCCTATGTTGCTTCATAGAACTTCGAGAGTCAATGCTGAAAAACCTCTAGCTAAGTTTGGCAGTTGGGTTACTGACATTATATATTATATTTCATATGCATCCACTCCACCTGCATATAAGTCCTTTCTTATATCATTAGATTCAGTGCTTGTACCTAACAACTGACAGGTAGCTAAGCAAGATCCTAGGTGGTTGAGTGCCATTCAGAAGAAAATTCAGGTCTTGAAGAAGAATGACACATGTGAGCTAATACTACTGCCAGCTGGAAAGCGTGCTGTTGGATGTAAATAAGTTTATACTATTAAGTAGACTCCAGAGGGCAAGATAGATAGGTACAAGGCCAGATTGGTAGCTAAAGGCTATAGCCAAACTTATTGTATCGACTATGACTAGACATTTGCTCCAATGGCAAAGATGAGCACTGTGCGAGTATTGGTGTCATGTGCTGCCAACTTTAATTGGCAAGAACGCCTTTTTGCATGGCGATCTCAAGAGGAGGTATATATGGAGTTTCCACCAGGCTTTGCTAATTCATAAGCAACGGGTATCACGCCCCGATCTCCCGTAGGAATCGGCCGTCCCCGCTCGGCGCGAATCACCGAGCCAGCGCTCCCGCGAGACGATTATTTCCATCGGGACATGATATCATGCGAGCCTGGGGTTGCGCCCGTACAAGGCAACATCGTTAAAGTTTTTGCTATCATCGAATCAATCGAGTACGCAATGGAGGGACAGTATTGCAAATAATAATCCATCTAAGTATACGTGGCAAATCATAAGACACGAAGTTCTCTGAATACAATATTATCGTTCCATACATTATGTCCCTCTATACAAAAGCAGCTCAAAATAATCGATACGTCTCAAGGCATCGAAACCAGATTTTTGGGTCCGGGGGATGAGGAACGGCTATCGCTTACTCGGGCGATCCAGCACCTATGAACAAGCAAACTGTTCGTGGGTTAGCACTTTGGAGAAAGTATTGGTGAGTCTAAAATCAACGAACATAAGCAATATTCACTAAAACCAACACTAAGTAATTATGTTATAAAATATTACATTACTAGTGGTCTTTCTAGTTTTATCTAGGTTCGTTACATGCAGTACAGGAACGGAATCATATTACATCTTTTGGAAACATCTTTTAAAACAGAGTTCATGTTCGATGTACAAGCAAGCAGGCAAGCATTTCATGTACGATAAGCAATTTCAATTACTATCTCTGGTGTGCAGCGTATCTCATGAGTCATATTCATTTCTTTAAAGACTCTAGCATGCATCTAGTGGACAATCTTCTTATATTATTCAAGGCGGTCAACAAATTTAAGCAATCATGTAAGTATAGGTGCGATGCAAGATAATATGCAAAATAATATATCACTTATAAAGTGATTCTTATCCCGTTTGTCGAACGATTATCCCTACAGCAGACATACAAGTTAGCAACATATGCATATATAAACAAGGTTCTCTTTCCCTGTCCGTCTCTGCATCAAACAGTTAGGTATGCAAGAAGGCTAGCCTAGCATGCGCCCTAACTATATGATGGCCCCCGAGTGTGGATCCTCGGGATTAGCAATTGGGACGTACAAGCCCTTCTCACTAATGACGAATCGGCTAATAGTTGTTGAGACACATGGTTGCTAAACACTAAAATACGCTCAAAATATAAGTCGAGACTTATGGTTCAACACTACACTAAAAGCCATACCCCCCTAATCGCGAGGATTTCAAGCCTGAAGGTGTTCGATTAGTCTCTCCCAGGATGAACGATTCCCAGTGCCCCAGAAAACACTCGAGAGACAATACCTTTTGCACAAGTTGTCCGAAGACTGATGCGATGAGTGTGATTCACTCAGATAAAGATTATATGATGCACATGTCCATGACAAGCAAACATGATATCGAGCGATAGAGCCAGAGCCCTCAATTCTCTTCTTTCAATCAAGTCGATATGTTCGATACTTTCAATCAATTCGATAGGTTTAATCATTTTGATAGGTTAAATCTTCTTTCTTTCGATCAATCGATATGTTCAATAGCATACTATACAACTTATTTAAATAGTTCTATCTTTCAAGCATCAATGACATGCAAAACGTGGCGCGATTCTTCTATCTCTTTTAGCTAAGCATACAGTTCTACTCTTGTTTAGCATACGATAAAAACATATAAATATTCTTTTACTCTTGTTTATTAGCATGGCAGTGGTTCGTTCGATAGCGGTGTTCGTGTAACTAAGCATGCAATATTCAATTCTTTAACTTAGCATAGCAATGGTTCTATCTCTTTAGACAAGCATACAAGTTCTCTAGTTAAGCATGCAGGTTCTCGTTCTATCATTCTTAATGTGAACATTATCTTATTAAGCAAATAAGCATTTAAAAAACTCAGATTTTTATTAAGGCGTGCAAGAATCAGAGAATAAAGTTTTACCCACTCACTTAGATCAGTCATCTTCTGGTTCAACAAGGAGCACTTAAAGAAGGTTTACTTTTTAAGTCAGCAAACCGATATCTCTTGTACATAGTACTAACGCGGAGTGGGGCACTACATACTTACCCACCAAGAAAAAATTTTGTCCTCAAAACTTCAAGGAGAAACTTTTGATATCCAGAGCAGCGATAGTCCTCATCCCTCACCATCCTCAATCGAAAACTCTAGCAATCAATAACAATCACTCAAGCAAACAGAAATCAGAAGCCATAACTCCCAAGCAATCAATAAAACAATTAAGAAAACATTTTGCATGCATCTTTGAGAATATCTATGGACTTATTATATGGAACGCTCTACTCAGCAACGATATCAATGTACAAGGAATCGTCATCTAAGAACAGCAGCAAAATGGGCGTAAGGCCAGAGGATCGAGTTGCTCTGATACCATTTGGTCATGCCCCGATCTCTCGCAGGAATTGGCCGTCCCCGCTGGGCGCGAATTACAGCGCCAGCACTCCCGCAGGATGATTGTTTCCATCGGGACATAATACCGTGCGAGCCTAGGGTTGCGCACGCATAAGGCAACATCGTTAAAGTTTTGGCTATCATCGAATAGATCGAGTATGCAGCGGAGGGACAATGTTGCATACAATAATCCATCTAAGTATACGGGGCAAATCATAAGGCACGAGGTTCTCTGAATACAATGATATCATTCCATACATTATGTCCCTCTATACAAAAGCCGTTCAAAACAATCGATAAGACTCAAGGCATCAAAACAAGATTTTTGGGTCCTGGAGATGAGGCACGGCTATTGCTTCCTCGGATGATCCAGCACCTGCGAACAAGCAAACTGTTGGTGGGTCAGTACTTTAGAGAAAGTACTAGTGAGTCTAAAATCAACGAACAGAAGCAACATTCACTAAAACCAACACTAAGTAATTATGTTATAAAAATATTACATTACTAGTGATCTTTATAGTTTTACCTATATTCGTTACATGAAGTACAGGAACGGAATCATATTACTTCTTTTGAAAATATCTTTTAAAACAGAGTTTTTGTTCGATGTACAAGCAAGCATACAAGCAGTTTATGTACGATAAGCAAGTTTAATTACTATCTCTGGTGCGCAGCATGTCTCATGAGTCATATTTATTTCTGTAAAGACTCTAGCATGCATCTAGTGGACTATCTTCTTATACTATTCAAGGCGGTCATCAAATTTAAGCAATTATGCAAGTCTAGGTGCAATGCAAGACAATATGCAAAATAATATATCACTTATAAAGTGATTCTTACCCCGTTTGCCGAACAGTTATCCCTGCAGCAGACATACAAGTTAGCAACATATGCATATATAAACAAGGTTCTCTTTCCCTGTCCGTCTCTACATCAAACAGTTAGGTATGCAAGAAGGCTAGCATAGTATGTGCCCCAACTATATGATGGCACCCGAGTGTGGATCCTCGGGATTAGCAATTAGGACGTACAAGCCCTTCTCACTAATAACGAATCGGCTAATAGCTATTGAGACATATGGTTGCTATACACTAAAATACGCTCAAAATAGCAGCCGAGACTCATGCTTCAGCACTAGACTAAAAGCCACAACCCCTAATCGCGAGAATTTTAAGCCTCAGGGTTGTAGAAGCATAAAATACGCTAAGAAATTGTACGCATATTATACAGTCAAAACCTCCAACATACATGAAGTCCGTGTAAAACAGAGCTTCAGAGCTATTTGGCGTAAAATAAGAGCTTCAGAGCTGCCCGCATAAAGCAACGCTCCAAGGCTGTTTTGGCGTAAAAAGGTTGTTATACCTCCCTGCGTAAAATACGTGTGTCTTTAATACAACGTAAAGTTGTACGAGGAACTCTTCGTATTCCTTGAATGAATCTGTCACACAAAACAGTGAACCTAACTCTGACAAAAGTACTGCACGATGATCGAGAGGATGGCTGTGATGATAATTTTGCACAGAGACCCAGGCTATCGTTTAGTGACGTATTCTTGATACAAGTCATTTTTACGCATTCAAAGAATATGCTACCTATTCTACATGGGCAGAAATGAGTTTTTACGCTCAAGATGGGACGAAATCAGATGCCACGTCAAAAGTTGTTTCTCGCACAGAGCTCGAGACATATCTCTACATTTAATGCATGAGATGGAGGCATATCTCTGCATTTAATGTACGAGATTTGGTTCTATCCTTTAGATTTTGTCATGACTGGGAGAGCTAAAACTGTGGCTAATACGCTCACATCACCATCCTTGCATCTTACGCCAACCAGGCTATTTTTAACTATAGGAGTACGCTGTTTGTAATCTCCTCGAAATACGCCAACTCGACTACATTTGCAAAGGTACATGATAAGGCTATTTAGCCCAGAATACGCTCAAGACCTAAGTCGTGATGGATAAATGAGTAGGAAAGCTAAAACTATGGCTAATACGCACACATCACCATCCTTGCAGTTTATGCCAACCAGGCTATTTTTAACTATAGGAGTACGTCGTATGCTATCTCCTCGAAATACGCCAACTCGGCTATATTTGCAAAGGGTGATAAGGCTATTTGGCCCAGAATATGCTCAAGACCTCAGTCAGGAAGGATAATTGGCTATTTTTATGCTGGTTATCTATTATTCATGCAGCATCAAGTTTTACACCAACAAGACGGCTATTTGGCTTTTACGCCAACAAGACAGCTATTTGGCTTTTACGCCAACCATCTCTACGCGAGGGGCAGTTGCCAACGTGGCTTGCATGCCATGATCTTCGAGAAGCAGTTATATGCGTTACCTTATAATGGGACACGTGTCATACGCAGACTCAGAAGATCATTTGAACGTGGATAGCAGTTATTATAACTACCGCGTAAAAGATGCAACTTTCTTCACAGTTTGGTTTCTATGCCAACTTGACAGTTATTATGACTGATCTCTATAAATAGAGACCTCTGGTCACAGGAGATCAAGGTCGAAGATCAGATCAGGATCAGAGATTAAGTGATCAAAGAGAGAGCATAGACAGAGAGTGTTGATTGACAACATTGGCAACGAGAATTCAATCCCATTTGCAACCTTTGAAGCTTCTTCTTCTTCTACAGCGCTTCTTCATCATCGTGTGGTCCAAGGGACAAAGTGATCGACCGCAGATCAGACTCCTATAGCAATTTTTTTCTAGAATCATTTTTATTGTACTTAACATCCTTGTATAGGATTAATTGTACTCTTTTTCTTGTTTGTAAACCAAAAAGAAAGGTTTCGTATAAACCCTCTTCTTCTCTCATTTTTGTTTATTCAAACACAAGATGGCGACTCTGCTGGGGAAGACTTTCTTATCTGACGAGAAAGCAATTGCTCAACACGATGCTGTATCCATCGGATCGACGAAGACTTTGGTCGTCCAGTTCGACCAATCTGCTTATGAAGACATGCTTCATGCCGGGGGTAGCTCTAATTTCTCCTCTGTCCAGAACAACAGGAAGTTGCGTAAAGTGTGGGTGCCTAAGACGTCCTCTACCCTTCCTGCAAGCTCTCTCTCTCTTATCAACAAAGTTGTTACAACACAGCCTACACGCCCTGTGCGTAAAACTTTTTCTCCCGTCTGTGACGTAGTAGACAACACTTCTGGCAATGCCTCAGTGCCAATCCAGAAGTTTCAAACATACCCTGTGCGTAAAACTTTGTCTCCCGTCTGTGACGTGGTAGACAACACTTCTAGCAATACCTCAGTGCCAATCCAGAAGTTTCAAACACGCCATATGTGTAAAACTTTATCTCCCGTCTGTGACGTGGTAGACAAAACTTCTGGCAATGCCTCAGTGCCAATCCAGAAGTTTCAAACATGCCCTGTGCATAAAATTTTGTCTCCCGTCTGTGACGTGGTAGACAAGACTTCTGGCAATGTCTCGTGCCAATCTAGAAGTTTTAAACATGCCCTGTGCGTAAAACTTCGTCTCCCGTCTATGACGTGGTAGACAAAATTTTTTGCAATGTCTCAGTGCCATTCCAGAAATTTTAAACGCGCCCCGCGCGTAAAATTTTATCTTCCGTCTATGATGAGGCAGATGTACCCTTTGATCACATCGAGGGAAAATAAGTGGCGAATCTTCCAACCTCTAGGCTTTTACGCCCACAAGAGAAGAAATTTCCCACTTTACAGATTACGCGAACTTCCCTGTTTTACGTGAACCTGTGCAAAAATCCAAATTATGCCAGGACAGATCTGTCCGCGTAAAGAATACTCGTTTCATGGGAAGATACGCTCCTCAGATAGATGATGGATCATATGCTACTTATATGAGTGAACTGCTGTATTCCTATGACAGAGAAAGGGTTATGATTCCTAATCTATATCTTCCTACTGATGTAAAAAGGCAGAATAAGCCTTCTTCTTCTTCTTCTTCTTCTATTAATCCCCCTGATTTGCATGATTTCTTGATCCAAAAACATAAAGACAGGGGTCAAAATCAAAATTTAGTGCCCCTAACTACCAAGCGTGGGGAGATCATGTGGGAAGTATCGTCAACATCTAATATCGTCATGACATATGGGCCACATTAAAAGTCTGTCTTTATTGTTCTACCTGCTCGCAACAATCAGCATCAAATAATCTTTGGTCGAATGCGGAATAGACCGATTGTACAAGAAGATTCCCAAGAGTCTGATGTTGGGAAAATGCAAATCCACAGATATAGCCCACATGCTTTAAAGATTATGTAAAATATGGGTTATGATTTGAAGTTGAAGCAAGGCCTCAATTATGGAAAAGGCAGACGAATACCGTTGCACGGTGATCCTTACTGTCAAAGAACTCATTTTGGATTAGGGTATACCGCATCTCTTGCAAACTCCAAACCTCCAGAGTCTAATCCTGTAATACCAGAGGCAGGTCCTTCTAAATCAACTTATGTGGACAAAGGCAAACAAAAGGAAGAAGAAGAACCAGACAACGACATGTCTGGAGGTAGTCTCCTCGACAAAATAGAGCAGCATCCAAAGCTGAGGGTAGAATTCCCTTTGAGTCCGAAGATGATGCAACTATGACCGTCTTCCCTGAGGACCGTACGACTTAGGTATCGGAAGCCCGAAAGCCAAAGGGGACTTTCTCCTTCAATGAGGATGACATCATTGAAATCTTTAATATATTAATGAAGGAAAACAAACTTCGGCTACCCAATATCAGATACCCTGAAAGGGCTAGTAAGGTCGATGACCCAGAATATTATTCTTTCATCGGTACATTCATCACCCCACAAAGGCATACTATGTACTAAAAAGGAGAATCCAGGAGTTGATCGACGCCAAAGTCATCACTTTGCATTTATAAACCAGAAGACGGTCATTGCAAATTAATCTCACTCCCACGTGGAAATTTTCTCCTTCAAAAAATACCGGATGACGAGTCAAATTTGACCATTTCATGCTTCATTCAAAGTATTTCAAATTACGAGAAATTTGAAAACTTTGAAGGGGGTCTTGTAGAAGCATAAAATACGCTGGAGAATTATACCCGTATTATACAGTCAAAACCCCCCAACATACATGAAGTCCGCGTAAAATAGAGCTTCAGAGCTATTTGGCGTAAAATAAGAGCTTCAGAGCTGCCCGCGTAAAGCAACGCTCCAAGGCTGTTTTGGCGTAAAAAGGTTGCTATACCTCCCTGCGTAAAATACGTGTGTCTTTAATGCAACGTAAAGTTATACGAGAAACTCTTCGTATTCCTCGAATGAATCTGTCAGACAAAACAGTGAACCTGACTCCTGATAAAAGTACTACACGATGATCGAGAGGACGGCTGTGATGATGATTTTGCACAGAGACCCAGGCTGTCGTTTAGTGACGTATTCTTGATACAAGTCATTTTTACGCATTCTAAGAATATGCTGCCTATTCTACATGGGCAGAAATATGTTTTTACGCTCAAGATGGGACAAAATTAGACGCCACGTTAAAAGCTGTTTCTCGCACAGAGCTCGAGGCATATCTCTACATTTAATGCATGAGATGGAGGCATATCTCTGCATTTAATGTACGAGATTTGGTTCAATCCTTTAGATTTTGTCATGACTGGAAGAGCTAAAACTGTGGCTAATACGCTCACATCACCATCCTTGCATTTTATGCCAACCAGGCTATTTTCAACTATAGAAGTACGCCGTATGCTATCTCCTCGAAATACGCTAACTCGGCTACATTTGCAAAGGTACGTGATAAGGCTATTTAGCCCGGAATACGCTCAAGACCTAATTCGTGATGGATAAATTAGTGGAAAAGCTAAAACTATGGCTAATACGCTCACATCACCATCCTTGCAGTTTATGCCAACCAGGCTATTTTCAACTATAGGAGTACGCCGTATGCTATCTCCTCGAAATACGCCAACTCGGCTATATTTGCAAAGGTACGTGACAAGGCTATTTAGCCCAGAATACGCTCAAGACCTCAGTCAGGAAGGATAATTGTCTATTTTTACGCTGGTTATCTATTATTCATGCAGCATCAAGTTTTACGCCAACAAGACAGCTATTTGGCTTTTACGCAAACAAGACAGCTATTTGGCTTTTACGCCACCAAGACAGCTATTTGGCTTTTACGCCAACAAGACAGTTATTTGGCTTTTACGCCAACCATCTCTACGCGAGGGGCAGTTACCTACGTGGCTTGCATGCCATAATCTTCGAAAAGCAGTTATATGCGTTACCTTATAATAGGACACGTGTCATACGCAGACTCAGAAGATCATTCGAACGTGGATAGCAGTTATTATAACCGCCGCGTAAAAGATGCAACTTTCTTCACAGTTTGGTTTCTATGCCAACTGGACAGTTATTGTGACTGATCTCTACAAATAGAGACCTCTGGTCATAGGAGATCAAGGTCGAAGATCAGATCAAGATCAGAGATCAAGAGATCAGAGAGAGAGAGCACAGACAGAGAGCGTTGGTTGACAACTTTTGGCAACGAGAATTCCACCCTACTTGCAACCTTTGAAGCTTCTTCTTCTTCTACAGCACTTCTTCATCATCGTGTGGTCCAAGGGACAAAATGATCAACCGCAGATCAGACTCCTATAGCAATATTTCTCCAGAATTATTTTATTGTACTCAACATCCTCTTATAGGACTAATTGTACTCTTTTTTCTTGTTTGTAAGCAAAAAAAGAAAGGTTTCATATAAACCCGCTTTATCTTCATTTTGTTTATCATCAAACACAAGATGGCGACTCTGCTGGGGACGACTTTCTCATCTGACGAGAAAGCAATTGCTCAACACGATGCTGTATCCGTCGGATCGACGAAGAAGACTTTGGTCATCCAGTTCGACCAATCTGCCTATGAAGACATGCTTCACGCCGGGGGCAGCTCTCATTCCTCCTCTGTCCAGAACAACAGAAAGTTACGTAAAGTGTGGATGCCTAAGACGTCCTCTACTCTTCCTGTAAGCTCTCTCTCTCTCTCTGATCAACAAAGCTGTGACAATACAGCCAACACGTCCTGTGCGTAAAACTTTGTCTCCCGTCTGTGACGTGGTAGACAACACTTTTGGCAATGCCTCAGTGCCAATCCAGAAGTTTCCAATACGCCCTGTGCGTAAACCTTTGTCTTCCGTCTGTGACGTGGTAGACAATACTTCTAGCAATGCCTCAATGCCAATCCAGAAGTTTCAAATGCGCCCCGCACGTAAAATTATATCTCCCGTCTATGATGAGGCAGATGTACCCTTTGATCACATCAAGGGAAAATAAGTGGCGAATCTTCCAACCTCTAGGCTTTTATGCCCACAAGGGAAGAAATTTCCCACTTTATAGATTACGCGAACTTTTCCTGTTTTAAGTGAACCTGTGCAAAAATCCAAATTATGCCAGGATAGGTCTGTCCGCGTAAAGAAGACTCATTTCACGGGAAGATACGCTCCTCTGACAGATGATGGATCATATGCTACTCATATGGGTGAACTGATGTATTCCTATGGCAGTAAAAGGGTTATGATTCCTAATCTACATCTTCCTACTGATGTAAAAAGGCAGAATAAGCCTTCTTCTTCTTCTGGTAATCCCCCTGATTTGCGTGCTTTCTTGATCCAGAAACACAAAGATAGGGGATCTCCTAATACGTCTATTACACCTCCTAGAGAACATTGTTGTAATAGTCAAAAGGTTGTAATTAACCGTTACTGTTCTAAAGCAAAACGGTCAGTTTTTGACCGATTGAACTATACTTTGTCATTACAGGAAGAAGAACCAGACAACGACTTGTCTGGGGGTAGTCTCCCTCGACAAAATGGAGCAGCATCCAAAGCTGAGGGTAGAATTCCCTCTGAGTCCGAAGATGATGCAACTATGACCATCTTCCCTGAGGACCGTACGACTCAGGTATCGGAAGCCCGAAAGCCAAAGGGGACTTTCTCCTTCAATGAGGATGCCATCATTGAAATCTTTAATATATTAATAAAGGAAAACAAACTTCGGCTACCCAACATCAGATACCCTGAAAGGGCTGGCAAGGTCGATGACCCAGAATATTGTCTCTTTCATTGGTATATTCATCACCCCACAAAGGTATGCTATGTACTAAAAAGGAGAATCCAGGAGTTGATCGACGCCAAAGTCATCACTTTGTATTTATAAACCAGAAGTCGGTCACTGCAAATTGATCTCACTCCAACGTGGCAATTTGCTCCTTCAAAAAATACCGGATGACGAGTCAAATTTGACCATTTCATGCTTCATTCAAAGTATTTTAAATTACGAGGAATTTGAAAACTTTGAAGGGGGTCTTGTAGAAGAATGAAATATGCTGGAGAATTGTACGCATATTATACAGTCAAAACCCCCAACATACATGAAGTCCGCGTAAAACAGAGCTTCAGAGCTATTTGGCGTAAAATAGGAGCCTCGGAGCTGCCCGCATAAAGCAACGCTCCAAGGCTATTTTGGCGTAAAAAGGTTGTTATACCTCCCTGCGTAAAATATGTGTGTCTTTAATGCAACGTAAAGTTGTACGAGGAACTCTTCTTATTCCTCGAATGAATCTATCAGACAAAACAGTGAACCTGACTCCTGACAAAAGTACTGCACGATGATCGAGAGGACGGCTGTGATAATAATTTTTTACAGAGACCCAGGCTGTCGTTTACTGACGTATTCTTGATACAAGTCATTTTTACGCATTCAAAGAATACGCTGCCTATTCTACATGGGCAGAAATAAGTTTTTACGCTCAAGATGGGACGAAATTAGACGCCACGTCAAAAGTTATTTCTCGCATAAAGCTCGAGGCATATCTCTATATTTAATGCATGAGATGGAGGCATATCTTTGCATTTAATGTACGAGATTTGGTTCTATCCTTTAGATTTTGTCATGACTGGGAGAGCTAAAACTGTGGCTAATACGCTCACATCACCATCCTTGCATTTTATGCCAACCAGGCTATTTTCAACTATAGGAGTACGTCGTATGCTATCTCCTCGAAATACGCCAACTCGGCTACATTTGCAAAGGTACGTGAGAAGGCTATTTAGCCCAGAATATGCTCAAGACCTAAGTCGTGATGGATAAATGACTGGGAAAGCTAAAACTATGGCTAATACGCTCACATCATCATCCTTGCAGTTTACGCCAACCAGGCTATTTTTAACTATAGGAGTACGTCGTATGCTATCTCCTCGAAATACGCTAATTCGGTTATATTTGCAAAGGTACGTGATAAGGCTATTTGGCCCAGAATACGCTCAAGACCTCAGTCAGGAAGGATAATTGGCTATTTTTATGCTGGTTATCTATTATTCATGCACCATCAAGTTTTACGCCAACAAGACAGCTATTTGGCTTTTACGCCAATAAGACAGCTATTTGGCTTTTACGCCAACAAGACAGTTATTTGGCTTTTACGCCAACCATCTCTACGCGAGGGGCAGTTACCTACGTGGCTTGCATGCCATGATCTTCGAGAAGCAGTTATACGCATTACCTTATAATAGGACACGTGTCATACGCAGACTCAGAAGATCATTCGAACATGGGTAGCAGTTATTATAACCGCCGCATAAATGATGCAACTTTCTTCACAGTATAGTTTCTACGCCAACTGGACAGTTATTGTGACCGATCCCTATAAATAGAGATCTCTGGTCACAGGAGATCAAGGTCGAAGATCAGAGATCAAGAGATCAGAGAGAGAGAGCACAGACAGAGAGCGTTGGTTGACAACTTTGGCAACTAAAATTCAACCCCACTTGCAACCTTTGAATCTTCTTCTTCTTCTACAGCACTTCTTCATCATCGTGTGGTCCAAGGGACAAAGTGATCGACCGCAGATCAGACTCCTATAGCAATATTTTCCCAGAATTATTTTATTGTACTCAACATCCTCGTATAGGATTAATTGTACTCTTTTTTCTTGTTTGTAAGCAAAAAAAGAAAGATTTCGTATAAACCCATTTCTTCTTCATTTTGTTTATCATCAAACAAGGGTGTTCGATTAGTCTCTCCCAGGACGAACAATTTCTAATGTCCCAGGAAACGCTCGAGAGACATTACCTTGTGCACAAGTTGTCCAAAGATCGATGAGATGAGTGTGATTCAATCAGATAAAGACTATATTATGCACATGTCCATGACAAGCAAACATGATATCAAGTGATAGAACCAGAGCCCTCAATTCTCTTATTTTAATCAAGTCGATAGGTTCGATACATTCAATCAATTCGATAGGTTCAATCATTTCGATAGGTTTAATCTTCTTTCTTTCGATCAATCGATATGTTCAATATCATACTATACAACTTATTCAAACAGTTCGATCTTTCATGCATCAGTGACAAGCAAAACGTGGCACGATTCTTCTATCTCTTTTAGCTAAGCATACAATTATACTCTTGTTTAGCATACGATGAAAATATATGAACATTTTTTTACTCTTGTTTATTAGTATGGCAGCAGTTAGTTGGATAACGATGTCCGTGTAACTAAGCATGCAATATTCAATTCTTTAACTTAGCATAGCAATGGTTCTATCTCTTTAGACAAGCATACAAGTTATCTAGTTAAGTATGCAGGTTCTCGTTCTATCATTCTCAATACGAACATTATCTTATTAAGCAAACAAGCATTTCAAAAACTCAGATTTATTATTAAGGCGTGCAAGAATCAGAGAACGAAGTTCTGTCCACTCACCTAGATCAGTCATCTTCTGGTTCAACAAGGAGCTCTTCAAGAAGGTTTCCTTTTTGAGTCACCAAATCGATATTGCTTGTACATAGTGCTAACGCGGAGCGGGGCACTACAACAGGGAAGGTATACAAATTGAAGAAGTCTTTGTATGGGCTAAAGTAGTCTCCGAGAGCATGGTTTGATAGATTCAGGCTTGCAGTCTGTGGTATGGGGTATAGGCAGTACAATGGAGATCATACTGTGTTTTACAGCACTCCAAGACTCGTATCACCGTTCTTGCAGTCTATGTTGATGATATTGTAATTACTGGAGAAGATACTGAGGAGAACATACGGCTGAAGAAAAGACTTGGAGAGAAATTTGAAGTTAAGGATCTGGGGCAGTTGAAGTACTTCCTCGGAATTAAAATTGCAAGGTCGCGAAAGGGTATAGTGCTTTCTCAGCGAAAGTATGCTCTGGACCTTCTTTCAGAGACAGGATGCTGGGTTGCAGGGTCGCTTCTACTCCTATCGAGCAGAATCACAAGTTGTGTGCTGAGGGTGGTGATCTGGTGAGTAAGGAGCAATATCAAAGATTAGTTGGTCAGCTTATATATCTATGTCATACGAGACCTGTTATTACTTATGTCGTGAGTGTGGTGAGTAGATATATGCATGATCCCAGAGAGCAGCATATGGAGGCAGTTCGCAGAATTCTCAGATATATTAAAGGAAGTCCAGGAAATGGGTTATGGTTCAGAAGTTCTGGACATCTGAGAGTTGAAGGCTACTGTGATGCCGATTGGGCAGGTTGTATGGACGATCGCAAGTCCACTACAGGTTACTGTATTTTTGTTGGAGGCAATCTTGTATCTTGTATCTTGGAACATCAAGAAGCAAGATATAGTGGCTAGGTCTACAGCTGAGGCCGAGTACATGGCTATGGCAGTTAGCCTTTGCGAGATGATGTGGATTAAAAGCTTGTTGGCTGAGATGCGTTTATTTAGAGTAGATTTCCTACAACTTTGGTACGACAACAAATCGGTAATGATATTGCAAACAATCCAGTACAGCATGATCGCACCAAACATGTGGGAATTTATCGGTTCTTCATCAAGGAGCAGCTGAATATAAAAGTTTTGACTTTGAGCTATGTGAAATCAGCGGAGCAGTTAACTGATTGTTTAACTAAAGGTTTGGGTTCTATAGAGTTTGACATCTTTTGTAACAAGATGTGGATGATTGATATCTATCGTCCATCTTGAAGAGGGGGTGTTGAGTTATGAGAACTTATTTAGTCCCACATTGGATAGAAAGTAAGGAGGATGCTAGCTTCCTCCTATATATATGTACTCCATCTTTGAGAAATAAATCAATTAAGTCTTTCTACATATAGCTTCTTTATAAATTACAAATTAAGAATAATTTAGATAACCTTTTTTTTTAAATGATATTTTAAATTTTTTTTTGACAATTGTAATTTCCTAACCTAATTATTGAACCCTGCAAACCAAATACGCCATGAATATTGGCCTACTCATACTAACAAAGTTCCTTGTGCAGGTCGAATGCTCCTTTTTGTGGTATGGTCAATATATTGAATAGTTTTATCCTTTTGTTGGTTGAATCTTAACAGAATTTGCTCTTTAGATAGTATTTTCTTCTTCATGTATTTGAAAAGAAAATGGATATCAGACTCCAACTTTGAAAGTAAACTATCAAACATTAGGCAAATTCAATGGCCGAGGTCTTCGATATACAGAGGGCTGGCCTTGGTCTAGGACGGACTATCGTCCAAATTTTCATGAACTAGGAGGGCCCAAATTTTTTTTGTTCAAATATATAAATATTTTTTTTTACCGAAAATAGAACTAGTATTTACCATGGACCGTTTTTATCATAATTTTTTTTTTAGTGTAGTAGTTATTACATTAAACTTGCATGCAAGAGGTTCCTAGTTCAAATCTTGGTGGAGGTAAATTTTTTATTTTTTTTTACTTTTGTGTAATTTTATTTACATTATATATACGTTCCGAACCCCCACGAGCTCAGGACCGGCCCTGGATATACACGAGAAAAGGTCATAGGTTCAGCACCTTGGAATAGTACCAAAAAGCTGGCCTTAATAGAAAGGATTATAGTTTCATATATCTGCAATGTAGTGTAAAAACTTTAAAGGTAATTACAAATAATAGTTTGTCATGTGTCTGTGATATACATTTTTAAGTTATTTGTTGTTGGAATATGTGACAATCATTTGTAAAGTGTCGACTGTCATTGGAGGTTAAATATTCAAGTGTAAAAAATATCTAGATTATAACGAGAAAATGTAAAACTATTTGTACCTCCAAAATGTTCTTTCAAATTTTTTTTTCTTATATGACATCTGATATAATATGTTAAATAGTACTATGTGGTATCTAACATAACAGCTGACATAATAAATTTTAATACAAAAAAATAATTTAAAAAATAATTTAAAAAATAATTTTAATTTTAATTTTAATTTTAATTTTAATTTTAAAATTTATTATGTAATCTGTCACATTAACTGCTATGTCAACTGTCACATAAGGAGAAATAATTTGGAAGAACACTTTGGAACAATGGCATGACCACTTGGTTGCCAGAGGGTGCAGTTGCGCCCCTTGGAATTTCAATTTTTTTTATACAAGTAGCGCAAAAGAAAAGAGGCTCTTTTGGAAAAAAAAAAAAAATTTGTTTGTCCTTCTTGAAAATAAAAGAGAGAAAAATTTGAAGCATTTTTTTCAAAATGATCTCTTTTCTTCTTCTCCATCTATGCTGGAATGATTTCTCATCTGGAGGCTCCTCTTTCCTTCTCTTCCGTGGCCCAAGCGGCGGAGACCTTGTTTTCCCAAAAATGATCGCTGCTCTTCTCAGAATGCTCCGATTTGACTACTCCTTTATCGTACAAAGGTTCGAGATCATATGAGGAAAAGCGGATATAGTATCTCTGCACTTCCATGTTCTACTTCTACAAGAACATTATAAATGTTCTTTTGAATCTTTCCGACTTTTTCGGTGTAATTTGGATTTTTTTTTTGCTTTTCATTAACACATTCAGATATAGAATCCAAAGAAACTTTCCATTTTTAGCATAATTTTTTTTTTTCTATTTGGTATGTTTAGCCATATAATTGTTTGGCATTAAAAATATCAATGTCTTATTTCTCGAAATTAAAACTAATTTTGGTTGGGCCTAGTTTAAATCCAAAGCATCGATCCAAAGTCCATATATGGTTCAGTTTTTCAGAATGACTACTTGGTCATGTTATGTCGTGCTTGTCGAACACAACAACTATACTTGGTCACGTTATGTTTATGCATATAATTGTTTGTCATATAAAAATATCCATTTGCCATATTTCTCGAAATTGAAACTAATTTTGGTTGTGCCTAGTTTAAATCCAAATATCATCCAAAGTTCATATGGTTCAGTTTTTCAGAACAAACCACAGTATTTTCTATAATAAAATTTTGTTACGTAATAAAAAAAAATAGTATAATTAGAAATGAACATTCAATTTTATTCGATTCCAACCACACCAAATTATCAAAAACCAAACAAACTAAACTTATAAAATTTTAAATCAAAATCGGATCAAATTCAATAAAAATCGAACAATAAAAATCAAACTTAAACCAAATCAAAATAATCGGTTCAATTTTTAATTTATTCGATTAATGTAAACAATTTTTTTAAAGGACCACAATCCAAAATTAGGATTACAACACTTCATTCATTTAGCCGAAAGGCCAAAAAAGAAATACCTTTCAGTAATTGTGCTAGGTCACCTTTATAACTTCCTCAAAGCCAAATATTGTTTTCCCAGCCGATGTGGGACTAAAGTTATTATGTTTGGGATATTGGAGTGACATAGGAGGACTTAAATGCTCTAGACATGGAAACTGTCTGAATGCTCTAGACATGGTCCCCCTTCATGAAGTGGATTATGATTGGGTTATTGGAGTGACATAGGAGGACTCAAATGCTCACCAGATCCTTTGGTCATGGTCCGTTTTTCTAGGGGAACACAGAACAAATTTGATCAACAAACTTCTTACGTTTAAAACTGGTCTGAGTCTACTATTCGGACTCAAATTTGACAAACACATGAAAAGAAAATTAGGGTATTTACAAACACATGAAAGTAAGGACATAACTTTATATGCATAAAATTAGAATATTTACCTAATTGTTTAAATTTTATTCGATTTTCGGTTTTGGACCGAAATCGAATTTCAAAATCGAAACCGAACCAAATAAGAAAATTTAGTATTTTTTAAAATCGAAACCGAACCGATTTTTTTTATAACCGAACCGAATCCCTTATTCGGTTCGGTTCGGTTCGATTTTTGGTCAAAAACCAAATAATCCTCACTTCTAGGTATAATGAAAAAAAAAAAATCTAAGGTCAATTTTTTTTAATTGGACAGATCAGAACTTAAACTCTATGATGATATAAAATTCAGAATCTAAACAATAATTAGCTTTATTGTAATTTTAATAATAAATATTGCGTCATTGGATAAAAGTTGTGTACGCCACTGCTAATTTGGAGGGAGAAATAGCAGTATTCAACGAGAAAACACTACTTAGGTTACTGGGACAAACCTGCAACAAAGCTTGCAGCAGAGACGGATGTGTGCATAAATATGTCCATTTGCAGTTTGTTCAGAAAAAAAAAAAAATCTAAGGTCAATTTTTTTTAATTGGACAGATCAGAACTTAAACTCTATGGTGATATAAAATTCAGAATCTAAACAGTAATTAGTTTTATTGTAATTTATTATAATTTTAATAAGAAATATTGTGTCACTGGATAAAAGTTGTGTACGCCACTGCTAATTTGGAGGGAGAAATAGCAGTATTCAACGATAAAACACTACTTAGTTTACTTGGACAAACCTGCAACAAAGCTTGCAGCAGAGGCTGATGTGTGCATAAATATGTCCATTTGCAGTTTGTTCAGAAAAAAAAAAAAAAAACACACACAAACCATTAATTCCATCTTAAAAAAGTTGTGACAGAGGAAACAAATTTATTAGTTTATTGAACATAAATGAGATCACGTCACATTACACTACTGACCAGCAACATGACGCAGCAACAGCAGCAAAATATTCCATAACAAGAAGAAAAACAAGTTTTCGTGACGCGAACGTGACTATTATGACGTGCGTAATATAATGAACGTCCGTAAATAACGATTTTACGGATCGTTTTTGAGAGCACGTCGTGAATATACTAGACGGTCGAGTTGGTCACGTACGCAGCAGCAACCGGACAGCTCTTGAGCACGACGCACTCCACCGTGAGCCCCGGCCCGAAGCCGAAGAGCACCCCCATGTCGAGCCCTTCCCCGTACGTGGCCTTCCCTCCCTCGGCCGACCTCTTCCTCATCTCGTCCAGTATGAATATCACGCACGCGCTCGACATGTTCCCGTACTCCTTCAGCACCTCCCTCGTCGCCCCCATCTTCGCCTTCTCCAGCCCCAGCTTCTCCTCCACCGCGTCCAGTATCGCGGGGCCCCCCGGGTGCGCCACCCAGAATAGCGAGTTCCAGTCGCTGATCCCCAGCGGCGTGAACGCCTCCACCAAACTCTTCTCGATGTTCTTCGAGATCAGCCCGGGCACGTCCTTGAGCAGGTGGAACGTCAGACCGACCTCCCTCAGGTGCCCGTCAATCGCGCCCTACGATTGCGAAACCAGCAGGGTCAGTCAGAGTAGGCTAGGATAAAATAGGTGAAGACTTATACATACCGAGAGAAAAAGTAAAAATATATAAGAAAAATAAGGGAGTAGGTGTGGACTGACTCATCCTAGACGCACCTGCGAGTCCGGCACGATGGTCTGCTGAGCACGTACCAACTGAAACAGGGGCCGCTCGAGCGACACGTCCGGGTCCGAGCCGATGATCATCGCGGCAGCGCCGTCCCCGAACAGCGCCTGCCCGACGAGGCTGTCCAGGTGCGTCTCGGAGGGCCCGCGGAAGGTGACGGCGGTGATCTCGGAGCAGACGACGAGCACGCGGGCCCCGCGGTTGTTCTCGGCGAGGTCCTTGGCGACGCGGAGGACGGTGCCGCCGGCGAAGCAGCCCTGCTGGTACATCATGAGGCGGTTGACGGAGGGGCGGAGGCCGAGGAGCCTGGTGAGCTGGTAGTCGGCCCCGGGCATGTCGACGCCGCTGGTGGTGCAGAATATGACGTGGGTGATGAGGGACTTGGGGCGGCCCCATTCCTTGATGGCGGCGGACGCGGCGGCCTTGCCGAGCTTGGGGACCTCGACGACGACGATGTCCTGCCGGGCGTCCAGGGAGGGGGCCATGTAGGCGCACATGTCAGGGTTCTCCTTGAGGATCTCCTCGTTCACGTGCATGTACCGCTTGCTGATCATGGACTTGTCACCTTAATCAACATCAAGTTCAAGACAAAGCTCTTTTATATATCATAAAAGAATAATTATGTCTGTACCCCCAAATTATTTCTCTTATATGACCACTAACGTGACGATTAATGTAATATATAATATAACAATTTTTTAATTAAAACTAAAATTAATATTAAAATTAATATTTACATTCACATTAATATTAATATTAATATTAATATTAAATTTGTTGGGTTAAATTTTTTTATATCATATGTCACATAATACTATTTAATATGTCACGTTAGATGATACATAAAAACAAATAGCATTACTAATAATCAAATACTGCTCAACCCTATATATTCTGTAACATAACATTACTCCGACATGAAATATTAACAAATGTAAAGTTGCTTAATTAATAATAGCAACATTTAGCTATGTAGGCCCGTACGGATAAAGTCTGACATATAATTTGGAGTACAAAGGTTCTGATTTTGTTGTAAAGTTGAGGAGAATAATATTAATGTCACTTCTTATATATAAAGTTTTAGTTATTTCTATTTACTACTCCCATTTGTTGTTCATAATTCTCTCAGACTCCATTTTAAATGTAATTACTATGACCTCCCATTTACTGATAAATAATGGAGAATAAAAACACAAATTATTTTGCTAATGCATGAATATGAAAAATTGTAGTAATTAAATTTAAAATAGAAGACAAGAAAATTATGAACAACAAATGGTAGAATAAATACAAATAACTCTAAATTATACGGAACAATCAAATAAAAAAAATCATATATATATTTATATATATATATATATATATATATATATATATATATATATAATACAGAAAATTTCACACATAGGTTATAAGTTTCGTTTTGTAACAAGGAACAAGTTCAACTACCAATTCTTCCGACACATTTGAAACCACTGTTATATAATGCTCTCTATTTCCTTGTTCTGATGCAAGTATATATCAACGTCAAATTTGTACGTACTAATTAGCATGCATGCATCTTCGCAAAAGGGAAATTGACTGTTTGTCAAAGAGAAGTAGACCGGCAGCTAGGACTTACACATTCTTTTGAACTTCTCCTTGAGCTCGGTGAGGTGCTCGCTCTTCGTCACGCGGAAGTAGTAGTCCGGGTACTCGGACTGGTACACGACGTTCGGCGGCGTGGCCGTGCCGATGGCCAGCACAGCCGCGGGCCCGTCGGCCCTCTGCGCCCTTCGGAACTCCTCGATGTTGGCCATTCCGTATCGACCCGAGGATCTAGCTAGTGCAAAGAGAAGGAGAGCGAAGTCTCTCGCGCTCGCTCGCTCGCTAACAAGTCGATCGTAGTGTGTGTTGGCAATATGGCAATGCTCATGCATGTAACGGGGGTTTAAAGAGCTAGAGCGAGGGTTAGGTTGGAATGAGGGTTAGATGGCGTGCACGTGGCACGGAGACGGTTAGGTGCAAGGCCGGGCAGATGGTGAGCCACACGTACGGCCAAATGGAAAGTGGGGAGGAGATGCTTGTTTGGTGGTGATACGGATCCATCGTATGATGGGAAATTTTATTCGGTCAAATTAGAAAAAACAAAAAGCAAATATAAATTTTATTCGGTTAAATTAGGAAAAATAAAAAACAAATATATGTCATTATAGTATTGGAGGGAGAGGGAATTCATGACTCGTGGTAAGCCAGTTCCACCAATATTGATAGCCACAAATTCTTTCTCGAGTAATGATATTATTCTCTTCAAAATGTCTCTTCAAATCATGGTTCCATATATGACAGCTAACGTAGCACCTTAAATAGCATTATGTGACATCTAACATGACAACTGATATGACAAATTTTTATCCCGAAAATTCACCATCCAAATTTTTTTAATGTTAATTTTAATATTAATTTTAAAAATTTTTATGTCAGTTGTCACATTAACCGTCACGATATCTGCCACATAAATTAGATTGATGGTTTGGAGGGACACTTTGGAGAGATAAATATCATTCTTCTTCTTTTATTGTCAACTTTGGAACCTAATATTTTACAAGGTACTAGTAACGTGCATGAGCATTCACGTGCATAAAAAAATGTTGAAAAAAAATTAATGTGAATTTATTATAATCAGCCAAGAAAATCTCTCCCACCTCAACCACTTAAATTAGAGTTATTTAGTAAATAATAATAGGTAGTTAAATAACTAGTTATATATATATATATATATATATATATATATATATATATATATATATATATATATATATAACGGGATATGAGCCATTGACTCATATTCCTACATGAGCCATGCATATGTGGACCAATACAAATTAAGTATACTAGTGCTCATGTCAAGTAGGAGTCCATTCCTATTAGTCCACATGTGCATGAATCATGTAGAAATATGAACCAATGGCTAATATCCCATTTACCATATATATATATGAAATAATGAGTATTTCCTAAAGGGGGTTTATTTATATATATAAAGAATGATAAATTATAAATACAGCAATATTGTGTGGATATGTGATTCTTGGTTGTATGTCTTAGGGTTTGGTAGATTCCTTGAGGACTGTAGCAACTATAGTTCATGTCTAGGCTTGGATACGACAATTGGTACTTCAGTCTCAGCAACGTTGGACGAACCACATGCAAGTATACTATGCCCATCTGATTTACAATATTTACATACTTGTTTTTCTTCACATGTCGTACATTCTGGATATATTGTTGCATGTTTCTCCTGCTCATTACAAGTATACTTACATGATTATTCCTGCTGACATATTGGGCATGATACACGAATTAATGTTGCATGCCATGCTAGGTGACTCGTATATGATCTATGTTATTTACTTGTTGATGGATTTATCCGTGTACATGTTTGACTGGACTTATCACTTGCTAGAGTTGGATTGGACGTGTCCTAGATACGACCCAGACAGTAACATTAGGTGGGCAAGATAGTTCCTAGGTATTTGGACTAATACAAATATATTACTATTTACTTACCGAAATATTTTATTTTTTGAGGTACGAGCCTCCTTTACTTACCGGGAGATTCTGTTCCTGGAGATACAAATTTATAATTTTTATTTAGCCCATGCGGGCGAATTTTGTCCTTAATTGCATTTCATGCATACATACTGGATAATATGCTTAGTAGTAGTTGTACCTGGATCATCTATATATTTTTTGAATCACTTGTTTATTTTTTTCATATGATATTTACTGTTTATCACATATTGCATGTATATTATGTATCATGCTATGTTCCTATGAGAACCTAGTTTTCTTCCAAGTTATTGCTGAGATCTGATATATGATTATTGGAGGATACTTCTTAGGGATCCATGTATCGTTAGATGATGTCTTCTTATTTGTTCTTCCATAGTTCGTTTCTATTATTAGTTCATAGTATTAATAATAGTAATATGGATATTCATTGTAGTCATATGCTTATTTAACCTCATCTGGACAGCTTATATATATATATATATATATATATATATATATATATATATATATATATATATATATATATATATATATATATATATATATATATTCAAGTGGGGCTGGAATCCACTTTAATGCGCAGTTGGCCATTGTCGTATAGTCTGGTCCTACGTATTTTGGAACTAACGATGACATCGAGAAATATGAAGTACGAATAAAAGTTTTATTGCATTATTTTTAAACTTTATTACCATGTTTTTTATGTTTTATAGCTAGATCATACGCAATGAATGGTTATTGACAACTTGTGCATAATGTTTGGTATTTGCTTCCTTGAACGGGGTCCGAGACATGAAGAGAAAACTGTTCGGACGCGCTAATAGGCACAAGGTATTGTGAGACATTCATTGAGGCTAGATACCTGATCTGAAAGGGTGCATCATAATTTTATGTAAAAGACCTTCGTGGTGATGAAATCACCAATGACCATCATATAGTTAGGCAATAAACTAATGGAAACTATTTTATATGCCTAACAAATCTAATATAGGGACGAACTTGTGATACTTATATTATGATTTCTAATCACTGTTTTGCAGGGATGAACAAGTCAACTATGGGTTAGACATCATTGTAAAAGTAATAAGTTTCATACTATATTCTATATTATTGATTATGAACTATTAATAGACCCTAGTCCAAGTAGAAAGATAATATTTTATTAAATTATATGCTTCATACGAATACTATGTTAGTTTAAGAGAGTTGTGTTCATAGCGCTCACCAGTGCATTCTTCAATGTGCTGACCCTCCTTTTCTAAAGATATAGAGAGTCGCTTGGATGTCTGAGACATTTGGGGCTTGTTTGGCAACTTGAAGATTTTCTTCTTGAAGACATTATCTTTTGTTTATAAATGACATAATGTATAAAATATTATAAATCTCTTATATTTGCGAGTTGTATTTCAATAGGCTATTGGGAACCATGTGTATTATGATGTAAAGCTTATCAACAAAGAGATCTTTTTATTATACTTGTTGTGATTCAATTTGTTTGTTTATTTTTGCTGCATTGATTATCAATTGTCCACATATATGCCTTGTACAACTTTAATTCCAAGGGAAATACAGTATTCTTTAAACGTCTTTGACGTGAATTCTCCAAAATTATCAAGTTTTATGGACTTTATTTAATAGTTTAGTGGTGCACCCTTAGATTAATTAGTTATGATAGGAGTTTTACAAATACAATATAGCTTATGGACAATAAGTGTATTTTTGACCAATGAAACAATGCATTATCCAATCATCCAATACTGTAAAATATTTAAATGGTCTGCATGGTGGTTGAATCGTTTTATAGATATCCCCTTTATTTGATATAGAAAAGATAGAGGGTCAAAATATATCTTTACGGGAACGGTCTTGTATTTATTTTTCCCAGATTCACTACCAAAATAAGATAAAATAACGAAGTTTTTAGTGACACCATTAGTAAACGTCGCTAATTGTTAGAAATTTTGTGACTCCATAAATAAACGTCACTATATGTTGTTGTCTGCGACGAATATCGACTATTCTTAGGTTTTTTAAAAGAATAGTCGTTATACATTTTTTGAACGTTGTTAAACGTCGCAAATTTGTTTATATTAGCGACGTTTGGCCACGTAGGTATCGACATTGCAAATTTTTTTATTTGGCAACATATATAAATGTAGCAAAACGTTGCTAAAATTTTATAATGGTGAACGTTTAACGACTTTTGAAATGTTGCTAACTTTTTCGTAATCAGCGACGTTTAGCGACGATTAAGACATCATTGTTAGTGACGATTAACGACGTCTAAGTAAGACGTCGCTAATTTTTTTCATATATCGATCGGGTTTTACTTTTTTTCCCCCATTCTCACTCGAAAATTTTAATCTCCATCTCAAAATTTCCTTCCCCCTGCCGTGACCTACCCCACACGGCCGTGACCCTCTACTGTCGTGACCCCCCGCCAACGAGCATCCCTTCTTCCTACTGCCGTGACCCACCCCCACCTCTGTGACTGCCCCGCAGCCACCCCCCACGGTCAAGTGCCCTTCTCTAACCCCCTTGACGATCAACTGCTTCCCCTCATCGGTCCTCTCCTTAGTCAAGTAAACCTTAATTCTCTTGACACAGACACACAAATACGCTTCTTTTCCCCTCTCTAACCCTAATCCTCGCTTTCCCTCTCTAACCTATCACACGGACACACACCCGGACACACAAGGACACACACCTTAGTTAATATATGGTTGCATAATTAGGAATTTGGTTCCCTTCTCTAACCCTAATTCTCACTTCCCCTCTCATTTCAGCTATGGTAACTAAGTAGAATTAAATTTTGATTATATACATCACCTTGCTTATATATGAATGTGTGTGTAGTTAGTATAAATATTTTCCTTACTTTGCAACAATACCTATGTGAAGAAAGATATATGCCTTGGGTGTATTTTTAAATTGAAAGTGTCTAAGTTTTATAGAGTCTTTAAGTGATTATAGTGTAGACTTAACCCAATGTATCATAGACTATGTAACTTTTGGTATCACATATTGATAAGTCATAATTGTCTTAGTCTAAATTAGGCATAATAGTAAGAAAGTAGCCATTTTCAATTTTTTTTGTATAATCAATTATGTCCAGATGCAAAATACACGTAATTAGTATATATCATTACTATTATTAGCTAAAATGAATATTTACGGACACCCAGATAGAGTTAACCTTAACGTGGACTTCTAAACCAAGTCCTGCAGTAGTAGGTATGTGTTAGTATCAGTTGTGACTAAGTGCATTGGGGCCTTGCAATTCAGTGAGCATAGCTTTAAATGTAGGTGAGTTTCCAGTATAATAGTATCACAGCAGACTCTGCAATAGTTTGGAGCATTCTTGTGTGTGTGTAGACGTGTGGGTGTACAACATAGTTGGATATTCTTGAGTATCATTGCTAGGACTAGGAGTATCAGTGTAGTGCTCGTGTGTACAAGAATTAGGATACTTAAGTATCAATGATACTGGTTCTATGATTCATTCCTTCAGAAATTTAAGTGTGTATGAGTGTTTAATATATATGTTTCAATAGCATATATATACCTTAAGATTTTTATTTGTTATCCAAACTCGATCAGTCATGTAATCACAATCCTCTTATGAAATGCCTTTATACATGTACAAATGTAGTATTAGAGTGTGTGTGTGTGTGTGTGTGTGTGTGTGTGTGTGTTGTTTGTGGTATTAAACGAAAGAATGAAAGTATATTTCAATGACGGGGTTTATACGAAACCCGCACCCTTTGGTTTACAAACAAACTTGTACAATTTAATCCTATACGAGGATGTGGGAGTACAATTTATTTAATCTGGATATAAATTGCTATAGGTGTCTGATCTGCAGTCGATCACTTTAGCCCTTGGACCACACGATGTTGAAGAAGTGCCGTGGAAGACAGGTAGCAGCTTCGAAGGTTGCAGAAGAGGGTGGGTGCACAATGCCAAAGTCGTCGATCCCTGCTCTTTGCCTGAGCTCCGAATTCTCTCTCTCTCCCTCTCTCTCTCTTGACCTCCGGTTCGATCTTTCTGGGAAGTTCGACCTTGTTCGATCTTCAAGTTTTAGTTTTTTTGACCTTGTTCCCCATTGATAGGGGTCTCTATTTATAGAGTTTTGGTGACAGTGACCACTCTGTCGGTGTAAAAAACCGAGGAGTGGAAAATACAGCACCCTTTTACACAACGGTTAAAATAACCAATGCCTGCGTATAGATGACCTTTTGAGTGAGCATGTGACGCGTGTCCAACTAAGAGGACAAAATGCGTATATCTGCTGCGAAGATCACGACGTAGAAGCCACGTAGGTAGGTATCCCTTGTGTAGAAGAGGTTGGCGTAGAAGCCAAATGACTGTCGCCCTGGCGTAGAAGCCAAATAGGTATAGAAGTCGAGTAGGCATAGAAGCCGAATGGGCATAGAAGCCGAATGAGCATAGAAACCGAGTAGGCGTAGAAGCCGAATGGTCGTAGAGACTGAGTGGACGTTTGAAGCCGAATGGTCGTAGAGACTGAGTGGGCGTTTGAAGCCGAATGGGTGTAGAAGTCGAATGAGCACAGATCTTGAATAAACGTAGAAGCTGCTGCGTATCATGCCAGAGTGCTGATGTGGACGTCTTTAGCCGGAATTACGGCTTTTGAAGATATAATCAAATCTCTTGCAGAGATTTGCCATCCTCTTGTACATTAAATGCGGAGGCGTATTTTGAAGGTCTGCAGCCCTTTTGTGCAACTGTCGCAGGGACGTGCCTCCAGAGAAACTGTCACCGCTTTGTGCAATTTAGACGTAGAGACGTGCCTCGAGCCCCGTACAAAGTGCAGCTTTTGACGTGGCAGTCGGTTTGTCTACTACGGAGCGTAAAACAGCTCATGTTTGCCTGTGTAAAATAAGGCAGCATATCCCCTTGTACGCGAAAGAGCAGTTTATGCTGAGGGGACGTCAGTAAACGACGGTTCAGCGATATTTTAACCAAATCCTCTGCATTAAATGCAGAGATCCGCCATCATACTGTGGTGCGCGTCCCGAGGGGTCTGTCCTCGTTTTCAGCCGTCGTCTGGGTAGCCGTGCAGTACTTTTTGTCAGGAGTCAGAGGTCAGGTTCACTGCATGACTTGACAGGTTCATTTCGGGGAAGACGAAGCGTTCCTCGTACGCTTTAACGCTGCTTTGAGATCGGCTGAGTTTTACGCCATAGAGGCGATGAAGAACCCTGTTTACGCTGGAGCGGCTTGGACGTACTGCACTTACGCGGATGGTCCTTTGAGCTTGTACTTCATGTTGTGTTTAGCGGAGAAAGCTCTGCTTGTACGCTTGATGGCTCTGAAGGCCTCTGTTTACGCTGCTCTGCATCAGTATACTGCGTAGAGCTATCCAGCGTATTTTTCATGCTTCTACAAGACCCCCTTCAAAGGTTTCAAATTTCTTCGGAATTTGGAACGCTTTGAATGAAGCATGAACCGCTTTTGAGGACCGTTCAGATGTACGCGTGGTCTGGCCGGCGTATCCTTCAGATGTATGGGAAGTCGTGGAGCGTAAAATCATTAGTCTGTAGCTTCTGAGCATAAAGTCGTAGGTTTGTAGCCCCTCTCGAGCATAAAAGCTACTGAGCACAAAGGCATCTGGGCGTAAAACCCGACTTGTAGCCGTCGAACGTAAAGCCGTAGATTCGTAGCTGTCGAGCGTAGAAAGCTCCTTAGCGTAGAACTATAGATTTGTAGCTTCCGAAAAGAAAATTTCTCCGAGCGTGAAGTTGCGGATCTGTTGCTTCTGAGCGTGAACTAAGCACCACCGAGCGTGAGATCATCGATTTGGTATCTGCTGAGCGTAAATTCGTAGGTTTGTTGCCTCTCGAGCATAAAAGCTACTGAGCACAAAGGCATCCGGGCATAAAACCATAGACTGATAGCTTGTGAGCGTAAAATCGTAGATCTGTTGCTGTCGAGCGTAGAAAGCTCCTTTAGCGTAGGAACCGCTGAACTGCTTTGCGCGAAAAACTTTTCAAATTCGCTGACTGTCCGCTTTCTCTGAATGATAGGCTGACATAGTACGATACCGTATTTGTTGAGGACATCTGTCACGACCCGCACCCGGTGTAGGGATACAAGTCGAGAACAACGCCCAACCTACGCCGCAGCATCGGCAGTAGAACGCTGTCTTGGTCAACTATACTATCTAATTATCTCACTATAAAGCATAAACCTCCAATAATATCTCAACTCCAAGAAGAGAGTAATCAACTTAATTCGACACAATACTCAATCACATTACTATGGCACGAGAAGATATCACAGAAGTCTAACATAACTAAGCAGTTAAAAATATAACAACAACAAATAAAAATAATATCCAAACACAAATATATGCCGGAAACAAATCCGGTACCAAAATGCTATTGAGAACTAACTATGCTAACTAGTGAATCCAGCTAAATCTCTCAACAGTCACTCCAGAACTAGTGGGTCCAAGTCTGCACCATCAATAGGCTGAGGTCCGTAGTATGTCAGACACCAATCTCCCGGATCCTCTGAAAAATATTTTCCAGTCAGGAATGGAGCGAAGTACAACCCAATAGCAGTTCTAATTAATTGACAAAAACTATAAAGCAGTAGAATAGAAGATGCTATCTACGATGAGGATATAACTGATAATCAAGAACAATGAGAGAATAGGCAATACTAACAACAGAATATAATCAATGCGTACAAGAATAAAGGAATAAACTATAATGTCAGAATAGAACAAGGTAATCAATGAACTGAATAATGGAATCTACAATAACTATGTGATTTGAGATACTAACTAAATATGTGATCGGCCTGGGAGATTCAATGATTACACTAAGGAGCTAACTCAACCATACGTGAAATGCATGGTTAGTTAGTAGCCAATGATTACACTACTAGCCGATAGTTTCTTGATCATATATTTAATTGGTATTTCCCCCGCCCCGACTGATATGATGGATCGAATCATGACACGTCACTAGCCAATGTATCCAATATTTAATCTACAATATTCAATGTTATCCAATATCAACAAGGACAGTATCCGATACCATCTCCATAATCAAGGTAACATCCCATGACTAACGATCCAATAATAATACCAATCCGTGTACCATCGTGTCAAGAATCATAAGTAACATTTCTAAATACTTGAATTATAGTGGTAATCAAATAATGAAAACTATCAGAGAATGTACTCGCCTGTGGTCCAGAGCAAATGATAAAAAATGATGTCCGAACTGGTGTCACAGACCTATATATGAAATATTGCATTAATACAAGTTTTTGGAAAGAGAAATAAATTAAACTAGTCAACTTTCTAGGTCATAAAGTCATTTCTAAGTCAAAAGTCAAACTAGGTCAACTCTAAGTCAACTATGGTCAACTATAGTCAAATTATGGTCAACTATCTATTTCTAGGTTGCATGAGTCTAACTCAAAGATATTGGGCTAACACACTATGAATCTAGGCCATACAAGCTACATCTTAGGATACTAAGATACCGTATCTCAGGATACGCAAATAAGGGATAAATATAACACATATGTACATATCAAACAATATTATATATATAAAATCCTAATTATAAATGCTAAATAGATACCTTGGTTTCGAACTAACTTGGTATCATAATACTAAACCTCTATCTTGATATCCAAACCCAATACCTTGATTATCCTCCAATACCTTGATACTTACCTTGGCATCTCAAGGTAAATTCAAAACCTTATTTATACTAACTACCCAACAATAATTATAAACTACTATGCATTTAATATTTATATAATACTATATACCTTATTTTAATCACCTTAATACCAACCCATAATTAGTTTACAACTATCCTATTACTTATGCCAATACCTACTACTCATACCTTGGTATATCTTGATACTTACCTTGATATCTCAAGGTAATTGCCAAAATCTCATATATATACTAACTACCCATCAATAATTACATATATCAATCCAATATAACTCTAGTATGTACTAATAAAATAATACTAACTACTAACTACACACTAACTATTAATACATATATTCGTACATACATACCTATAAATATATAATATATAAAAAATACTCATAACAATTGATAACTAAAATATACTAACTATTCCAATAAATTTATATGCTACAACTAAATATATACATATATAGTATACTATAATACAAATAGCAATTATGAACATATTTATATATATATTAATTACCATATATATATACATATATATCTATATATATATTAATATCTAATATATTAAAAACTGCCAAACTGTCGCTAAATATCCTGCCCACTGTCACAGAAAGCTGCTGTGTATAAAGATACACTGCAGTTTTTGTGACAGTTTCCTGCACTGTCACTAAAAACTGTCGCTGAAGCTTCTGATACTCTGCTGATACACTGTTGTTTCAGCGACAGTTTTCTGTAACTGTCGCTGACTGCTGTCGCTGAAAAGCTGATATTATTTGCATTTGTTGCTGCTGTTGCGACACTTCTGGCTCGCTGTTGTCGCTGAAAATATATGTATATATATATACAATATATATATAAATACATATATATAACCCACCATATATATATTTATAAAATATATATTTAAATACATATATATAACCCATAATATATATTTATATAATAAACATATAAAACTATATATAACTATACATACACTTATACATAGTAAATTGTATAAAATACCACATAGTAACATACACACACACATATAGTAATATGTATATATAACTATAGATATATGTATACATATATATAATCATATAATAATATAAATACATAACAATATATAATATAACTATATATATATAACCATATATAAATATATCTACTATATTATATATACATATGCTACCACTTATAAATATATATCTACATACATATATATATATAAATAATCATATAATAACTATAAATAATCTAATTACTTAATTAAATATACACATATATTATATAAAATATATACATATATTTACATCCCTAACATATATTATAACATATATATTAATGCATGTAGAAGAAAGCTACATAATATATATTCTATTAATACATATATAATACATAGATCTATGATACAATAAACACTATAATAAATATACATAATACATATATAATATATATAGATACATACACAATTATAATTCAAGAATTAAAGCACAATTAATTAGATCTACACATAAACACACAATAATTGGAGAGTATCACACCGTATCCCACTAGATCTAGGATACGCATGCGACACGAGTCCACCACACATCCAATTGCACCCCGAAGGACACAAACAAATCATATATAATATTTATGAACAAAACAAAGTGTCAAATGTAGATCTCTGTGTCCGTGTCAAAATACGACATGTACAAAGTCCCGTGTCAGGGAAAAAACCCCAAAAATAACACGTATCACCAAATTGTTGAGATACGACCTACATGTACCCAATTATGGATACGACACTAGCCCCAAACACATAAATATATGCCAAATTGATTTATAGGATCAATTGACACACACAACAAAAGTCATTTTCGGAATTCCCCAAAAATTGACACAAAAAGCACCATAACTTTCTCCATACGTCTCCTATGAACACAAAACCAAATCCTATGGGTAGTACATATATATGGGTTAATTATTCATGATTAAATCTCAGATTTAGAAGCTATTTTAAGGGCAAAAACTGAATTGTACCTATTGGGAGATGGATTTCCAATTAAACCTCCAAAATTGGTGAAATTAGCTTCCAACTTGTAGATCCTTGCTCCTCTTTGTAGATCCTTACTTTATCCTTCTAGATCCTTGATCTTCTAGTCTCCAATGGTGATTTGGGAAGTAATTGGGTGGAAATTTGGTAGGAATTTGATAAAATTTGGTTGAGGGAAATTCTAGATCTAGATTTGGAATGAAAAATGAAGAGAGAGAAAGTTTTCATCCCCTTTATATATGCCTCACTTGCCCCCTCCCTCAAGCTACTATGTAAAGTCTAAAATACCCCTTAGGGCCTCTCATGAAGAAATTAATTAAGGAGGGAAGCTTCTAGTCTAATGGTTTAATTAATTTAATTATCCTCCTAATTAATGGGCTTTCTAATTGGACTCAATTCTAACAATTAATACATGTTGATCTATGAGTCTAAACTAAACTAGTTAGGTCCACTAACACAAGTCTAAAAATAAATCTAACATGCTAATAATAAATAAATAATACAATAAATAAATATTTAACATGCACAATATTCAATTAATTATAAAATGACCAAAATACCCTTTTCTAGAAAATACGGTAGTGACAACATCCCACTGGGGGATTTTTAATGGACCTATTATTTGTTGTGCACATTAAGTACAAATAATAAGTTTGAAATAAACCCTATCAGAGATAGTATGGACGTGATAGGTATTATGGACTTAACACCACTTGCGTATTTAGAGTTTAAGTACGGGTGCTGAGTTGAGATGACAACCGATATCAGAGGTAATATGGACATGATAATCGATAGCCGGACCAGAATGGTTCGTTCAGAGGTAATATGAACATAACAAACTCCCTGGGTTGTGACTCTATCGGGGATAGAGGCATACATCTGCTCAGAGGTAATATGGACATGGCAGTTTTTGTGGACTCAACACCACTGGCGTACTTAGAGTTAAGTACGGGTGCTAAGTTGAGATGACAATCGATATCAGAGGTGATAATCGATAGCCGAGATGACAATCGATATTAGAGAAAATATGAACATGATAATCGATAGCCGAATTTAGGAAGGTTTGTTCAGAGGTAATATGAACATGACAAACTCCCTGGGTTGTGACTCCATCGGGGATGGAGGCATACATCTGCTCAGAGGTAATATAGACATGGCAGTTTTTGTGGACTCAACACCACTGGCGTACTTAGAATTAAGTACGAATGTTAAGTTAAGATGACAATCGATATCAGAGGTAATATGAACATGATAATCGATAGCCAAATTTAGGAAGGTTTGTTCAGAGGTAATATAAATATGACAAACTCCCTGGGTTGTGACTCTATCGGGGATGGAGGCATACATCTGCTCAGAGGTAATATGGACATGGCAGTTTTTGTGGACTCAACATCACTAGCGTACTTAGAGTTAAGTACGGGTGTCAAGTTGAGATGACAATCGATATCAGAGATAATATGAACATGATAATCGATAGCCGAAATTAGGAAGGTTTGTTCAGAGGTAATATGAACATGACAAACTCCCTAGGTTGTGACTCCATCGGGGATGGAGGCATACATCTGCTCAGAGGTAATATGGACATGGCAGTTTTTGTGGACTCAACACCACTGGCGTACTTAGAGTTAAGTACGGGTGCTAAGTTGAGATGATAATCGATATAAGAGGTGATAATCGATAGCCGAGTTGACAATCGATATCAGAGGAAATATGAACATGATAATCGATAGCCGAATTTAGGAAGGTTTGTTCATAGGTAATATGAACATGACAAACTCCCTGGGTTGTGACTCCATCGGGGATGGAGGCATACATCTGCTCAGAGGTAATATGGACATGGCAGTTTTTATGGACTCAACACCACTAGTGTACTTAGAGTTTAGTACGGGTGTCAAGTTGAGATGACAATCGATATCAGAGGTAATATGAACATGATAATCGATAGCCGAAATTAGGAAGGTTTGTTCAGAGGTAATATGAACATGACAAACTCCCTGGGTTATGACTCCATCGGGGATGGAGGCATACATCTGCTCAGAGGTAATATGGACATGGCAGTTTTTGTGGACTCAACACCACTAGCGTACTTAGAGTTAAGTACGGGTGCTAAGTTGAGATGACAATCGATATCAGAGGTGATAATCGATAGCCGAGATGACAATCGATATCAGAGGAAATATGAACATGATAATCGATAGCCGAATTTAGGAATTTTTGTTTAGAGGTAATATGAACATGACAAACTCCCTGGGTTGTGACTCCATCGGGGATGGAGGCATACATCTGCTCAGTGGTAAAATGGACATGGCAGTTTTTGTGGACTCAACACCACTGGCGTACTTAGAGTTAGGTAAAGGTGTTAAGTTGAGATGACAATCGATATCAGAGGTAATATGAACATGATAATCGATAGTCGAATTTAGGAAGGTTTGTTCAGAGGTAATATGAACTTGACAAACTCCCTGGGTTGTGACTCCATCCGGGATGGAGGCATACATCTGCTCAGAGATAATATGGACATGGCAGTTTTTGTGGACTCAACACCACTGGCGTACTTACTGTTAAGTACGGGTGTTAAGTTGAGATGACAATCGATATTAGAGGTAATATGAACATGATAATCGATAGCCGAATTTAGGAAGGTTTGTTTAGAGGTAATATGAACATGACAAACTCCCTGGGTTGTGACTCCATCGGGGATGGAGGCATACATCTGCTCAGAGGTAATATGAACATGGCAGTTTTTGTGGACTCAACACCACTGGCGTACTTAGAGTTAAGTACGGGTGTCAAGTTGAGATGACAATCGATATCAGAGGTAATATGAATATGATAATTGATAGCCAAAATTAGGAAGGTTTGTTCGGAGGTAATATGAACATGACAAACTCCCTGGGTTGTGACTCCATCGGGGATGGAGGCATACATCTGCTCAGAGGTAATATGGACATGGCAGTTTTTGTGGACTCAACACCACTGGCATACTTAGAGTTAAGTACGGGTGCTAAGTTGAGATTACAATCGATATCAGAGGTGATAATCGATAGCCGAGATGACAATCGATATCAGAGGAAATAGGAACATGATAATCGATAGCCGAATTTAGGAAGGTTTGTTCCGAGGTAATATGAACATGACAAACTTCCTGGGTTGTGACTCCATCGGGGATGGAGGCATACATCTGCTCAGAGGTAATATGGACATGGCTGTTTTTGTAGACTCAACACCACTGGCGTACTTAGAGTTAAGTACGGGTGTCAAGTTCAGATGACAATCGATATCAGAGGTAATATGAACATGATAATCGATAGCCAAAATTAGGAAGGTTTGTTCAGAGGTAAAATGAACATGACAAACTCCCTGGGTTGTGACTCCATCGGGGATGGAGGCATACATCTGCTCAGAGGTAATATGGACATGGCAGTTTTTGTGGACTCAACACCACTGGCGTACTTAGAGTTAAGTACGGTTGCTAAGTTGAGATGACAATCGATATCAGAGGTGATAATCGATAGCCAAGATGATAATCGATATCAGAGGAAATATGAACATGATAATCGATAGCCGAATTTAGGAAGGTTTGTTCAGAGATAATATGAACATGACAAACTCCCTGGGTTGTGACTCCATCGGGGATGGAGGCATACATCTGCTCAGAGGTAATATGGACATGGCAGTTTTTGTGGATTCAACACCACTGGCGTACTTAGAGTTAAGTACGGGTGTTAAGTTGAGATGACAATCGATATCAGAGGTAATATGAACATGATAATCGATAGCCAAATTTAGGAAGGTTTGTTCAGAGGTAATATAAACATGACAAAATCCCTGGGTTGTGACTCCGTCGGGGATGGAGGCATACATCTGCTCAGAGGTAATATGGACATGGCAGTTTTTGTGGACTCAACACCACTGGCGTACTTAGAGTTAAGTACGGGTGTCAAGTTGAGATGACAATCGATATCAGAGGTAATATGAACATGATAATCGATAGCCGAAATTAGGAAGGTTTGTTCAGAGGTAATATGAATATGACAAACTCCCTGGGTTGTGACTCTATCGGGGATAGAGGCATACATCTGCTCAGAGGTAATATGGACATGGCAGTTTTTGTGGACTCAACACCACTGGCGTACTTAAAGTTAAGTACGGGTGCTAAGTTGAGATGACAATCGATATCAGAGGTGATAATCGATAGCCGAGATGACAATCGATATCAGAGGTAATATGAGCATGATAATCGATAGCCGAATTTAGGAAGGTTTGTTCAGAGGTAATATGAACATGACAAACTCCCTGGGTTGTGACTCCATCGGGGATGGAGGCATACATCTGCTCAGAGGTAATATGGACATGGCAGTTTTTGTGGACTCAATACCACTGGCGTACTTAGAGTTAAGTACGGGTGTTAAGTTGAGATGACAATCGATATCAGAGGTAATATGAACATGATAATCGATAGCCGAATTTATTAAGGTTTGTTCAGAGGTAATATGAACATGACAAACTCCCTGGGTTGTGACTCCATCGGGGATGGAGGCATACATCTGCTCAGAGGTAATATGGACATGGCAGTTTTTGTGGACTCAACACCACTGGCATACTTAGAGTTAAGTACGGGTGCTAAGTTGAGATTACAATCGATATCAGAGGTGATAATCGATAGCCGAGATGACAATCGATATCAGAGGAAATATGAACATGATAATCGATAGCCGAATTTAGGAAGGTTTGTTCCGAGGTAATATGAACATGACAAACTCCCTGGGTTGTGACTCCATCGGGGATGGAGGCATACATCTGCTCAGAGATAATATGGACATGGCAGTTTTTGTAGACTCAACACCACTGGCGTACTTAGAGTTAAGTACGGGTGTCAAGTTGAGATGACAATCGATATCAGAGGTAATATGAACATGATAATCGATAGCCGAAATTAGGAAGGTTTGTTCAGAGGTAAAATGAATATGACAAACTCCTTGGGTTGTAACTCCATCGGGGATGGAGGCATACATCTGCTCAGAGGTAATATGGACATGGCAGTTTTTGTGGACTCAACACCACTGGCGTACTTAGAGTTAAGTACGGTTGCTAAGTTGAGATGACAATCGATATCAGAGGTGATAATCGATAGCCAAGATGACAATCGATATCAGAGGAAATATGAACATGATAATCGATAGCCGAATTTAGGAAGGTTTGTTCAGAGATAATATGAACATGACAAACTCCCTGGGTTGTGACTCCATCGAGGATGGAGGCATACATCTGCTCAGAAGTAATATAGACATGGCAGTTTTTGTGGACTCAACACCACTGGCGTACTTAGAGTTAAGTACGGGTGTTAAGTTGAGATGACAAACGATATCAGAGGTAATATGAACATGATAATCGATAGCCAAATTTAGGAAGGTTTGTTCAGAGGTAATATAAATATGACAAAATCCCTGGGTTGTGACTCCATCGGGGATGGAGGCATACATCTGCTCAGAGGTAATATGGACATGGCAGTTTTTGTGGACTCAACACCACTGGCGTACTTAGAGTTAAGTACGGATGTCAAGTTGAGATGACAATCGATATCAGAGGTAATATGAACATGATAATCGATAGCCGAAATTAGGAAGGTTTGTTCAGAGGTAATATGAACATGACAAACTCCCGGGGTTGTGACTCTATGAGGATAGAGGCATACATCTGCTCAGAGGTAATATGGACATGGCAGTTTTTGTGGACTCAATACCACTGGCGTACTTAAAGTTAAGTACGGGTGCTAAGTTGAGATGACAATCGATATCAGAGGTGATAATCGATAGCCGAGATGACAATCGATATCAGAGGTAATATGAGCATGATAATCGATAGCCGAATTTAGGAAGGTTTGTTCAGAGGTAATATGAACATGACAAACTCCCTGGGTTGTGACTCCATCGGGGATGGAGGCATACATCTGCTCACAGGTAATATGGACATGGCAGTTTTTGTGGACTCAATACCACTGGCGTACTTAGAGTTAAGTACGGGTGTTAAGTTGAGATGACAATCGATATCAGAGGTAATATGAACATGATAATCGATAGCCGAATTTATTAAAGTTTGTTCAGAGGTAATATGAACATGACAAACTCCCTGGGTTGTGACTCCATTGGGGATGGAGGCATACATCTGCTCAGAGGTAATATGGACATGGCAGTTTTTGTGGACTCAACACCACTGGCGTACTTAGAGTTAAGTACGGGTGTCAAGTTGAGATGACAATCGATATCAGAGGTAATATGAACATGATAATCGATAGCCGAATTTAGGAAGGTTTATTCAGAGGTAATATGAACATGACAAACTCCCTGGGTTGTGACTCCATCGGGGATGGAGACATACATCTGCTCAGTGGTAATATGGACATGGCAATTTTTGTGGACTCAACACTACTGGCGTACTTAGAGTTAAGTACGGGTGCTAAGTTGAGATGACAATCGATATCAGGGGTGATAATCGATAGCCGAGATGACAATCGATATTAGAGATAATATAAACATGATAATCGATAGCCGAATTTAGAAAGGTTTGTTCAGAGGTAATATGAACATGATAAACTCCCTGGGTTGTGACTCCATCGGGGATGGAGGCATACATCTGCTCAGAGGTAATATGAACATGGCAGTTTTTGTGGACTCAACACTACTGGCGTACTTAGAGTTAAGTACGGGTGCTAAGTTGAGATGACAATCGATATCAGAGTTGATAATCGATAGCCGAGATGACAATCAATATCAGAGGTAATATGAACATGATAATCGGTAGCCGAATTTAAGAAGATTTGTTCAGAGGTAATATGAACATGACAAACTCCCTGGGTTATGACTCCATCGGGGATGGAGGCATACATCTGCTCAGAGGTAATATGGATATGGCAGTTTTTGTGGACTCAACACCACTGGCGTACTTAGAGTTAAGTACGGGTGTCAAGTTGAGATGACAATATATATCAGAGGTAATATGAATATGATAATCGATAGCCGAATTTAGGAAGGTTTGTTCAGAGGTAATATGAATATGACAAACTCCCTGGGTTGAGACTCCATCGGGGATAGAGGCATGCATCTGCTCAGAGGTAATATGGACATGGCAATTTTTGTGCACTCAATACCACTGGCATACTTAGAGTTAAGTACGGGTGCTAAGTTGAGATGACAACCGATATCAGAGGTAATATGAACATGATAAACTCCCTGGGTTATGACTCTATCGGGGATGGAGGCATACATCTGGTATTTTCTTGGGGGAGCAAATTGTCACATCAGAGTGAAACCAATTTGCAGTGATCGTCTCCTCGTTTATAGATGCAAAGTGATGACCTTGGCATCGATCAACTCCTGAATTCTCCTTTTTAGTACATAGCACGCCTTTGTAGGATGATGAATGTATTGATGAAAGAGACAACAATCTGGGTCATCATCTTTGCCAGCCCTCTCAGGGTATCTGATATTGGGTAGCTGAAGTTTATTTTCCTTCATCAACGTATTGAAGATTTCACTGATGTCATCTTCATTGAAGGAGAAAGTCCCTTTTGGCCTTCGGGCTGCTTGAGTTCTATGGTCTTCTGGGAAGATCATCATCGTTGCATCTTCTTTGGATTCTGAGGGAATTCTACCCCCAGCTTTGGATGTTGCTCGGTTTTGTCGAGGAAGACTACCCCCAGACTTGTCGTTGCACTTGCGGAGATCACAGCGCTCATCTGGTTCCCCGTAGAGGTCAGATGTTGTCTTGCGCACGAAGCATGATTTGTACTTCCAATTTGGCGCTGAGGCATCATCAGAAGTTTTGTCTGTACCGCGTGCAGCGGAAGACTGGTTTCTACGCGTAGAGCGCAGTGGATACTTCTGGGTTAGCGCTGAGGCTTTTCCCGAAGTTTTGTCTGTACTGCACGTAGCGGAAGACTGGTTTCTACGCGTAGAGCGCAGTGGATACTTCTGGGTTAGCGCTGAGGCTTTCCCCAAAGTTTTGTCTGTACCGCGCGTAGCGGGAGACTGGTTTCTACGCGTAGAGCGCAGTGGATACTTCTGGGTTAGCGCTAAGGCTTTGCCCGAAGTTTTGTCTGTACTGCGCGTAGCGGGAGACTGAATTTTACGTGCGGGGCACGGAGGGAGCAATGCTACAACCTCATTGGTCGGAGAGATCGGAGAGATCAGAGAGTCCACAGGAATGGTAGAGGAGGTCTTGGACATCCAGACCTTGTGCAGCTTCCTATTGTCTTGGACGGAGAGAGAGTAAGAGCTACCCCCGGTTCGAAGCATGTCTTCGTAGGCAGACTGGTCGAATTGGATGACCAGTGTCTTCTTCACGGATCCCACGGATACCACATCGTGTTGAGCAATTGCTTCCTAATCAGAAAAGAAAGAGGTCCCCAGCAGAGTCGCCATCTTGTTTGTGGTATTAAACGAAAGAATGAAAGTATATTTCAATGACGGGGTTTATACGAAACCCGCGCCCTTTGGTTTACAAACAAACTTGTACAATTTAATCCTATACGAGGATGTGGGAGTATAATTTATTTAATCTGGGTATAAATTGCTATAGGTGTCTGATCTGCAGTCGATCACTTTAGCCCTTGGACCACACGATGTTGAAGAAGTGTCGTGGAAGACAGGTAGCAGCTTCGAAGGTTGCAGAAGATGGTGGGTGCACGATGCCAAAGTCGTCGATCCCTGCTCTTTGCCTGAGCTCCGGATTCTCTCTCTCTCTCTCTCTCTTGACCTCCGGTTCAATCTTTCTGGGAAGTTCGACCTTGTTCGATCTTCAAGTTTTAGTTTTTTCGACCTTGTTCCCTATTGATAGGGGTCTCTATTTATAGAGTTTTGGTGACAGTGACCACTCTGTCGGTGTAAAAACCGAGTAGTGGAAAGTACAGCACCCTTTTATACAACGGTTAAAATAACCAATGCCTGAGTATAGATGACCTTTTGAGTGAGCATGTGACGCGTGTCCAACTAAAAGGACAAAACGCGTATATCTGCTGCGAAGATCACGGCATAGAAGCCGCGTAGGTAGGTATCCCTTGTGTAGAAGAGGTTGACGTAGAAGCCAAATGACTGTCACCCTGGCGTAGAAGCCAAATAGGCATAGAAGCCGAGTAGGCGTAAAAGCCGAATGGGCATAGAAGTCGAATGGGCATAGAAGCCGAGTAGGCGTAGAAGCCGAATGGTCGTAGAGACTGAGTGGGCGTTTGAAGCCGAATGGTCGTAGAGACTGAGTGGGCGTTTGAAGCCGAATGGGCGTAGAAGCCGAATGAGCACAGATCTTGAATGGGCGTAGAAGCCGCTGCGTATCGTACCAGAGTTCTGATGTGGACGTCTTTAGCCGGAATTACGGCTTTTGAAGATATAATCAAATCTCTTGCAGAGATTTGCCATCCTCTTGTGCATTAAATGCGGAGGCGTATTTTGAAGGTCTGCAGCCCTTCTGTGCAACTGTGGCAGGGACGTGCCTCTAGAGAAACTGTCACCGCTCTGTGCAATTTAGACGTAGAGACGTACCTCGAGCCCCGTACGAAGTACAGCTTTTGACGTGGCAGGCGGTTTGTCTACTACGGAGCGTAAAATAGCTCATGTTTGCCTGTGTAAAATAAGGCAGCGTATCCCCTTGTATGCGAAAGAGCAGTTTATGTTGAGGGAACGTCAGTAAACGACGGTTCGACAATATTTTAATCAAATTCTCTGCATTAAATGCAGAGATCCGCCATCATACTGTGGTGTGCGTCCCGAGGGGTCTGTCCTCGTTTCCAGCCGTCGTCTGGGTAGTCGTACAGCACTTTTTGTTAGGATTCAGAAGTCAGGTTCACTGCGTGACTTGACAGGTTCATTTCAGGGTAGATAAAGCGTTCCTCGTACGCTTTAACGCTGGTTTGAGATCGGCTAAGTTTTACGCCATGGAGGCGATGAAGAACCCTGTTTACGCTGGAGCGACCTGGATGTACTGCACTTACGCGGATGGTCCTTTGAGCTTGTACTTCACATTGTGTTTAGCGGAGAAAGCTCTGCTTGTACGCTTGATGGCTTTGAAGGTCTCTGTTTACGCTGCTCTGCATCAGTATGCTGCGTAGAGCTATCCAGCGTATTTTTCATGCTTCTACATATGTTCCAGGTGAATACACACACTCTATACATGTGCAAATGTAGTGCTAGAATATGTGTATTCTAGGTTCCAGTTTGTAGTAAGCGTGAGATATATCACAATTTGAAATATACTTGAATGATGCTTCTAATATAATAACACTAGCATATTATGACTATGGATTCTTCCTTCTGCCTTTCATTAATATGCAAGAACACTCGCCCTTCTATTTTTATTTGAACAGTATACTTGAATAATGTGTATTCATCTTTGTAGAACTATCTAAAAATGGATATGAATTACTACTTGCGGCATCGTTCATGGATATACAATCGTCATCCTGATGACATGTGCGGTGTATGGGATGGATTCATACAGGTGATGGAGCAATTTCTTCGCCAAGGCGTTCCCCAAGTACATGGACGACACCAAAATTATCCGTGTGTGAGATATCATAACTCGAGATATCATACAAAAGTGGATGTGATATTCATTTGTACTTGAATGGTTTCATGCCTAATTACTATCAATGGACCTCACAAGGAGAGCTTGTGCCTTTAGCATGTGAGCAGAGCCTTATGTGGAGTCGTATATGGATGTCCACGACCATGCTGATTATGACGATGAGTGGGTGAACACATTTTTCTAAGTTGCGGGGCCTAGTTTAGATCCGGATAATCATGATGCAGTCGAGGAGGCACCGATTACCGATGTTGCAAAGTTCACTCAGTTACTGAAGAATGTAAGAACTCTATTATATCCTGGTTGTGAGGATCATTCACCATTTGAGGTGGTTATAAGACTGTTAAGCATCAAGTCCAATTTTAAAATATCACAAGAATGTTACAATCGACTGATGTAGTTGATTATAGAGATCTTGTTGGAGGGTGCTAAGTTACCTACATATTTATACCGATCTAAGAGAATTGTGAGATCACTTTGGCTGGAATACAAAAAAAATGATACATGTCACAATGGATGCATGTTGTACTATAAAGACGACAAGGATGAAGATGTATGCAGATTCTGTGGTGTTGATCGCTATAAGATAACTGGTACAGAAAGGACTGGCAGTGCAAGAAAGTCGACCGATTTGAGCACTACTTGTCTTTGACACCGCTATTGTATAGATTGTTTATGGTGAAGGAGACTACCAAAAATATGTGTTGGCACAGGTGAGAACAGATTGAAGGAGTATTGGATCATCCATCCGATGGAGAAGCATATAAGCACTTTGATCGAGTGTATCCCAATTTTACTTCGGATCCGCATAATATCAGATTATGGCTATCCTTTGAAGGATTTACCCCATTCAGACTTTTGGGATCCCAGTATTCGTGTTGGCCTGTGATCGTCACTCCGTACAACCTATCGCCTTGGATGTGCATGAAGATTCTATATATGTTCCTAATCGTTATCATCCCAGGTCTGAACAAACCGAAAAAGAATATCAATGTTTACTTGCAGTCGTTGATAGATGAGTTAAATCAGTTATGGGAAGTAGGCGCCAACAAGTACAATTTTTCTAGAAAGCAGATTTTTTAGATGAGGGCAGCACTTATGTGGACCATCAACAACTTTTCGGTTTATAGAATATTAACGAGATGGAACACTCATGGTCGTCTTTCATGTCCGTATTGCATGGACCGCACTAAGGCTTTTCATTTAAAATATGGAGGCAAACCGTGCTTCTTCGATTGTCATCAATAATTTTTGTCGTCGGATCATCTGTTTTGGAAGAACATGAATGCTTTCATACCGACTTTGTGGAGAAGACAAATACACCACCAATGTGGCCCGGGGATACGATATGGAAAGAGTTAAAAGATTTACCAAGTTCGATCAAAGAGCCTATGAAAGGATACAAGTGTGATAGATTTGGTCGCACTCATAACTGGATGAAGATGAGCATAATCTGGGATTTGCTATATTGAAGCAACAATTTGATTAGACATAACCTTGATGTCATGCATATCGAGAAGAATATGTTTGATAGTTTTTCTGCGTGACGAGTTGATGCAGGAGATTACGGAACAGTCCCAACTGCAGACGGATGATGCGATGCTCATAACACGTTTTGATTCGCTCGAGCGTAGAATGATAGAGTTGAGGGATCTTGCCACGTCGACAGAGCGCAATGTTATGTCGTTGTAGGGTCACATGTGTCCATGGGAGATGTACTAACGAGGCTGCAGACGACACAAGTTCAGATGAGCCAGTTAGTGGAGTAGAGTACTATGAGGATGTTATCTGTCATTGATACTTGTAATGCTTGACTGATAGCGTTGGAGTAGACATGTCCTCCTGGTCTATCGGCATCGACATCTACATCGACTACACTACCTCCTCCATTGGGTGTCGTGATGCTTTTATAGGAGCAGTTTGACATGTTGCTTTTCCTGATTCACGGTGGTGCTTCTCCTTCTGAGCAATAGTAGTTTTTGTTTAGACATTTGTGTGTATTGGCCCATTTATGGGTCTTTTATTATTACTTTCATACACTTTTATTATGATTGTGTGACTCGATAGGGATATTTATTTCAAATTTTTATGCATTTATTTTATATTGTTTTGTGTGCAATTTGGTGTTGAGTGTTCCACTGAAGGGGTCGACGGAACAAGAAAATTCAACGGAGGGTTGCTTCGGGTCTGTCTATTTTTATGAGCTGTGCTATTTTGATAAACTGATAAACTGCATGAATATATTTATTTCAATTTTTCTTGTAATTTAGCAATGTTTAACGACGTCAAAAAGCATCACTAACTGTATCAGAATGTCACTATGTGTCACAAAATGTCGCTAAAATGATGACATGTTAATAGTTACCACATCAGCAAAATGTCCCTAATTGTGTTGTAAAACGTTGCTAATAAGAAAAATATTAGCGACATTTAGCTACATACCGTGTGTCGCTAATTTATTGACTTCACGATGCTAAATGTCGCTAATTAGAAAAATATTAGCGACGTAACCACGTCGCTAATAAACGTCGCTATAATGACATTTTATGACGTTTTTTCCTGTCAACGACTAACTAAAGTTCGACAACACTGAAATGTCGCTAATTTATTTTAGCGACATTTTAATGCCATTTAATGATATTTTTAGGTGTCGCTAATTTGTCTTATTCTGGTAGTTACTACGTGCTTAATTAGCAAAGCATATTGGGATATACGAGATCCTTTTTGCTTATAAGGTGATGCCCATGTATAGATTTAAGGATATGGCACATCAAGTCTCGTCGCGGGTGCCCCAAATGATCATGCCAAAGGATAAGCGTGCTCATCTTAGCCGAAGAAGGGTCTGTCATGTTATGAGCCTCTATCGCTCGAATGGTTGTAGAGTACAACTCATTCAGGAGATGAGCCATCTTTTCCAATATACGCTTTTGGCCGTATGTTTTGGAAGTTACGCAAAGATACTCCGCTCTATTTTTTCCAGTGGTCTTAGCATGATAATTATTTCATCTGATATCCTTAAAACTCAACGGTGTTCTTCCAAAATAGGAACATTATAAGGCTCCTCAAAAGAAATTTTAATACCATTGGATAACTTAAATGAACTATTTCATGCCCTTCTATCAGGTTTGATGAACTTTATACGGTTGTCAAAGTATTTTTTATTAGGGACGAAGTTAGAAAAATATTTTTTCTTACCGAGAATAGTATGCATAGTTATACTATCTACCAGATATCTAACTTCCTCACTTGTTATACCTGAGCAAAGATTAATTGAATCTTGGTCACATACATGCATTATAAAATTTAATTAATTAATCCAGACAAAAAATTTATTATATTAAAAAATATTCATAATGTAATTACAAATCATATTTATTAATCCTAAGGCATGAGACACATAATGTCATCAATGTCTTTTTATTATTCCATCTACTGGTGGAAATCTCCATCTTTAAACATTCTATCAAATGGATCGTCATACATCAATCATCTGACATATGTTTGTCGATGAATATCATGGCAGATGCCTTGGAAGCTTCATCAGCTTTATTGTTGGGTTCAATGATATCTCTTAGCTTCTTTGTAGTAAGATAGAATTTGACATCTTGTACCCACTTTAGGTAGTTTTTTTTCATATACTTCCAATAAGTGAACTTGAGCTTGTTCAGGTTTGAAACAACATTTGAGGAAAATACAAGATGTTAGAACTTTGGGTTCTAAAAAATTTGGATTAATCATGTGAAATATCCAATGCATAATATGTGATAATTACTTATGGCTTAGTATGAACTTTGGGTTCAGTTATGAACTTTAGTTTTAAGGTGAACTTTATGTTCAATGAACTTTGGGTTCACTTATGATTCGGGTGAACTTCGGGTTTGGAGAGAACGGGGGTGAAGCCCTCTACCTGAAAAAAAAATCCAATTTTTTTCTAGAAGACTAGTTCTTCGGGACTATTTTTTGGAAGAAATTTCTTTTAAGAAAAAATTCCTTCAGGAAACGAATTTTTGTGTGAAATAGAGTTTCCGGTGCAAAATAGTTTTTCCTGTGCAAAATAAATTTATGCACGAAAATGTTTCATGCACGGGATAGTTCATATGTGGAACAGTTTCCTGCATGACACATTCTTGCAAAAAATAGTTTCCTGTGTGGAATAGTTTCTTGTGCATAACAGATTCCCGCATGAAATATGGTTTCCGCGTGGATTCTGCGTGAAACGAGCTTTTTGTGCAAGTTCTGGATGAAATAAGGTTTCTGCGTGAATTCTACACGAAATAAATTTTAGCACAAATTCTACTTAAAATGAATTTTCGGTACGGATTCTGTGTTACGGTTGATTGCGGTCCTGAAGGATCTAATAATTACGCCATGACTATTTTTTCTTTATCTATTCATCAGAGAATAGAGGGAAAAATTAGATCATACTTCTTCTTCGGGAACGATTATGAGTTGTTTGGCCTTCGAAGGAGAGCATGATGATACCGTATTGTTGTATAAACTATTAGTGGAGTCCTTCGAGAAATTAAAGAAGAAGAAGAGAGAGATGGAGGAAAGAGAAGTTATGTATTCTGTACGTGGGAAGGAATCTCACCATGGATTTTCCACTTTGAATATATTCAACAGAAAAGTTTGTACAAGAGATAATGGCATAACAATAGGAGATAAGCCTATATTGTCAGTACAATATAGGTAGATATAACTAACTAAAACACCATACTGAATTTTCTTTTTCTTTTTTTATTAGCAACTGATTCTTTTTTTTTGGTAGTAGCTTTTGACCGCAAACGGGAATTACTTAGAACATATGCTTTTTCTTTTGCTTTTTTAAAATATCAGCAATACCAAATCAAGCCTAAATTAGAACAAAATTTGAAGGCATTAGTTTTTTATTTTATTTAAATGAAATATTAAACATATTTACTCTATACAATTTTTTTTTTTTGAAATTTTCATCTTAAGGGAAGAAATTACATAAATTTGCGTCTAAAGTGAAGAGTTTAAAGTATTTTCAATATAGTGGACAACTCACCAACTTAAATGGCGAGTTCGAACATGTCGCCATCTTGCTTAGCGATTTGATAGATGAGGTGACCTACGTGGCACAGGACCGCCATTTAATTTGGCGAGTGCACACAGACCGCCATTTCACTTGGCGAGTTCTTGGAGACTCGCTATTTCACTTGACGGGCTGCTCCATAATTTTCCAACTGTGTTGGTGAGTTACCTTGAATGGTCAGTAACACTCCATCACTCGCCATCTTAGTTGACGAGTTTATTTCAACGACTAGTTTAACAGCTATAACAACTAGTAAATTGCCAATTCAGATGGCGATATTATTGTCGTTCCTTTTACCCGTTGCTTTTCTTCCCTCATCTTTATAAATAGCAGAGAGAACCAATCTCTCTAGCCTCGCATTTCTTACTCACACAAGATAATAGATCTTTTTCACTCTCCCTACCTCTCATTCTCTCACAGTATTTATAAACCCCATATTTTATTTTTTGTTAATATTATAATAATAATAATAATAATAATAATAATAATAATAATAATTATTATTATTATTATTATTATTATAAGATTTGGATTAGAAATAAATTTATATGTTTAGGACATTAAGCCTTTATATATATAAATTACTTATAAGTAATAAAATTATATAATAATTTAGTCTTTATAATATATTAAGTATTTGCGAATTAATATATCTGTTGCTTCATTCGGAGCAGCCTCTTCTCTCCCGCTTTATAATATATTAAGTATTTGCGAATCAAACTAGCAATTTTTTTTGTAAATACCCTAATTTTTAGAATTTAATTTAAAAATTATTTAATTATTATTGTGATTAAGAGATTTTTTTAATTATTTTTAGTTAATTAAAATAAATATATATTCATGGATTTATAATTATGTGTATTTAATTAATTATTAAAATAGTGCAAAAAATATATTTTTGGGTGTACAACTAATATTAAAGTATTGTGTAATTTTTTGGAATTTATTGGGGTCCAAAACTATTTTTTTAGAAGGCCATATATATATATATATATATATATATATATATATATATATATATATATATATATATATATATATTGGTTTAATTAAACCAATCCAAACCAATAAAACTAAACCAACCCAAACCAAACTAAACCAACCGAACCCGGATCTTATAACCCGATAACCCGAACCCTAAACCCAAACACCCGCTGCTACAATACCTTCCCTTTGCCTCCCCAAACGACCGCAGCCCAGACCCCCTCGATTCTCCTTCTTTGTAACCTCCCCGACCCCCTCCTCTTTATCTTCCTGTAACCTCCCTCCTTCACCCCTATATAGAGACCACAACAGACCACCCCCACCACCATCATCTCTTCTACCATCTTGACGAGTCACTGTCTGCCGCCGACGTCGGACTGCCGTCGCACGCTGCCACGAAGAAGCCCACTCCGACATCCCGAGCAACTGTCCACAGCGAGGTGCACTACTTCTAGCCCCTGTATTTCTCTGCACAGTTAACTAAATATTGATCTGTCGAATCCTATGCGAAGACCACATGAGCTCCTTGAACCCTGTATAATTAGTTTGGTGTATCATGTCCTGTGTTTATCGCAATTCGTGATGCAAAACAGGAAAAAATGACCCAGTTTGTAGTTCAGAAACTGTTCCAATCATCCATGTTCATGGCTGATTTTTTCCAACATAGTTAATATTTATAAATTCTACTTGAACAATAATTTAGACAACATAACCAAGATTTAATCTCTTCAATTAGTTCATTTTAATTTGTTATATGCGGTATTTTAATTGCTGTTAAAATCTGTCAAAAACTTGATTTTCTAAATCCAAAATTTCTTAAAACATGGTGTGTTCCGCTAAATGAGGTGACTTCATCGTGTATGAATTACACCGAAAGGTGCGTATCATCAACGCGAATGTGAAGGATTTTACGGAAGTTGATTTGGATGTGCATGCACACCGAAATCAATACGTATCCGTCGAATAGTCCCGTATCGGTCTGTTCTGACACTCGTTATAATTTTGTGTGTGCTTGTCATTTCGTAAAGAAACTAGTGCCATTGGATTCGCAGTGTTACGCTGGTCCTGTGACCCAAGTTTGGTTCGATTCTGAGAACGTTGACGAAATCCCGTTTTACGGGTCCCACGGTTTTACTTGACGGGCGATTTCGTGACCGGCTCATCGGAATCTAGTTTCGGACATTCTGTTGGGTTTGTATCATTATTTTAAACTTGTAAACACTAATTTTGATAAATTTGGAGAACTTTAGCTCTGACATATTTTTTGGTGCGAAGTGGGCCACATATGGACCCCGCTTTAACCAGAAATTATCAATTATGTTCCTGTATCCAAATTGGACTTATGGTTAGTCAATCCTAGCTATTTCAAGTTTTCTGAGAGCAATGGTTATATTTGTTTCAGCATTCGAAGGCGTACCTGGAGATTCAACTTATATCGGAGCAATTGACGGAGCTCAAAATACAGACAAGTGTACCTTGCCAACTTGCAGAATATCCTGTACTATTATTTGCTTGTATTCTTTCCATAAACTTATGTTATGTACCTATTCAAACTAGGATCGTGAAACATTGCTTAACGTCCAAACAAGATTTGGGTGTCAACACCGTACGCGGAGTCGTGTAATGTCACTTAGAAAGTTGATACCACGATCATATATATTTTTACATGCTTGCTTTACCAAGTACGTCATACCATAGGACACTTGACACTATTCATGTGATAAAATCTTTCCTGAGTTATTCATGGTGATCTGTATAGACTTACAGGATTTGTGACATAAGACTTGCATATACATAGATTTTATTATGACTTGTTGTAGTAGTTAGAGGTTATGATCTTACGTGTTATGAACATGAGATATTGTGGACATGAGACATGAGGTTACATTAGGTGGAAAGAGACCCACAGGCTGCAGGCTAATTATATATATATATATATATATATATATATACTTTATTATTGAGGTACTTTAGTCTTTGTTCCAGAACTTGGCCTATTACGTGATATTCTTGCTGCTACGGGCTCCCCGACACAGAGCTTGTAGGGGTCTCAGCCTGAGTACTAGTGATGCTCTCATTTGTATTTTACTTAGCTGGTTACATAGCTTGCCCTGAGGATCTATTTTTATGTACTGTATTTCATTTGGCTTGAGTTATTCTTATACCTTGCTATGTCACCGGAGGACCTGGATCCGGATTAGGTCCCCAGGTACAACAGATGAGGAATATCCCAAGATTTAAGGGACATGAGCTGACGCTGGAGCAGTACTGGCACCAGAAGACGAGGTTGTGCCAGAGGATTTCTTCTGAGTATTCTGTTACATACTCAGTTATTTATTCTTCCAGTTATTCTATATCTTAACTTATGGACTTATGTATTGACTTATTCTCTTTTCTTATTTTATCGTATTGTTCCCCAAGACACTACATATATTGACTTAATGATAAACTATTTCTTTTATCTATTATTTGATTAGTCTATCATATTTAGTTATGTTTCTTTCTATGGATGAGATTAGAATTATTCTGTGATAGATGGTGAAGACTGGATTTATATTTATTACATCTTAAGTGTACGGGTCCATTAAATTAGGTTTGTCCATTGGAGTTGTGTTGCTGCCATTGCTACGTGGCTAGCCCATCGGTATTTTGGGACTGGGATGTGACATAGTTTTTGTCACGCCCTAGTCCTAAAATACGTACGACTAAGAATACGTAAGCATGCCAGCCTTATGTTTATGGAGACTCCAATACATGGAAACCATAACACATACGTACGCTGTATTATGAATAACAATTCACAAGTGGTATATATTTGTCACAAGTCACAGGGCATAACTAAATCCCATCCACATAATCAAATATAAATGAATAACCAATCAACTATATAACTGAATTAAGTATAAAATGCTTGATAAGAACAAGTAGTTGGGTGGAGACAAATCCACTACCAAACTAGAATATAAGAGAAATAAATAAGTAGATCTAATGAACAATGAAGCTCGAAGAGAAGACCTCATCAAAAGATAATGAAGTAGCAAGTCCTGATCCGTGCTCCTGCAAATAGTCATGATCGTCTACACCTAGAAAGGGACCAGATCCTCAGAGGAACGTAACAAGATACATAGAAGCATGCCAATAAAGTACTAAAAATAAACATCCAAGGGTCACCTAACCATCTATGTGAATGCACTTTGAGAACAACTTTCTAACACTTGGAAAATTTGGCTAAAATGAGATTGGCATGATTCTCTTGGAGATTCAGGGGCCTAAAAAGCATGATGTCTTTTGAACGTCAGAGGCTGCTAGGTAATAATATAGGGGTCATCATGATCGCGCATCTCCGGCGGAGCGTACAGGTTACACAAGGAAAGTACAAAGGAGCCCAAACGCCTTACTTGTTGTCCTTCCCACCCCATGCTCTAAGTATATCATATCCATGATACGATGATACCTCTAATAACTGCCAAGTCTTCTAGCATGCAAATTTTATCAGCAGTTATTCCCTATCGCACGTCCCATACGTACTGATGATCAGTCAATACGTAAGTCCGTGATCTATATGAGACTCAAAAATTATGTAAAAAATATGTCACAGCCAAATAAAATATAAGAATACCTCATGATCATGTGGTGGTCTCGTAAAACTAGGTCAACATGCATAATATATAATAAAGATAAAATACGACGCCACTGTCGTTGCACCCAAGTTATTCTTAGATGCGCAGTTTATATAGCAGTTAAAATATATGAACTAAATGACAGAAATAAAATATATGCATCATATGGAATATAAATCACAGTACAATGGCATGGTATACTTGTCTTCTCTAAGAAAGGATGAAGTCGCAACTCAAGGCGTCGTCCGATCTACCCGTCACATAAATTAAACAAGTTAGGTTACAAAAGTGGATGAATAGGTTCCTCCATTTTAAAATATTTTAATTATGAATAAAATAACCTAAAATAGTATTTTAATCTTATTATAATCTGATTTTATTGTTAAACCCTAATTTTGGTCCAAAGAAAGTTAACTTTACGGATTTGTGATCCGTGGCACACAAATTGAGGCAATCCGTTGACTAAAAGTCAACCGACTCAAATCCTGGATTTGTGTATAGAATCCTATAGATTTTAATGCTACGTGAATACCAAAATTTACGGTTGCATAAAATCACAAGTCGGTAAAGAGTTATGGCCACAAGGGCGCATAGATGACAGTTTTTGGTGGTTTTCTATTTACGTCTACGTTGCACAAATTTTAAAGTAGATTAAAATTGCATGTTAAATTCTAAAAAAATAATTTTATGGAATTTCATCATGTCAAAATTTTGAAACTTCAAACGTCTCTTAATTTTGAGTTCGGGATCTCCCGAAATCTCAAAAATACGAAAATACGTCTGATTTTGGAAAGCTGGCACTTTTAGAATTTTTTGAAAAAATAGGTTTTGAAATTATTAAAATAATTTATATATTCAGAAAAATAACATTGATATGGTTCTAACAAAAAAACTGGAGCGCGTTTGGAGTCCGGAGCTAGGAGATATCGTCTTTTTAAGTCGTCATAACTACTAGAAAATGAGGCTGAATTTATGACGAATTTTGACTATTTTTTGACGAAAAATTGAGGAGTTTGGGGAAGAAAAATATGAAAGATGACTTTATTCCATAAGTCTAATAGGTATTTATAATGGTATAGACTACTTAATTGAATACGACTAGGATTGACAAATTTGGATATGATTATCCTTAGTTTAAATAAGGATAGGACATGCCTGGAGTTATTTTCCTAGTAGGCTCATGATTTAAATTAATTTAAAACATAGTTTAAATTTATCTAAATAATTTATAATATTAAATAGAATTAAAAATAATACAAATAATTTATATATAATCTTATTAATATCTATTAACACTAAATTAGCATCTATATGATATTAAGACTTTATATATCCAAATAAATTCTCAATAATTCCAAAAATCCAATAATTCCTTAAAATTCTAAATAAATTATAGAAAAATATATTTAAATATTTTAACTCTAATTTAAATGTTTGGTAGTAACAACATTCAAGTATGGTCTCATAGTAAGTTATGGAAGTCCTAAAAATTTATGTTTTCTAGGTTTTAATTACCAAAAATTCTAGAAAAATCTCCAAAAATCTAAAATAGCCTGAAAATGATACTAAATAAATATTTATATAAGTAAATATATCAAGAAATTTATTTTCTAATTAACTAAGAGAATAATCTAAAAAATTCAATATCTATAATAAATATAATAATATAAAATATCTATTTTGGATGAGGGATTTACAGTTTTTGTGGTGGCCCATGCAGGTCTATGATTATATTGCTTCGGTTTTAACTAAGGAACCGAGCAAGCCTGCAATTAGGATAAGATGAATTATATGATCTCATCCACTTGTTGATCTATTATTGACTTCTATATCGACTTTAAAATAATTTTTTGACTTGCATCATGCCTTGATTCCTCTGTTCACCTCTCATAGTTTACTTTGTACACAGAGTAATTGTCACTACCATATTTTCTAGGAGAGAGTATTTTAATAATTTTATAATTAATTAAATATTATGCATGTTATATATATATATATATATATATATATATATATATATATATATATATATATATATATATATATATATATATATATATATTATATTATTTATTATTGTTAGATGTTAATTTATTATTTTGGACTTGTGTTAGTGGATCTAACTAGTTTAGATTAGATCCATGGACCAACATTTAAATTTAGTTAGAATTGAGCCCAATTAGAAACTCATTCAATAGGAGGATGATTAATTAAGTTAAACCCATTAGACTAGAACCTTCCTTCCTTAATTATTTTTTTATGAGAGGCCCCAAGGGATATTTTAGACATTACATAGTAGCTTGGGGAGGGGGTTTGGTGGCCGGCTTATTATTCAAGGGAGGAAAAGTTTCTCTCTCCTTATTTTTATTTCAAATCTAGATCTAGAATTTTTTCTTCCAAATTTCTTTATTTTCACATCAAATTCTACCCAATTTTTTTTCCAATTCCTTCCCAAATCATCATTGGAGGCTATTTAAGCAAGAATCTACAAGGAGGAAGCAAGGATCTACGAGGAGGAGTAAGGATCTATAAGTTGGAGGCTCTTTTCACCAATTTTGAAAGTTTTATTGAGAATCCATCTCCCAATGGGTATAATTCAGTTTTTTCACTTTTATTAGGCTCTAAATCTGTGCTTTAATCATTAGGAACCACCCAATATGCTAAAGCTATCCATAGGAATTGGAATTAGGTTCATAGGAGACCTATGAAGAAAGTTATGTGGTATTTTGTGTCAATTTTGGGAGAATTTCAAGATTGATACATCTTGTGTTTGTCAATTGGTCAATTAGACCAAATTAACATATGTTTGATTGTGTGTGGTGAGTGTCATGTCCATAATTGGATACGTGTAGGCCGTATCCCGACAATTTGGAGATATGGGTTGATTTGGGAATTTTTTCCGACATAGGGGGTTGTGCATGTCATATTTTAACACGGACAAGTAGATGCGAATTTAACTCTTCGTATTGTTCATAATTACTATTTTAGACTTGGTCGTGTCCTTTGGGATACGTTTGGTTGTGTGGTGGATTCGCATCGCAAGTGTATCATAGATCTAGTTTGATACGAGTATGATGCACTCTACGTGTTTATTTTCTTGCATTTCAACATAATTGTTTATAGCTATTAAAGTATTATGATTGTATGGTTATATATATATATATGTATTCATATGTGTAAATATATATCTAGTGTTATATATATATATATATATATATATATATATATATATATATATATATATATATATATATATATATATATATATATATGTGTGTGTGTGGGGGGGGGGGGTGCATAGTTGTGTGGATGTGTGTGTGTGCTAGGAAGGGGGTCGGGCTGTGCAACAAAGCAGTGAATCGAAGCATGCATAGCACAACAGCAAGCATGCAGCAGGTAGCAGCAACTGCAGTAGCGTGTTGCAGCAGTAGCAACAACATCCAGTAGCAACAGTAGCAGCTTGAGCAACAACAGCAAACGCAGCAGCAACAACAACAAGTGCAGAGCATGGGCAGCAGTGTGCACAGCTAGAGTAGAAAATAAGGATGTAAGTTAGCTAATTAGTTCATAGATAGTTAGTTTATTAATAGTTAGTAACTAGTTACTTTGTTAGTATATATATATATATATATATATATATATATATAGCTGTGTACTAGTAGTGATATGTAGTTGTATGTATATATATTTATATGTATTGGTAGCTAGTATAGCCCCTTCCTATATAAACATATATAGGTTAATCCCAATACCCTAATCCTAAACCCTAGTTCCTGTCGCCGCCGCCGCCAGAGTACCGCAGCCACCGCCGGCGATCGTCGCCCGCGCGAGCATGCGATAACAGGAATTTCAGCAACTTAGCCATATTCACGCGTCGATCCCCGTCGCCTCGGTCAACCAAATCTGACCCCATCTTCGTCGGTATGATCCCCACCTACCCCCCTTCCAAATATGTATGATAGTTGAGCTCGAACATCGCGTAAACCTAAGCGAAAACAGCGACCAAATTGACAGAAAACGATAACTTTTGGGTATCGCAGAAAATTACGACAACTACCTATGTTCACGGACTCGTATCTCCCACCACAGAGATCCGAATTCGGTTTTTCCTTTTGGTATACGAAGACCACTTGACCTAGTTTATTTTTTGTCAACTACAATAATTTATTAATTGCTGTATATAGAATTAAATTAGATGGAAAACCGGAAAATATACTTTTTGATAATTTCCAGAAATTGCGATACGGAGCGCGCCTCGCCAAACGGGACCGCCCCGTCGTGTACCAAGTGTACCAAAAGGTGCGCACAGTATACCCAGACGTCTGGATTTTTGCGGAAACTGATTTGGACGCGTGTGCGCGTCGGAATCAGCCCGTATCCGCAAAAAATCTCCTGTGTCGTAACTTTTGCAAAAGTCCTGCGCATTTAGTGTACGCTCGTCAGATTGCGATCAAACTTGCGCCCTTGGACTCGTGGTATCACGCTGGTCCTGTGACCCAATTTTTACGCAATTCTGAGACAGTTGACCAAGTTGCTAATTGGCGGCCCCCATGGTTGACTTTTTGGGCAAAATTATGTTCGGCTCATCGGAATCCACATTTAGACATACCGTTGAGTTCATATTGACGTTTAGAATTAGTTTGACCTATAATTTGTCCCATTTAGAGACCTTTACCCCTGGCATACTTTTCGGTGCAAGGTGGCCCACATGTGGAGCCCACTTTGATCCAAAATTTTCGTTTTGCCCCTGTGTCCAAATTGGACGAAAGGGTAATATTTTTTAGATATTTCACTTATTCTGGGAACGTTGGTGATATTTATTTCAGCATCCGGAGACGTTCATTCTGAGACCGTAGCTTCTGATCTTGTGTGCTTGACTTCTGGACATTACACTTTACAGCTTTCTTACCAGGCAAGATACTTTGCCAAATTGCTTACAGTATTTTGCATACTTATTTTATTTTTGTATATTCATTGCATTTATGTATACTCCTTGCATGTGTAGTTTTTTTCATTCATTACTATATATTAGATATGTTGACACACACATGACACTTAGTATCATGAGAGGACAATCAGTAGGCGTATGGGCTTTAACCACTCTGGTGAACCGTAGTAACTAGCACGAACTATGGTAGTCGTGTCAGATGGTCGCTACCCCCGCGGTATGTCGATTGATGGAGTCATGAGGGTCGCTACCCCCGCGGTATGTCGGCTGATGATGTCCACTGACGGGTGTGTGAGTTGTGAGGCTTAGATCGAGTAGCCTACCCTTGCCCATAAGTCGAAAAGTTGTCCTCATTTGCATTCATATAGATTGTCTTGTACAGCATTTTATATATTTTCAAACATCATGCATGTTTATTGTATTCAAATTGGCTTACTTCTATGTATCTTCTTACGTCCCTCTGAGGACCTGGTCCCTTTCCAGGTGTAGATGTTCATGACTTTTCGCAGGAGCACGGATCAGGACTTACCACTTATCTCTTCCGAGGAGGTCTTACCTTCGGAGCATCTTGATTATCTCTAGCGACGGATCGCTTTGCTGATACCTTTATATCATCATCTTATATATATTGGAGATTTACCCTTCTCCCTCATTCTAGTAATTATATAGTCATTGGTAGTGGATTTGTCTCCACCCGACTATTATTTTGGATTATTCAGACTCATTATTCTAGTTTATTTATTTCCTTTTTGTGACTTGTTGTGTGGATGAGATTTAGTATATTGGTGACTTGTGATAATATTTATACCACATGTGAGTTTTATTCATATTACAGCGTACGTGTGTATTATGGCATCCATATATTGGAGTTGCCATATACATACGGCTGGCATGCTTACATGTTCCTAGTCCTACGTATTTTGGGACTGGGGCGTGACATATTTTTATGGTGGCCCATGCAGGTCGAGAGCATATTGTCTCGGTTATGTTACTGTACCGAGCAAGCCTGTGCATAGAATTAGAATATAGGATCTCATCCACTTAATTATCACCTCCCTTGATTTTATTTCGCATTCTCATTTGATTACTTGCATTGCATCTTGCTTGATCCCTTCTCAACGTCAATTTTCTCTCGTGCTTGATAGGGGTTAGGAAGATGATTTATACTAGGTATATACACTCTAGTATGCAATAACACTATTAGTTAAATTATTATAAGTTGGATAGTATGCCTTATAACCTAGTAACACATAGTCCTGTTGTCACGTCCCAGTCCCAAAATATCGAGGGACTAGACACGTGGCAATGGCCAGCATCACGTACCGATGGACAAACCCAATTTAATGGATCCATCAGGGCGTACTTAAGCTGTAGATACAACAATAAGGGTGCGAAATACTAATCTCATCCACAGAAAGAATATATCAATATCAACAAAAGAAAATAATATCATCATCAATTCACAAGTAAATAAATCGGGGAACAACCCGATAACAAGTCTGATATAATTTTTTAATAAACAAGAATGTAAATAGCATCACAGAATGAGTATAGAAGAAACTTATACTCAGAAAAATCTACGGCAATCACCTAGTCCTCGGTTCCTGGTTCTGCTCCACTGTATGCACCTGAACCTGCTTCTGCTCCTGTCCTGTATACCTCAAGGTGGATCTCCTCTACTAATCCTGGGGACATAATCTGGATCCAGGTCCTCAGAGGACATAGCAAGGTACAAAATAACTCATGCTAAAATAAATACAGTACAGCAATAAAAGAAACAATAGGGTAACTATATAACCAGCTAAGTGATATGCAAGTTGAGAGCATCACTAGAACTCAGGCTGAAACTACTACAAGCTCTGTGTCGGGGAGCCGGTAGCAGTGATATCACGTAGTGGGCCAAGATCGGGTTTAGAGTCTTGAGCATCGCATTAATAAGGGTTATATATATAATCAGCCTGTAGCCTGTGTGTCTCTCCCCACCCAATGTATCACACGTCTCATGTCCATGACACACAAGATCATAACTAATGCAGCAAGTCATAATAAGATTTAAGCATATAAATAAAGTATATGTCATAAACCTGTATCCTATACAGAATTACCATGAATATCTCAAGAAAAGTTTGTCTCATGAATAGTGTCAGGTGTCCTGGGTTATAACGTACTTGATAATGCAAGCACGAGTGTCACGACCCGTACCCTGTTTAGGGGCACGAGTGCGTGGGTACATCCAGCCTACGCCGCAGCATCGGCGGTAGAACGCTGTCAAGGTCTTGATACTATCTAGCCAATCTCACACATGCATCCAATCTCCATAAGGAGGCACGGATGACACAATAAAATGAACACATACTCAATCACAGGATTACAGCACGATAAGATATCGAACAAAAATTTAATACAACACAAATCCAGAATATAATAACTTAACTCAACAGTTATCCAAGTCTCATCAAAAATGCCGGAGACAAATCCGGTACCAAGTAGTCTGCTAAAAGAACTAATCAGAAACTAGAAGAATTAGTGATTCCTGCTAGGCCTCCGGAATCACAACTAACTACCAAGTCTGCAGCTACTCACCATATGGTCCATAAAGTGTCGGATAGCGGTCCTCTAAGGCATAGTCTGAAAAAATATTTCCAGTCAGGAAGGAGCAAAGTACAAATCTCAAATAACAGTTCCATTTAATTGATAAGGACTATAAGCAATAAACATGTAATGCTAGCTACTGAGAAGACAGTAAAATAAATGCAATGGCAATTAAAGAGAGACATGCAATGTAAAGAGACAGGCAATAGGCAATATAATACAGTCAGTGCATGTATGAAAATAAAAAGAACAGAGTACAGTATCATATACGGGTGATATGGTATATAATTTAAATAGGGAACTGTAATCTATTCTAAGTGTTTAAAATAGTAGTTTCAAAATGTGATCGGCTTGGGAACATGTACGATAGCTACAGGGCCTGGCTAATCATGGGTGAAGAGCATGATTAACACTTACATTGTTCTACACTACAATAAGAGGTTATGATCACATTTCTTACTAACTACTTCCCCGCCCCCAACTAGTACTGTGGATCCAACCATGACACGTCAAGATACACGAGCAAGTCCAGTCTATCATGTACGATATCTAATATACATGTCGTGTACAATGTCAATACGATAATCAATGTAACATCTCATGACTGCAGATCCAAGCTATACTAGTTCGTGTAGCACAGTGTCAAGGATTCAGTTGTAACATTTCAAGATTTATTGAATTTATAGAAATTATCAGAGAATGTACTTGCCTTGGGTCCTTAGCTGGTAATTATTGATGTCCTGTTCCAGAGTATCCCCTGGGTGAACCAACAGTCCTATAAACATATCACCATATCACATTTGCATCAGATGCTACACTAACACACAAACAAAATACCAACTCAGGGCTATGCCAGGCATGGCACTAGTCAACTAGGGTCACCTAGTAGATAGATACGTAAATATACATATCTTAATTTACATATGTACTTACAATATATATATATATCAAATTAAAGACATATACAATATATATATATATAATTAAAATTATGCCAAGGGTTTATACAAAAATATATATACACATATATATATATGCCAATACATTATATATATATAATATTAAATACTAAAACACATATATAATACATGTTTATACCTATACCAAAAATAAGTTTATATATATGTATATATACTTACATATACCAAATGAAAATATAAATTTACATATATATATTGATACCAAAATACGGTTATTTTGAATATATACCAAAATACTGATATTCATATATATGTTTATACATATTCCAAAAATACATTTAATACGTATATACTATATGAAATTATACCAAATAAATATATGTATATTTGTACCCCAAAAACATACATTTATATATAGGTATATATATTACCAAAATAATACATATTTTTTATATGAAAAATATAATACAATATTCAACATATATCATTGTACGTATACGTATCTATATACATATATATATATATGTACACATTAAATAATATATACAAATACATGTACATTAACATAGAATACACTAAATATATCTATATACCATACATATACATGTTAATATATACATATACGTATACCTTAAATACTTACATACATTAACATACATTACTTAATTTTATACTATATGAAAATAACCAATATCCATGCATATACATATATTTATTAATGAATACACATATATGATGTATGAATACATATATATATATATATACATAGAGTACTTATATATTACCACATAGTATATACTAATACATAGATTGATTACACATATACATGTATTACAGGGAAAGGGAAGAGGGAAGAGAGGAGGAGCTTACTGCGGGGTTGGCCGGAGTCTCGCCGGAGTACGACAGGAGGTGGTGGCGCTAAAGTGATGGAGGTGGTGGTGGTGATTGGATGAAGATGGGATAGGTGGCTGACCGGGCTGGCTGACCGGAGGTCGGAGGAGTTCGGGCTCGGCAATGGAGGAGCAGGGCCGGCCTGGGTTGGCCGCCGGGTGATGGCTGCTGCGGGGTGGAGCTCACGGTGAAGGGGTTCGGGGAGTTGTGCAGCCGGCTGATGGAAGGAGGAGATGGAGGGAGGAGCACGAGCAGCGGAAAGAAGAGTGGGGAGGAGCAGCCGTCGGGTCGGGCAGCGGCCACCGGACTCGTCGAGGCAGCACCGCCGGGGAGCTTCGGCTGATGGTGGAGATGGCCTGGCCGGCTGTGCGCAGGCCAGCGGGAGGGGTCGGCTGAGAAGAGGGCCGCCGGAGACACCGCAGGGAGGAGTCGAGGGCTGATCAGTGGTGATGGGGGAATGAACAGTATTCCCCCCCCCTAACTATTTGAATTTGAATTCAAAAAGTAAAAGAAGAAGAAGGAGAAGAAGAAGAAAGGAAAGAGAAGGAGAAAGAAAAGAGAAGAAGAAAGGAAGAAATTTTTCTTCCTACGGTTGAGGTTGAGGATGGAGGCTACCTAGGTTTCTCTTGGGATTAGGGCTTATGATGTAGATAGGACATTAAATAGGATGAGGGTGTGGGTAAATTAAAGGTGAGGATGCACCCAATTAAATGGGTGGTCCAGATTAAACATGAAGGAAATTATTTTCATGTAAAGTAGAGTGGAAAAAATGTAATTTGGTCCACAAATAAATAACCTTTCCATTTGGTCTTGGACAATGGGGTGATGACACCTACAATTGAATAATTGCAACTTAGCCCCTTAAATTCGGGAAATTGCACAAATACATAAAATGACGAAAATTTTGCGGGCGATTCGGTGTCCGATATTTTGTAGGGTCAGGGGGCGCTGTATGATCGGTGTGGGCTCAATTAGCAGGGCACTGGAATTAAATTAGGATTTTAGAATTGGTTTAAATAGTATCCTCAATTTAATTAGAATAAAATGCAAGTTGTGTTCAAAAATTAATTAGGAGTACATGGGGCCAAAATCAGGTCAGATCATCAATACCAATAGTGAAGAAGACTCAGAACAGAATATTACCCTAATTTGGGTCGCACGAAAAATAGGTCAAGATTGTCTCCAATTTAAATTGGAACGCACAATGATACAAAATAGGGATTTATAAATAACGTCCGCGACAATTTTTGTGCGGCCAGAATTAATGCACAGGGAGCAAAATTATGAGTTGCAAAAATAGCAGAAAGGAAGGCGGGCATGTCTAGGGCAAGATTGTAAAATTTGTTGGAAGACAAAAGTCAGGGTAGTGATCCAAATATCGAAACAAAGGCAATGCGCAAAAATATTAAATAAAATACGGTAATTAATTACAATCTCCAATAAATAAATTCTAGATAAAATAATAAAATCCAGAATTCTATAATTCGGACAGGTGGTCATCTACTGGGCTTCTAGGTCTAGTCTGCTAGCAAAAAAAATAAATGAACACTGCATCTAATACTATATTCAATTACACATCACATAATTATTTAAATAAAAAATATTATCATGCAATTATTTAATTGTAACTACCATAATATTAAATATTGTAAAAATTCAAAAATACCCCTGTCTTCGGAATGTGGTAGTGACAACGAGAATGTAAAGGGTCACGATATCCACTTCTAGGTGACGTTAAACAACTCCGCGTACGATGTTGGCACCCAAATATTATTCGGATGCTAAGTAAGTCACACGGTCCTAGGTTAAGCATGTACAACAATATATAAATAAGTCAAGAAAATAAGTAACAAAACTGTAATGTTGGCAAGGTACACTTGCCTGGGGTTCTGGCTCCAACTGTAGCTCTGGTCTAAGTAGGACTTGCAGGTAATCCTCGGGTTGCTGAAATAAACATCACCATCAGATTCAGAAAATATTAAATAGCTAGAAACGCCTGTCCTTGAGTCCAATTTGGTCACAGGGGCAAAAATGACAGTTTCTGTTCAAAGCGGGGTCCACATGTGCCCCGCTTCACACCGAAAAATGTGTCAGGAACAATGGTCTCTAAATTTATCAAACTTAGTGTTAACAAGTCTAGAACGATGATATGAACCCAACAGAACTTCCAGAACTGGATTCCGATGAGCCGATCACAAAATAGCCCGTCAAGTGGAGCCGTGGGGCCCACGATATACAATTTTGTCAACGTTCTCAGAATCGAACCAAACTTGGGTCACAGGACCAGCGTATTGCTACGAGTCCGATGACATAAGTTTCGTTTTGATCCGACGTGTGTACACGAAGTTACGACGAGATCCAGAACAGGCCGATACGGGGCGTTGTCGACAGATACGCCTTGATTCCGGTGTGCACGCACATCCAAATCAACTTCTGCAAAATCTCACACGACCGTATCAACGGCGTGCACCTTTCGGTGAAGACCCCACACGACCAAGTCGTCCCGTTTGGCGGAGCGTACTCAGTTCCGGGGGAAAATGGGGTATTATTTTTCCTATTTTTGGATCGCAGTTCGCGATCACCACAGGACGCGACACACCGAGCGGGTTGCATGGGCATCGAGAGGGTCACGCAGTCTACGCGTCACAACAGACGGAACAGAAAATGGGGCAACAAAGAGAGAGAAAAGGGTACCTGAACAGGGCTACACAGAACTGGATTTCTCGTGTCCGCGGGGCGACACGACACACCGCGACACAGCACAGTAGGACACGGCTAGGGTTAGGGCTTCGATCGTCGGAAGCGGCGGAGCACTAGGGAGATGGCCGGCTCGAGGTGCTGCGGGGGTGGCGTTGAGGAAGACGGCGGAGCGGGGATGGGAGTTCGTTGGCGGAGGAGATAACGACGGCGGAGCGGGGTGACAGCGGTGGAGGAGGAACATGAGGAGGAGAGGGCGGCGGAGCGGGGCGGAGCTAGGGCAGAGGGTTCGACGAGGACGACGACGGAGCGGGGGGGGGGGGTTTATAGGGCGAGAGAGGGAGGAGAAGCGGTGGCGGTTGCTGGCAGGGGAGGCGGAGCAGCGGGCGTTGCGGGGGAACCGGAGCGGCTGGGAGGCGAGGCGCCACGGCGGGTCGACCGGCGGAGACGAAGCGGCGTCGGGTCGGGGGAGAAGAAAGGGTTCCGGGTCGGGTTCAGGTCCGGGTCGAGCGGATGGGGATCCGACCCGATCCGTTAGGCAAAGGTTGCGGGTCGGGTTAATGGGTCAGGTCTGAGTTTTGGGCCTAGATCCGACCCAATAAGGATTTGGGTTGGGTTTAGTTAAACCGGGTCCGGTTCGGGTTGGTTTGGTTCAATTGAACCGGGTTTAATCTAGGGTTTATTTCGGTTTATTATAAACTTAGTTTTTAGGGTTTTAAAAATGCTTCCGGGGTCCAATAAATTTTCGAAAAATTACCCTATGTCTAATTTTTTATTTTACACTAGAATATATTATTTTTATAATAATTTAATATTATTTAACATTATTTTTATAATAATTTAATATTATTTACACCTGTTGACTCATTAATGAAGTATAAATGAATGACACCAACTATAGACTTGCATAAGAAGATAGTGTTTATCTAGACTATAAAACTTTAGTGTTTATCTAGACTATAGAACTTAGAGGCCCATACACCCATTTGGTTGACTAGAAACCTTGACAAGTAGTTAGTATGGCAACTGTAGAGGCACAACACCGATCTTCTTGGTGAACTTAGATTATTCTGTACCTTCCTCCATCATAATCAAGCATACTTATATTTTTACTACCTCGACTTATGCTGCTATTATAGCCTAGTTTTGCAAGCTTATTCTTTTATTGAGCTTGTTCATGACATATGTATTATTGGGGGCCCACACAAATACATTGTCTAAATCAGAATCAGTGTATTATGGTCTGATCAACCATAGTGCACTTGGTTCGCTCTTTGTATCACTACTTTATGTGGATTGAGACATAGTTGACTCAACTTGTTAGACGAATATACTTGCCCTCTAGACTGGTCAAAGCATATCATGTCAGGTACATAACTGTTCTGATGCGAACATGTGAATAGAAATCTACCAAAATAAGATTTTAATCCACAACTGCCTTGGCAACTCCCTTTCGAATTCTCTAATCCCTTTTGGTTTCGTACTTGTATCCTATCACCTCCTCCTTGAACTCTTTATTGTTGTTTTTCGTCTTCCCCTATTTCGGAAAGATGAACTTTCGTGCTTAGTATAAGTTGATACACGAATAGTACTAGATATACCCCATAGGCCAGGCACTCATGATGACAATTAAGGAGCGCAGACACAGGAAGTCGTAGATATAGGTACGACCTTAATTATATTTGTCATTGCATACTCATGATCCCCTTTATGACATGAGACCTTAGGTGCATAGTAGACGTAGAATTATATATAAGGTAGTTTAGCAGATATGAGGATATGTTGATATCCTAACTAGATGGCATATCCACGAAGCTAATGGATGACACGCGTAACAGTAGTAGTAGTATTCTCTTTCCTATCACCATCTCGCCCCTTGGGGTAGCCCATCTTCTCTTCCATCTCCATCCCTTATCTCGTGCTTAATTCTCCCTATCATAGTTACGTCTTTTTGTGCCAACATGAATTCTTGGTCTACTTTGACCCTACCCTTATTTTGTTAGTTAAAAACATAAATGGTCTAGTAAATGATTAATAACTAAAAGATGAGTTCATAACAATAACCCTTATGTGTATGCACTATAGCAATATCTGTATTCTTTTATTAATTTAACCCTTAAGTAGCATCAATTAGTCCAATAGGAATCTGTTAGATTGTTGAATTTGTTCATATTCCTAATAGTTTTATAAAGTTAGTCAAGACCTTAACTGTTGTCCAAAAACTTAGACTATGCTTAGGAAAGAGTGGAAGGCACTTTTTACGAACTGACAACTATGACAAACCCCTGGTAAAGTAGCAACAGCTGCAGCTTGACCATTGTAGTAGAGTAGTCAAAGTATTTGCAGACATATTGGTCAGGTGGCATGACAGTATTAGACTACGATACTTGACGGTTACAAAGAAAAATCACGGTTGTGAGATTCAAGATAAGTACCCCAAGATTCTTGACCCAATAAATATATTTGCCCTACAACCTAGACAATAGCCTCAAAAGACTGTGACTACTAGTAGAACTCTTGTAAGTTGGGTAGTGTAGATGAGTTAGAGGATAATAGAATAGTGTATGGACAATAAATAAGAAGTGTTAGAATGACAGACCATGACTTTTAGGAAGTACCGCTAGATAGCAATATAGTGTAATAGCTATAGTGATTATTATGAATATGTGTTAGTGTCAATTTCGAGGACAAAATTTTTGTAAGTTGGGTAGAATGTAAAACCCCTAATTTTTAAACCGTATTAATTATTTAAATAATTATTTAATTGATTTATAGCATTTATTAGCATTTTGTAAGCAATAGAATTTATATAATTTTTATTTTGAGGTAATTATGCAATAGAGGATTTGTGGGGCAATTATAATTTTTTCTTAATAATTTTCATGTAGGAGACCCGGTGGACAGTTGATAGATTTATTGTACGCACCAATATAAATTTCTCGAATTATATATATATATATATATATATATATATATATATATATATAGGTATATATATATAGGTATATATATATTTATATATATAGGTTTATTAATAGAAAAGAATAAAAGAAATAGTAATAAATATAATAATAATAATAATAATAATAATAATAATAATAATAATAATAATAATAATAATCATAATAGTAATAAATGATAATATTATTATTAATAATAATATTAGTAATTAGAAAAAGAAATAAGAAATAAAAAGAAATAAAAGAAAAAGGAATTAGAATTTTACTAAAACCCTAAAACCCATTAACTATTTTACCCAAGCCCTAAACCCGCTAACATAAACCCACTACCCGCCAATGCCCCAGACCCAAACCCGCGAAGGGATTTCCCTAGCCCAGTCGCTCAAACCCCGCGGCCAGGAACCGAGAACCCGCTCCCTGCTCCTCTCTCTTCCTATATATAACATATATAGGTTAATCCCAACACCCTAACCCGAAACCCTAGTTCCCGCCGCCGCCGCCGACTCACCGCCGTCGGAGTACCGCAGCCACCGCCGGCTATCGCCACCCGTGCGAGCACGCGATAGCAGGAATTTTTGCAACTTAGCCATGTTCACGTCTCGATCCCCGTCGCCTCGCTTAACCAAATTTGACCCCGTCTTCGCCGGTATGATTCCCACCTACCCCCATTCCATATCTGTATGATAGTTGACCTCGAACAGCGCGTAAATCTAGGCAAAAATAGCGACCAAATTGACGAAAAATAATAACTTTTGGGTATCGCAGAAAACTGTGGCAACTACCTATGTTCACGGACTCATATCTCCCACCACAGAGATCCGAATTCGATTTTTCATTTGGTATGCGAAGAACACTTGACCTAGTTTATTTGCCGTCAACTATAATAATTTATTAATTGCTCTGTGTAGAATTAAATTAGATAGAAAATCCAAAAATATACTTTTTGGCAATTTCCAAAAATTGCGATACGGAGCGCACCCCGCCAAATGGGACCGCCCCGTCGTGTACCAAGTATACCAAAAGGTGCGCACAGTATACCCGGACGTGTGGATTTTTAGGAAAACTGATTTGGACGCGTGTGCGCGTCGGAATCAGCCCGTATCCGCAGAAAATCCCCCGTGTCGTAACTTTTGCAAAAGTCCTGCGCATTTAGTGCACGCTCGTCAGATTATGGCAAAACTTGCACCACTAGACTCGTGGTATTGCGGTGGTCCTGTGAACCAATTTTCACACAATTCTGAGATAGTTGACCAAGTCGCCAATTGGTGGGCCTCACAGTTGACTTTTTGGGCGAAATTGTGTTCGGCTCACTGGAATCCATATTTGGACATACTATTGAGTTTGTATTGACGTTTAAAATTGGTTTGACCTATAATTTGTCCTATTTAGAGACCTTTACCCCTGGCACGCTTTTCGGTGCAAGATAGCCCACATGTGGAGCCCGCTTTGATCCAAAATTACCGTTTTGCCCCTATGTCCAAATTGGACGAAAGGCTAGTGTTTTCTAGGTATTACACTTATTCTAGGAACATTGGTGATGTTTATTTCAGCATCCGGAGACGTTCATTATGAGGCCGTAGCTTCTGATCCTGTGTGCTTGACTTCTGAACGTTACACTTTGCAGCTTTCTTACCAGGCAAGATACCTTGCCAAATTGCTTACAGTATTTTGTATGCTTATTTTATTTCTATATATTTATTGCATTTTTGTATATTCCTTGCATGTGTAGTTTCTTTCAGTCATTACTATATATTAGATATGTTGACACACACATGACACTTAGTATCATGAGAGGACAATCAGTAGGCGTATGGGCTTTAACCACTCTGGTGAACCGTAGTAACTAGTACGCACTATGGTAGTCGTGTCCGATGGTCTCTACTCCCGCGGTATGTCGATTGATGGAGTCATGAGGGTCGCTACCCCCGCGATATGTCGGCTGATGATGTCCACTGACGGGTGTGTTAGTTGTGAGGCTTAGATCGAGTAGTCTACCCTTGTCCATACGTTAAAAAGTTGTCCTCATTTGCATTCATATAGATTGTCTTGTACAGCGTACTTATATATTTTCAAACATCATGCATGTTTACTGTATTCAAATTGGCTTGCTTCTATGTATCTTCTTACGTCCCTCTGAGGATTTGGTCCCTTTCCAGGTGTAGATGTTCATGACTTTTTGCAGGAGCACGGATCAGGACTTACCACTTATCTCTTCCGATCTCTAGTGACGGATCGCTTCGCTGATACCTTTATATCATCATCTTATATATATTGGAGATTTACCCTTCTCCCTTATTCTAGTATTGATATATTCATTGGTAGTGGATTTGTCTCCACCCGACTATTATTTTGGATTATTCAGACTCATTATTCTAGTTTATTTATTTTCTTTTTGTGACTTGTTGTGTGGATAAGATTTAGTATATCGGTGACTTATGATAATATTTATACCACATGTGAGTTTATATTCATATTACAGCGTACATGTGTATTATGGTATCCATATATTGGAGTTGCCATATACATACGGCTGACATGCTTATGTGTTTCTAGTCCTACGTATTTTGGGACTGGGGCATGACAGTATGCAAAGCTCAACAAATGTAAGTTCTTTCTGGATAAAGTCTTATTTCTTGGACATGTCGTCACTGGATATGTCATTTCGGTAGATCTGTAGAAAATCTCTGCAGTTGAGACATGGCCCGTTCTTGCAGCAACATCGGAGGTGAGAAGTTTCCTTGGACTTGTCGAATATTATCGACGGTTCATGAAAAACTTCTCAAGGATAGCAGTGTCACGCCTCAATTTCGTAGAACCGATAGTCGTCCCCCAGGTGTGACGTCGTACGTGCCTAGGTTACACAATGCATAAGGCCAAGCTATTTTATATAACGAGCACATATTCAGAGTACGTAGATAATTGAAACACAATGTTGAAACATGAAAAAGTTCTCTTTATTGATAATGGATATCTTTTACAAACTCTTAAATGAGTCGAATAATTATCGCATGGGCTTACAAATGTGGACTCAAAATGAGATAACCGTCCTGTACATTACATCGTTTTACTAAAACTTCAAAACTATAGACACCTTCGGGCGAAGCTATCGCCTTTCCACGGAGCTGCATAAGTTATGTGCACGAGCTCCTGGATCTTCAAAACGCTTCTTGGAAGGCATGATTAGGGCGTGCCGGTAGGTGGACTCGATTGGGAAGTCGCTTTAGCTTCTTGCAGAATATCCTTGGTGCGGTAAACCTATTGCAACGAGGGTCAGTACATCAAAATGCACTGGTGAAGGCGAACTAATCCAACTATACCAATCAACATGTTGTTTATATGAAGAATGTGAGTTGTTATGTGGTCTTTCTATCTTGTCTTAGTCTATTTTACAAGCAAGCATTTGATATGGAAGTTTACTGAAATAAATATGCCACCGTTCGGTGAATTTTACCTACCCGTCTGAACCACCTACACCATTACATGACCTTCCCTGCCACGAAGACATAGTTAGCTTGCATAGTTTAAATATACGAGGGGGTCACTGGCATGATGCTATAAAGATCGAGTTATAATGACGGGACAGAAATGGTATACAACACAGGTGGTGAGCCCCTCTACATATCATTTCTTCCTCCAACATACGACTATTCAGAATGTTCCATCCAGATCGGATCGGTCCCAGTGCCCCAGCGACCGTCCGCAGGAATCAAAAATCTTGTGCACAAGTTTTTCGTGACCAAACGACATCTAATACTAAGTTATCAAATGGTACAATTAAGGCAATACAAGCACGAAATAAATTATATGGCTTGATCTGTTTTGCATAGTCTCCCTGATCAGTTTATTGCATAGCAATGTATGTTCTATACATAGCATAATCATAAAAGAAGTATATAAATTCTAACTAGAATTGAAGCATGATGAAGAACACTCTAAATGAACTAGCATGCACAAGGTAACCGTTCACAAGTTTATTGACAAGCAAAAATAACTCCAAGTCTATTTCTTTTTATCTTGACATCTTTTAGTTATTATGGTATCGTTTGATCGGAATAATCAAGAAGGTAAGATTTTAGATATAAAGGCTTGGAAGAAGGATCAACTAAATTAAATTATAGCCACTCAAAAGTTGGTTGGAAAGAGAAAAGAAAAGAGGTACTATAAGACTCCGCTCGTACGACGTCTACTGAACGATCACCTACATTACAACGAACAGATGATCAATACCTCTTCTACTCTTTCCAAGTTCAGAATAAAATGCAATTCAACGAACAAAAGCAATAAAATCCCTCAAAACCATTTTAGAAAATACAAAATTCAAAAACCAACTCAAAAGCACGAAAGCAACAAGGCAACAACGAAAACTAGGCAAGAAAACTTGTAGAGAAGAGGTCCCTCTTGACTCTGTCACTAAGTCCATCTTTGGGGCACCGTCCACCGAATATGGGAATAGATTCTGAAAAAGCAAATCCATAACGAAAAAAAAATCTTGATTCAATCTTTCCCGATCGAATGATACCGAAAGTATTTCTTAGCTGCGTCCCCCGAGAAGGGGGAACGGGGCACCACATCCTAACTAACTAATAGGAAGTTTCATCCACGAAACTTAGGAATATAACCTACCACTATGAAATAATGAGAAAAACTTTTTATTCATCTCAGACTCAAGCTCCCAGGTCAATTCTTCGACCGAATAATTTCTTCAAAGAACGCGCACGAGAGGGACATAACAACTTCGAAGCAACTTTTCTTGTGATCCAAGATCCTTACGGGATGTTCAACATATATCAAGTCTACCTTCAAGTCCAGTTGATCAAGATCCACCAGATGACTTGGGTCATACACGTACTTCCTAAGTTATAAAATATGGAAGATATCGTTCACTTCGGATAGTGACGGTGGCAGGACAATCTGATATTCGACTATGGTGACTCGCTTAAGTATTTCGAATGGGTCGACGAATCTTGGGCTTAGCTTACCTTTTGCTCCAAATCTGGTAACTTCTCGCATGGAAGATGTAACGACCCGTTCCGCTCAAGCGGATTGCCGATTCAAACAGCAAAAATGCAACGTCCCGACCCGCTTTGCTCAGAGAGATGATTCATTTGAGGAAAATAATTTCCAGACTTAGCCCTTCAGGAGTTCCGGCTTAGGCTTTCAGAGGCTCGCTCGGAGTATCGCTCGACTGAGATGAATCATCGCTAAGGTGGGTGGCTACGATGAACTTGTTTGCATATATGGAATACTTTAACATCTTTTGCAATACACATGACAATTCGAGTAACTCGTGCACCCGAAATATAATCTCCCACTGAAATACTTGTGTTTGCATATGCTATTGCCTTTGGATTTTATTATATATGTCTGTGCTTGAATTAACTTGGTTTGCCTTGGACAAGGAAGGACGATGGTAAGTTGGTAAGTCTCGTTGTGTTCCTTATATCGTATGGCGCACTGCCACACGAGACAGGTTATTCAATCTTGTCATAAAACTGATCCTAACGCAAGACTAGAAAGATAACTTAATAGATGGTTGATGAAACCTATTGAACGTGTTTGGATTTATCAAGCGGGCGAGTAGCCTCCTTACTAGTGCATTCATGTACTGATAACCCGCAAGATTGCTTGCAAGGTGCGGGAGAACCTCGTTCGGTACAGATGCCTCCTTCGTGCGTGCTAAGGCGTGGAGATGACTCTGAAGACTTGGAGCATTGCGTCCGAAATTAAAACAGATATATAAGACATAATATTGGAACATAGCCAATACATCATTCCACAAATGTAGCCACTTGGCACGCTTTTACTGTTTCAGAGAGAGAGAGGCTTGAGCGACTTATAATCTTGACCTAGCTCCGTTTGTAACACTTGTTCAATATCAATATAGAGTTTGCTTTATTTCTATACTTGTGTTATTCAATGCTTCCACTTTTGATGACTCTGTGAACTTGTTACCAATCGCCTATGCATTTATTATTTCGCTGCACTCGGACAATCTGTGCGACTCTTTGGGTTGGACCTCTTACTGCCTGTATGGATCACGGCCTTGCACGGGCGTGGCTTACACTCGTGCGATATCACGTCCAGATGGGTCAAGCGATCATCCTACGGGAGCACTGGCATGGTGATTCTTGCCTAGCGGGGATGGCCGATTGCCTGCGGAAGATCGGGGCGTGACATGTTGGTATCAGAGCATGGCTTTACGCCTTTGGACTTTGTTTTGATTTTCTCAGTTTCGAAAGCTCGTTCGTGGGTTATGTGTATACGCTCTCTCTCAATGTCCCATCGGAATATTCCAAACAATAAGTCTAAATACTTTTAAAAGTGCATGTGAATGATATGATTGCTTATACAAAATTGTGATGCAAAGGCCTTTGTACCGACCTGTGTTAGGCTTGGTTGGAATAGACTCGTGCTAGAAATTGCAAGGTATGTGCGAACCCGAATGCCTATACGTGCTTACCAACTAGTTAGTGTACAGAGTAGAATATCACCCAAATGGTTAGCTATGCACATAGCCTTTCGGCTAAGTTGTGTAGAGTATAGCGTGCCAAGACCCTTTTTTGCTAGCAAGTTGCAACGAGATTGGGATATCGTTCAGATAAGAGACAAGTCAGACTTAGAACGGCAACCGATAGAAATATTATCAGATTATCGCTTAGGCGAATACAGAGAATCGTGCTTGAATTTTGGGAAATAGCTTGAACGATATTTCGGGTTGGAAGATACAAATCGATTGAGGATTTAATTGGGTGACTCGATTCCGAGTGGTGTATGGATAATTTAGAAATGTCCAAATGGATTCATAGGTCTCGTGCGATAGTCGGAATGAACGATTTTAAGAATGTCTTAAATAAATGCTAAGGCTTATATCAAATTAGGATTTACGAAAATGGAAATTAATATCATGGTTAAGGAAACTTGGTGGAAACTAGAAAGATCGTGCGAGCAATTTCGAATTGAAATGAACGAATTAAACTTGAATACAATATCGCTCAAATAGAAGTTAGCCCGAGAAAGAAATATTATGTTTCGATGAAAGAGAGAAGCGATAACGGATTTGACTTTGAGTTTGGAAGAACGATCTTAAAATCTAGTTCGAAAAGATAACCTTCGAAATCAGTCCCAACGAGAACGATTATCCTGCGGGAGTGCCGTCATGGTGATTTCACGTACGGCGGAGATGATCGAACTCACGGGAACATGTTTGGTGATTATTCCAAATGAACTCGATGAATAGAACGTATCAAAATATGGAATAGACTTGGGCTTGAATATTTGAAACTTAGTTGATTGAGGAATGATAGAAGTAGACTACGGACTTACCGAACGATAACATTAAAGTGGATGATTTTGCTAGATGAATTATAATCACCGCATAAACGGACATGACTTGATGGATTATATATATATATTAGATGGAGCAAAGAGTAAGGATAAGGTGTCTCGATCATTTCGAAGATAACCATAACGCTTGACGTTCTTGTCTTGTGCGAGCATAACTCTATGCTCGTACATGCGTCATGCCTGGATTAGAACGATTATCCAGCGGGAGCGTTGGCATGGTGATCTCACGTCCAACGAGACTGATCGAACTTGTGAAAGAACAAAGCGTGACAACTGATGGATCATCTTGACTTATGGTTTGACATGATATGACGAAATTGGAAATACAAGTGAATCGAAAGTATTTGATTGATAAGTTAGCCTAGAACCTGGAATAAATCACGCTTGATAGTTTCGTGAATGGATATATAAATCTGTTGGACGACTTAGAGTTATAAATAAAAGTTTAAAATTAAATCTTGGCTTGGTGTTCTAGACTTAGAATGGATATGGTGTAAGCCCCTGATTTTTCAAAAAATATTAAAATTGGGATTTTTCACAATTTTCTGGAATTTTCTGGGAATTTTCTGTAATTAAAATCAGGGTTTTAAATTATTACCTAATTTTTAATTGATATTAAACAATATTAAAATATTGTGAAAATAATATTTTTTGGTGTAAAATGGAAAACTGGACTTAGGGTAATTTTTTGGAATTTATCGGGCCCCGGACCTATTTTTAAATGCCTAAAAACTATTTATTTAATTAATTAATTAATTATTAATTATTATTTATTTAATTAATTATTATTATTATTATTATTATTATTATTATTATTATTTTCTTATTATTCCGGCCCAGCCCACCATTCCAGCCCGGCCCAGCCCATTGGGCCCGAGCCCATCCGCCTGCGGGTCGGGTCGGGTCCGCTTGAACCGACCCGCCCGGACCCGGCGACCCGCTCCCCAGCCCCTCTCCCCCACGACCCACTCCCCGCTCCGCTCCCGCCGGCCGTGCCGCCCGCCGCTCCGCCCGGCTCGCCCCCCCCGCCTCGGCCACTCCCTCTCCCCCTTCCTTTTAAACCCCCGCAGTCCCCGCCCTCGCCACCGTCTGCCTCTCTCCCCCACCGTGCCACCCACCTCCGCCCGGCCGTCGTCTCCTCCCAGCGCCTCGCCTGACCCCGCAGCCACCGCCGCCGTCCCGCTCCGGCGTCACCGCCTCACCGCCCCGCAGCTGCCCCTCTCCTCCTCCCCTCCGGCGTCGGGCCACAGCAGCCAGTAGCAGCGGCCAGCCTCGGCCCGCCGCTCTCCGGCGCCTGCCACTCGCCGCCGACCAACCTCCGCCCTCGCCGACGCCGCCTAGCCTCCGGCCGGCTTCCCCTCCGCCGGATCCCCGCCACAGCGTCCGAAACCCTAACCCTAGCCCTAATTCTTCTTTCCGTGTCCGACACGAGTCGGACACGACTCGACCCTGATTTTTGGGTCCCCTTCAGGTACGTGTAACTTTCTGTTCGTAGCTCCGTTTTCATTTCCGCAAATTGCGTTGTGAAGCCTGTATGACCCTCTCGGTGTCCGGATAAACTGTTCGGGACATCGCGTCCTGTGGTGATCGCACACCGCGATCCAAAAACAGGAAAAACCAGACCCTGTTTTACCCCGGAACTGGGTACGTCCCGCCAAACGGGATAACTTGGTCGCGTGCGGTCTTCACAGATACGTGCGCACCGTCGATACGGATGTATGAGATTTCGCGAAAGTCGATTCGGGTGTGCGTGCACACCGAAATCAACGCGTATCCGCGGACATCGCCCCGTATCCGCCTTTTCGGCAATTCATCCTAACTTCGTGCACACACGTCGGATCGAGGCGAAACTTGCGCCATCAGACTCGTAGCGATACGCTGGTCCTGTGGGTCAAGTTTGGTTCGATTCTGAGAACGTTGACGAAATCGCGTGTCGTGGGCCCCACAGGCCCCGCTCGACGGGCGATTTTGTGTTCGGCTCATCGAAATCCAAATCTGGAAGTTCCATTGGGTTCGTATCAGCGTTCCTGACCTGTTGACACTAAGTTTGGTAAATTTGGAGACCTTTGACCCGGACGCGTTTTTCGGTGCAAAGCGGGCCCACCGGCGGACCCCGTTTTGACCCGAAACTGCCGTTTTTGCCCTTGTCTCCAAATTGGACCCAAGGACAGGCGTTTCTAGCTATTTGACGTCTTCTGAGCGTGATGGTAATGTTTATTTCAGCTTTTGGACTCATCTCTGGAATTTTTTCCCGAGAACTAAATTAATCAGATCCAAACAACAGGCAAGTACCTGCACTTCAAGTTTATTCTTTATATTGTGATAATTAATTCCTTGCTCTACTAGAATCATTGGATGATTACACGTAGTGTTAGAACACTAGATTTTCATGTCTTGAATACTGGAGTTTATGTCTTGTTTTCGTGTCGGGTGGGAGAATACTAAGGAGGCATGTAGTTTACCCTTTCCCCTGGATTGTCTAATAGCTGTTGGTACACGACTGTCCATCAGCCGGATCTCGATTATATTGTCTAATAGCCGTTTATGACGGCCGGATTAGCCTTATAAACCCCTACATGCCAACTATGTATTCTAAAAACAAACACAAGTTCACACAGATAGTTCTGGTCATGTTATATTTCTTGCTGGCTATTGTAGTTTCATTTCCTGTTTCATTTATTTCTGTTTCTCATATTCCTGTTTACAGCTAACTCTGAGATAATAATGTTCTGCTAATGCTGTTTCTCAACATGATATCCAATATTTAATTGTCATAAAATATTTAGTTTAATCTTGTTGTGCACTGTGTACTTTGCTCCTTTCCTGACTGGATCTGTTGTTTAGGCGATGAGGAGAACCTTGCCCCCACCTATTATGGCCCCTATGAGGCAGCAGGTGATACAGTTGCAGAGCCATTTCCCGTACAGGAAGCTACTCCTGCTGAGTAGTTAGCAGTAGTTATCTTAGTTTTGCTCTTTATCTTAGCAATCGGGTTTGTCCCCGATTTCATTCTGATTCCTGTACTAAAATATTTGAATCTGTTGTCACATTTATTTCAGTTGCAATCTTAAGTTTCATTTCTCATTATTATCTTGCCTATGTTATTTGTGAATGAGCTAGTTAGTAAATCTGGATTTGACCTAGACAGCGTACTACCGCCGATTCTGCGGCGTAGGCTGGACGTACCCACGCACTTGTGCCCGAATTTCCGGGTGCGGGTCGTGACACGTTTTTATGGTGGCCCATGCAGGTCAAACGACTAAATTGTTCGCTTTCAACTTAGGGACCGAACAGGCCTGCAATAAGATTGAGGATTCTAGGAAAAGCTCATTCACAGTATAGGGTCCTGATTTCAATTCTTAATATCACTTCTGATCAATTCTTCCTATCGCCCTTGATTTCCAAGTAATCTATTCTGAACTCCCTATCCCTTCATCTTTCAGAATGGTCCAGACAAGGAACACAGTAGAAGGCACATCAGAACCAGCTGAGCAGAATGTGCCCGAAACTCTTGCACTCCCGCCGCCTCCATCTGTTCCGGCAGTTACTCTGGATGGGGCACAGCTACTCGGAGTATTCCAGGGACTAGTGGAATCCCAGAAAGAACAGACTGCACTTCTGCGGACCAGCCTCTCAGAAGCTATTAAGTCCCAGGAGTCGCCACTCAAGAGGCCAGGGAGTGCCAAAGACTTCAAAAACCTCAGACCCTTGGAATTCGACGGAACTGAGGGCATTCTCTATGCCGATGAGTGGATAGAGAACATCGAGAGACTCCTGAAGACTGCTCGTGTTCCTGATGATCTTAAAGTGGAGTCTGCAAGCCTGCAACTGTTCGATATAGCTTGGACCTGGTTTAGAGACGAACCTCAACTATCTGCTCCTGACCTCACCTGGGAGGACTTCAAGAGACTGTTCAAGAAAAAATTCTACCCCGAAGTGGCTCGGGAAGCTCTCGAAAGTCAATTCGAGAGACTGGAACAAGGTAACCTATCTGTAGATGAGTATACTGCTGAATTTAGCAGGTTAAGCCACTTTGCGGAGTACATGGTTCGAACCCCGGAGGACAGAGCCCGTAGATTCAAGAAGGGGCTATCTCCGGATATTCGCCTTGCTGTCACCACCAGCCGAGCTCGCACCTACGAGGAAATCTTGAGCGTGGCACAAGGCGTTGAGAGAGACATGGGGCATAAACTAAAGCGAGAGAGAGATGCCGGAAATACGGGACCCAACAAACGCCCTTTTCAACAACAACAACAGCAGAGGTCTCCGCAGCAAGCTAAGCGTCCTCTCCCTCGAGCTCCAGCACCCCAACACCAGGCCCAGGGACAGAACCAACAAGCTGCTGCTTGTAACTATTGTCATAGACCAGGCCATACTTGGCAAGTTTGCAGAAAGAGGCTAGGTGTTTGTCTACTTTGTGGCTCAGCAGCACATCAAGTGAGGGACTGTCCCGCTGCTCAAGGACGCGGACAGGCTTATGTAATGACCGTGGAGAACGCGCAAACTCTGGAAGCAGCTAATGCGCGTAAGTGATTCGTAGATATCTTTTCTAGTATTGTTTTCGTGCCTATTGGTTCGTGACCTCAGCCCCAACCTAGTAATTTTGAACTTGCTAAATACCTGGTATGCTTTTAAATTTGATAACTGTTTTAGAGGATTTTGCTATTGTGCTTATTTTGTGTTATTTTGTGAACTTCAATAATTTGCACCTCCTTTTCATCATCATCTAGCGCACTTAATTTTGCTGAACTTGACTTATGCTGCTATTTTATAGCCTAGTTTTGCAAGCTTACCCTTTATCGGGCTTGTTCATGACACATGTATTATTGAGGCCTGATCAACCCTACTAATACAAGTGTCTACTCAGAATCAGTGTACTACGGTCTGATCAACCTTAGTGCATTTTGATTCGCACTTCGCATGACTACTTATGTGGATTGAGGTATAGTCGACTAGTCTACTTGCCCCCTAAATACGTCCGAGCATATCGTTTCAGCATTACCAGAATAGAACCTCGATCCTTAACCGCCTGACAATTCCCATTAGAATTCCTGAAAAATGCCTTGAGCCCTATACCTCTGTTCTACCACCTCGCCCTTAAACTCTTTATTATTGATTCTCGTCTTTCCTCATTTCGGAAAGATAAAGACCTGTGGTTGGTATAAGTTGATTTGTAGTGCTAGACATACCCCTCAGACCGGACGAATTGATGATAACCCTTTATGACTAAGACAAGACCCTATGTGCTGTGTTTTGTGTTGCAGACTTAAGATTCAATACCATAATTTATTAAGTTGGGACCTAGCTTTACTAGTTGTACAGTCTTAGAGGATATGGGTAAAATTCTAAGTTGGGTAGCGACCGCAATGTTCACCTGAGAGAAACCGTTAGACTGTAATCAAGTGAGTTTGGACAGAGAGAACCCTGCCATAATTTAAATTTCGAGGACGAAATTTTATAAGTTGGGTAGATTGTAAGCCCCTGATTTTTCAAAAAATATTAAAATTGGGATTTTTCACAATTTTCTGGAATTTTCTGGAAATTTTCTGTAATTAAAATCAGGGTTTTGAATTATTACCTAATTTTAATTGATATTAAACAATATTAAAATATTGTGAAAATATTATTTTTGGGTGTAAAATGAAAAACTGGACTTAGGGTAATTTTTCTGGAATTTATCGGGCCCCGGACCTATTTTTAAATGCCTAAAAACTATTTATTTATTTAATTAATTAATTATTTATTAATTATTATTTATTTAATTAAATATTATTATTATTATTATTATTATTATTATTATTATTATTATTATTTTCTTATTATTCCGGCCCAGCCCACCATTCCAGCCCGGCCCAGCCCATTGGGCCCGAGCCCATCCGCTTGCGGGTCGGGTCGGGTCCGCTTGAACCGACCCGCCCGGACCCGGCGACCCGCTCCCCAGCCCCTCTCCCCCACGACCCGCTCCCCGCTCCTCTCCCGCCGGCCGCGCCGCCCGCCGCTCCGCCCGGCTCGCCCCGCCCGCCTCGGCCACTCCCTCTCCCCCTTCCTTTTAAACCCCCGCAGCCCCCGCCCTCGCCACCGTCCGCCTCTCTCCCCCACCGTGCCACCCACCTCCGCCCGGCCGTCGTCTCCTCCCAGCGCCTCGCCTGACCCCGCAGCCACTGCCGCCGTCCCGCTCCGGCGTCACCGCCTCACCGCCCCGCAGCTGCCCCTCTCCTCCTCCCCTCCGACGTCGGGCCACAGCAGCCAGTAGCAGCGGTTAGCCTCGGCCCGCCGCTCTCCGGCGCCTGCCACTCGTCGCCGACCAACCTCCGCCCTCGCCGACGCCGCCTAGCCTCCGACCGGCTTCCCCTCCGCCGGATCCCCGCCACAGCGTCCGAAACCCTAACCCTAGCCCTAATTCTTCTTTCCGTGTCCGACACGAGTCGGACACGACTCGACCCTGATTTTCGGGTCCCCTTCAGGTACGTGTAACTTTCTGTTCGTAGCTCCGTTTTCATTTCCGCAAATTGCGTTGTGAAGCCTGTATGACCCTCTCGGTGTCCGGACAAACTGTTCGGGACATCGCGTCCTGTGGTGATCGCACACCGCGATCCAAAAACAGGAAAAACCAGACCCTGTTTTACCCCGGAACTGAGTACGTCCCGCCAAACGGGACGACTTGGTCGCGTGCGGTCTTCACAGATACGTGCGCACCGTCGATACGGACGTGTGAGATTTCACGGAAGCCGATTCGGGTGTGCGTGCACACCGAAATCAACGCGTATCCGCGGACATCGCCCCGTATCCGCCTTTTCGGTAATTCATCCTAACTTCGTGCACACACGTCGGATCGAGACAAAACTTGCGCCATCGGACTCGTAGCGATACGCTGGTCCTGTGGGTCAAGTTTGGTTCGATTCTGAGAACGTTGACGAAATCGCATGTCGTGGGCCCCACAGGCCCCGCTCGACGGGCGATTTTGTGTTCGGCTCATCGGAATCCAAATCTGGAAGTTCCGTTGGGTTCGTATCAGTGTTCCTGACCTGTTGACACTAAGTTTGGTGAATTTGGAGACCTTTGACCCGGACGCGTTTTTCGGTGCAAAGCGGGCCCACTGGCGGACCCCGTTTTGACCCGAAACTGCCATTTTTGCCCTTGTCTCCAAATTGGACCCAAGGATAGGCGTTTCTAGCTATTTGACGTCTTCTGAGCGTGATGGTAATGTTTATTTCAGGTTTTGGACTCATCTCTGGAATTTTCCCCCGAGAACTAAATTAATCAGATCCAAACAACAGGCAAGTACCTGCACTTCAAGTTTATTCTTTATATTGTGATAATTAATTCCTTGCTCTACTAGCATCATTGGATGATTATACGTAGTATTAGAACACTAGATTTTCATGTCTTGAATACTGGAGTTCATGTCTTGTTTTCGTGTCGGGTGGGAGAATACTAAGGAGGCATGTAGTTTACCCTTTCCCCTGGATTGTCTAATAGCTGTTGGTACACGACTGTCCATCAGCCGGATCTCGATTATATTGTCTAATAGCCGTTTATGACGGCCGGATTAGCCTTATAAACCCCTATATGCCAACTATGTATTCTAAAAACAAACACAAGTTCACACAGATAGTTCTGGTCATGTTATATTTCTTGCTGGCTATTGTAGTTTCATTTCCTGTTTCATTTATTTCTGTTTCTCATATTCCTGTTTACAGCTAACTCTGAGATAATAATGTTCTGCTAATGCTGTTTCTCAACATGATATCCAATATTTAATTGTCATAAAATATTTAGTTTAATCTTGTTGTGCACTGTGTACTTTGCTCCTTTCCTGACTGGATCTGTTGTTTAGGCGATGAGGAGAACCTTGCCCCCACCTATTATGGCCCCTATGAGGCAGCAGGTGATACAGTTGCAGAGCCAGTTCTCGCACAGGAAGCTACTCCTGCTGAGTAGTTAGCAGTAGTTATCTTAGTTTTGCTCTTTATCTTAGCAATCGGGTTTGTCCCCGATTTTATTCTGATTCCTGTACTAAAATATTTGAATCTGTTGTCACATTTATTTCAGTTGCAATCTTAAGTTTCATTTCTCATTATTATCTTGCCTATGTTATTTGTGAATGAGCTAGTTAGTAAATCTGGATTTGACCTAGACAGCGTACTACCGCCGATTCTGCGGCGTAGGCTGGACGTACCCACGCACTCGTGCCCGAATTTCCGGGTGCGGGTCGTGACATATGGATTCTATCAAAACATGTTTGGAGAGATAGACTATGCAAATCACTAGGCTTATCCTGCAACTTGAATATATCGTAGATTTTACTGAACGGACTCGAACCCCTGTACAAACAAATGTGCAAATGAGATTAGGATGATCTGTGCTCGATATTTAAAAATCTGAGTGAAACGAGCTTGGGTAGAATATCTCGTGCAAAATGAATAATGGTTTGACCCTAGGAATTGGGGCGAGCATCGTGCGACAAATTTATACGATAGATGATGAGAACATAAAATATCATATTTTTATTCCTTAATGTATACTCCTTTATGCTCATTTAATGTCTAAAGATACTCATTATTTTTATATTTTGATCTAGGATACAATTGGAGTCACTAAAAGCAAAATGGAGCTAATTATCAATTCTGGACAATTCTGACATCTTGTAAAAAAATGGTCATAACTTGCTCATCCGAAGTCCAATTGAGCTGATCCAAATTGATTCGGAAAGCTAAGTGATAGAGGCACAATTTTGCTGTTTTGATTTTCCCGAGATTCTGGCTACATCATGGACCAAATCACGCTTGAAGTTGAGACAACTATGCTGAGCACAAAAAGTGGAGTTGATATAACCATTTTCTAACTTATTCAAAGATTTTATTTTATTGTTGGGTTGTTGTAACTCTTAGAGAATTTTTGGGAAGATATTGTGATCTTCAAACACTTATTTAGAGTGTATAAAAGGGGTAGAGATCAAAAGGAAAGGGGAGAACAACACACAACTCTTCTTCCTCTTCTCCAATATTCTTTTGAAGTTTTCTTAAACATGCGGAGCTAAAAGTCTTGTTGGTCGAAGAAAACGGAAGCCTCGGAATGAATAAAAACTTGTGAGATCTAATTTGTGTTTATATTTTTGATTTGTGCTTTAAGTATCGAATGTTTTCTTATGCATATTTTTATGATTATCTTGTTTAATGACTAGGATGCATACTAGTTTATTATTCATGACAATCTAATGCTAAATTAGATATCGAATCCGTAATTTTTTGATCCCTCTAATTTGTGAAGCAACCAAGATTTAATGAACTGCTTTGTTTTATTAGATCTTAGGAGGAAAACTTTTGAAAAAAATTAAATGCAACCGCGTGTGCTTGTGTTGTTTTGCTTCATCGATCTCATCGAGTTTAATACGCTACTAGATTAAACCTTTAGCGCTTGTCTGGGGTTATTTAGTAGTTAAGGTTAATTAGATCGCTTATTTTTAATTAATTATGGCTAAAGGAGATAGAAAAATAATTCCAACGATGAATATTCAAAGTATGAATTAATATATACTTGCATCGATGATCAGTTTTAAGATTCCAATGGTGGATGTTGACTGAGACCAACATTTATTTCTTTGATTATTTTAATACTTTAATTGTTTTTAGCTATTCTTAATTTTCTTTTGATAAAAAAACTCTCCCCCAATTTTATTTTACATAGCATAAAGATCAAACTAATTACTCTTCGTGGAAACGATCCTTACTCTCACTACTACATATTATTTTAAGAGTAAATTTTTATTTTTGGGTGCCTACGACAGCACGCTAAATTTTGGCGCCGTTGTCGGGGAGTAATTTTAGTTGATTTTTGTGCTTTTTGTGATCTTTATTTCGTTCTTGTGATCAAATAATTTTTTGCCTATTAGCAAAAAAAAAAAAAAAAAAAATCGGTAACAGGAAATGTTGGCCAATTCTCAAATATTTGGCACTTGGCTAGATCTTCCATCTGGGCATGCTGATGAGGTAAATGTTTCTTCCTTAGAACAACAAATTTCTTGTTTAACTTCTCTTGTTCGTCAGATGGTTGTAGGTAACATGAAAATAACAAAGGCTTGTAGGATTTGTCTAGTATCAGGGCATCCAACCGATATGTGTCCAACTCTCCAAGAGGAGTCCAATGAACAAGTGAATACGGAATGTGGTTTTTTAGACTACCAGAAATGAAGTATGATTCCTATTCAGACACGTACAACATAGGATGGAGAGATCATTCCAATCTCACCTATGGGAGTCCAGAATTAAATCAACCAGCAACTCAAAATTGCCCAAGTTACCAGCAATACAAGCAGCAATACCTACAACCAAGCCAAACTTTTAATTCTGGTATGTCTTTAGAAGATATTGTTAAGTCTATTGCCATTAATAATTTACAATTTCAACAGGAGACGAGGGCTAGTATCGAAAGTTTGAACAATCAAATGAGTCAAATGACAACTGCAATTAATAAGCTAGAGGCACAAAGCTTGGAGAACTTACCATCTGAAACGATAGTAAATCCAAAAGAAACTGTAAGTTCAATCATTTTGAGAAGTTGTAAAGAAGTTGAAATTTTAGAAAAAGAAGCATGTGCATCGTCAAAAGAAGAAGAAGAGAAAAATATCGTTGCAAACACGAACATTCCTAACGACGATGTAGTACCTAATGGAAAAGAAGTTTTTAAACTTGATGGAAAAGATGGAGTAAAAGTTGCCATCAGTGAGAATTTTGAGAAAGAATATGAGTTAACTTTGAGTACTCACTTACATAAAACTGTTGCAGTGTTGAACGATCTTCCAAAAAGACAACAGTCAGGTAACATTTCATATATTTTGTTACCAATTAATGACAAAAGACCTTTACCTTCTGTTTTGCAGGTATGCATTCTAGACTTGAAACTCCTTCCTAGTTATATCAAGTGTGCATAGAGTCGAGCCAACGACAATATTAAACAAAGGCGCTGCTTGGGAGGCAACCCAAGGGAAGTTTATTTTTATTCTCGCATTTTATTTTTTGTTATTTTGCCTTTTCTTTGCATTTAATCATACATTGGGGACAATGTCTGTTTTAAGTGTGGGGGAAAGATTTAATTTTTTTTTAAGCAGTTTGAGTTTGTGTTTTTCTCAAAAAAAAAAAAAAAATAAAATAAAATAAAATAAAATAAAATAATAATAATAATAATAATAATAATAATAATAATTGATATTTTTTTTAAATAAAAGGATTTTGTTTTTGTTTTTTTTAATAATTTTTGGTTGTGTATGTCATGAGTAAGATTCAACTAGATTTGAAAAATTCATAACATGATTGAATAAATAATTTTTTTTTCAACTTAGAATTAATTAGTCTAGTTATTTTTTATTGAAAATGGTAGTATCTAAATTGGTAGACAAAAGCCAGTGAGGATTTGAGCCTTTAGACTGACACATCAGTCTCATTATTCTTTCATGAGAGATATTCTTCCACTGATTTGTTTCTCTAGAACTTGCTTTGATTCTCTTCGAGGTCACATTGACACATGCATGCATGAACATGATTAAGGCCATCTTTGCTATACGTTACATAAGCCAAATAGCCCACCTTGTAATTAATTTTTTTTTTGTTGAACTCCTTTTAGCTTTATTGCCTTTTTCTTGGTATACCCACATTACAAGCTTTCAACCAATAATATTTATACCTTTACCCAAGTCGCAAAGCTAGTGGAGCATTGTTGATCATTATGATATGTATGGGTGTACGAAAAAATAATTGTGGGGGTATCTAAATTTGTGGTTTGGTTATAACCAACAAAATGGAACATATTTTTATCCTCAAATTTCCTAAGTTCCATTATTGTTAAAAAAATAAAAAGTAAAAAAAAAAAAAAAAAGAAAGAAAAAAGAAAAGAAAAGAAATTGAGTGATTGATTTTGCATTGTTTAAATGCTTTAAAAGCCAAATTGAAGACGCTGCAAAATAGAGTGATTGATTTTACATGTTTTATATTGAGATTGAGTTGATTCATTTTTGCTCCACTTGTTTTGATGGCTTTTGAGCTACATTCCTAAATATATCCCACCTTAATCCTAAGCCATGTTACAACCCATGAAAAGTCCTTATGATTTATGTTATGCATGTGATCCCAGTGGTGGAGAATGAGAAAATATACAAGCTTATGGTAGGGCATTTCTTTTGGAATGAATTCGAGAGAAATATATACCTTCAAACACATGAGAGTTTAGTGTTTATTCCCGTGAGGGTCTACCTATTTAGTTTACTCCATTTTTCAAGTAAAAATACCTACTAAGTAATTAGAAGTTGTTTAAGAATATATGTTCATGATATATTATGAGTTTTGAAGAACTTGGTTATTATTTATTTATGACATTGCAACCTTGATTTCTTTTTGGAAAAATAAATTAGAGTTTTGCCCGAGGACGAGCAAAGGTTAAGTGTGGGGGTATTTAATGAGAACATAAAATATCATATTTTTATTCCTTAATGTATACTCCTTTATGCTCATTTAATGTCTAAAGATACTCATTATTTTTATATTTTGATTTAGGATACAATTGGAGTCACTAAAAGCAAAATGGAGCTAATTATCAATTCTGGACAGTTCTGACACCTTATAGAAAAATGACCATAACTTGCTCATCCGAAGTCCAATTGAGCTGATCCAAATTGATTCGGAAAGCTAAGTGATAGAGGCACAATTTTTTTGTTTTGATTTTTCCAAGATTCTGGCTACATCATGGACCAAATCACGTTTGAAGTTGAGACAACTATGCTGAGCACAAAAAGTGGAGTTGATATAACCATTTCCCAACTTATTCAAAGATTTTATTTTATTGTTGGGTTGTTGTAACTCTTAGAGGATTTTTGGGAAGATATTATGATCTTCAAACACTTATTTAGAGTGTATAAAAGGGGTAGAGATCAAGAGGAAAGGGAAGAACAACACACAACTCTTCTTCCTCTTCTCCAATATTCTTTTGAAGTTTTCTTAAACATGCGGAGCTAAAAGTCTTGTTGGTCGAAGAAAACGGAAGCCTCGGAATGAATAAAAACTTGTGAGATCTAATTTGTGTTTATATTTTTGATTTGTGCTTTAAGTATCGAATGTTTTCTTATGCATATTTTTATGATTATCTTGTTTAATGACTAGGATGCATACTAGTTTATTATTCATGACAATCTAATGCTAAATTAGACATCGAATCCGTAATTTTTCTATCCTTCTAATTTGTGAAGCAACCAAGATTTAATGAACTGCTTTGTTTTATTAGATCTTAGGAGGAAAACTTTTAAAAAAAATTAATTGCAACCGCGTGTGCTTGTGTTGTTTTGCTTCATCGATCTCATCGAGTTTAATACGCTACTAGATTAAACCTTTAGCGCTTGCCTGAGGTTATTTAGTAGTTAAGGTTAATTAGATCGCTTGTTTTTAATTAATTGTGGCTAAAGGAGATAGGAAAATAATTCCAACGATGAATATTCAAAGTATGAATTAATATATACTTGCATCGATGATCAGTTTTAAGATTCCAATGGTGGATGTTGACTGAGACCAACATTTATTTCTTTGATTGTTTTAATACTTTAATTATTTTTAGCTCTTCTTAATTTTCTTTTGATAAAAAAACTCTCCCCCAATCTTATTTTACATAGCATAAAGATCAAACTAATTACTCTTCGTGGGAACGATCCTTACTCTCACTACTACATATTATTTTAAGAGTAAATTTTTATTTTTGGGTGCCTACAACAGCACGCCAATAGATCATGCACTTAAACTTGTACCTATGACCTTATGAGCTGACCTAGTAATTAGGCGGACGACCCTGTGCCGAGTGAATAAACCAGTGTCACCGACTTTAGCATATTGCTTGAACAAAGCTATAGAACTTGGGCAGCAAGACTTAGAGTTAGACTTGGAACTTAAACGTGTGCTATGTTTGACCCGAACGGATGGACACTAGTTGGTAGACCAAATCGATCGTATTTAATGGTTGTGCAAATACTTGGTTTGGTTGGAATAAAAATGACTTGGATTTGATTGACCCTGTCGGAGTATCCTTGTGATTCATAAAAACGAGAACCCTTGAGATTTTTGTAAGTAGTTTGTCCAATTTTACTATCACTACGTTTGGTTGAATGCATATGTTTCTAAGGAATCGGGTCATGACATAGTGGTATCAGAGCACAGATTCAAAGTTCCTTAGATTTCGTGCTGGAAAAGTTCCTTTAACGATCAAATTCCTGTGCGAACTCTTGAACTCGCTAGGTCAAAATGAGATACGTTCATGCAATAAGTCCATAATATATTATGATTCTAATATAATTTACCTTCTTTTGAAGGAATGGTACCAGCGCAATCTGCAGCACAAGCACCGAACGAAACACAGGAAAGTAGTTCGGGCACTTCAGGAAGCTCGCGGAGCCAGCGTGGCATATCTCAAGTCGATCCGCTAGAGCGGGTGATGCAAATGTTAGAATCGTAACGACAAAGAGATGATGCTCGCCAAGCCAAGTTTGAAAGCAATCTAGAGACCCGATTCTCAGTCCAACAAAAGTAGGTAGATACCCTGCAACAGATCGTTCAGACTTTGGCTGCCAACCATTCCACTGCAACTGCAACGACTCCGGTGGAACAGCCCGTGCTTGAAGTAGAGACGCCACAAATTCCAAGGCCGAGGGACGTGACTGCCTTCAACTTGGAACTCTTCAAAAAAGTCTGCAACACCCCATTCAACGGGACTGAGGACCCAGTGGTAGCTCTAGATTGGCTAGCCGAGCTTGAAGATCACTTCGCTCTGCTAGAAGTTCCCGAAGAGAAGCGCGTCGACTGCGCGCAACTTCAGCTCCACCTCAACGCGCACGATTGGTGGAACGTGCATCGACGATCTCTCCAATTTGATCACGGAGAGGAGGCGATCTCGTGGATGACTTTTTGTGCCGCGTTTGAAGAGGAGTTTATACCCCCTCTAGTGCAACGTCAAATGGAAAATGATTTCGTGCAGCTGCGGCAGGGCAGTATGACAGTGAAGCAATACTCCGCCGAATTCAATCGACTCTCTAAATTCGCTAGGGCCTATTTACTTGATGCAGCGAGTCGAGCCAGAAGGTTTGAAGGTGGACTACGCCCTGCCATCCATGCGCACGTGGTCAATAATCAGTATGGAATAATGCGTGAAGTCATGAATCATGCCTTATCGCTAGAACCACAGTATCCTCATGTTGCTGCCGGCGCTGTACATACATCCAGTCACAAATGCCAAAGCAACGAAAGAGGAAACACCGCTGTAAAGTGCCGCAACAATGGTGGTCCGCAGAGAGGGTAGCTATGTCACTTCTGCAAGAAACCAGGGCACCTGGCCAACGAATTTCGTCTGAGACAAGGATTATGCCTCATCTGTGGTGCTGCAAGCCACAAAATGCGTGACTGCCCCAATTACTCTGCTAAGCATCCTCAACGTAACGTTCCCTGACGGTAAGCATTATCCCTAAGTTTCGGGATAAAACTTCCAATTAGTTGGGTAGGATGTAGCGTCCCGTTCTCCCGATGCGGAGAGCGCGGCTAAGAAACACAAAACGGTATCGTTCGATCGGGATAGATTGAATTAAGAACTCATCCTCGTTATGGATTTGTTTCTTTGGAATCGATTTCCATATTCAGTGGACCGCGCCCCAAGGATCGGCTTAGCGGCAGAGTCAGGAGGGACCTCTCCGCTACTATCTTTTATTGCCTCGGTTTTCGATATCGCTTGTTGCTTTCGTGCTTTGAGTTAGTTTTTGGATTTGCTTGTTTTCCTTGAACGATTTCGATAGTTTCATTATTTTTGTTCATTGAACTGCATTTCAATTCCGAGATTGGAAAGAGAGGAAGGAATATTAATCGAGCTGTTCGTGTGCAGGTGAACGAGCAGTAGGCGGCTTGCGAGCGGAGTCATGAAGTACCTCTTTCCTTCTCCCTTCTAAAATCTAAGTGAGTGGCTACCAACCCGATTAGCTAGCCCTGCTTCCAAGCTTCAAACTCAAAATCTTGTATTCTTCTTCTCCCCGATCAGACGATACCAAGTAATAATAAAAGATACCAAGATAAAAGAGAATAGACTTGAATAATACTGCATGTAAATCAAACTTGTGAACAGTTATATCTTTGCATGCTTGTTCGTTCGGAATGTTCATTATATGCATAGATACAAGTTTGAATGTATGCTTCTCTTTTATTGCCCCGATGCATGAATGAAACGTAGATGCAATATACAAACAAATCATGCAATACTGCTTGTCTTGTGCTCACGTAGCCTTCGGGCGAATGATTGTTCACATAGCCTCCGGGCGAATGATTGTTAACGTTCGATCACGGACAACTTGTGCATAAGGTATAGTTCCTGCGGGTGGCTGCTGGGGCACTGGCACCGTTCCGGCTCCGTACGGAACTCATGTTTAGTCTCACGTACTTGGACAAGGTGGTATGCGGCGCCTCACGTACTAGCACGTAGTAAACCATCTTCGTCACAGACTAGTCCATTATGGCTATCAAGCCAGTGATCATCTTGTATATTTAAACCTGTTGTAAACTAACTTGTGTCTTCATGGCAGGGAAGGCATGGTAAGTATTGTGCAGGTAATTCAGACGGACAGGTAAAATCCACCGAACGGTGGCACGTTCATTTCAGTAAAATTCTATATGCTGCTTATTTGTAAATAAACTAAGGCAAGATAGAAACCCATAAATATACATGCTTCATTAAAATAACGTGTTGATTGGCATAGTCAGGCTAGCTCGCCTTCACCAGTATGTTTCGACATGCTGACCCTCGTTGAAACAGGTTCTCCGCACTAAGGCGAACCGAGCGAGGAGCCGAAGTCGTCTTTCCGATCCAGTCCAGCTGTTGGCGCATCTTCACCGTGCCCTTGAAGCCTTTTGAAGTCCGAAGCTGTAACTCTTCATACACAAATGCAGCTCCGTGGCAAAGCTATCCTCCAGCCTAGAGGTCTTTATCATTTTGAGTTTATAAAGGGATGTAATGTACCGGACTGCTATCTCATTTTGAGTCATCTCTTTTGTAAGCCGTTCGGCATATTAGCTGACTCATTCAAGAGTTTGTAATAGATGTTCATTATCAATAAAGAGAACTTTTCTATGTTTCAAATATGTGTTTCAATTTATCTGCGTACTCTGAATATGTGCTTGCTATGCAAATCATTAAAGCCTTGTGCGGGCGCAACCCCAGGCCCGTACGGCGGTCACGATTCGGGGGACGCCTCAAACGATTCTAAGGAATCGGGTCGTGAAATAGTGGTATCAGAGCACAGATTCAAAGTTCCTTAGACTTCGTGCTGGAAAAGTTTCTTTAACGATCAAATTCTTGTGCGAACTCTTGAACTCGCTAGGTCAAAATGAGATACGTTCATACAATAAGTCCATAATACATTATGATTCTAATGTAATTTACCTTCTTTTGAAGGAATGGTACCAGCGCAATCTGTAGCGCAAGCACCGAACGAAACACAGGAAAGTAGTTCGGGCACTTCAAGAAGCTCGCGGAGCCAGCGTGGCATATCTCAAGTCGACCCGCTAGAGCGGGTGATACAAATGTTAGAATTGCAACGACAAAGAGATGATGCTCGCCAAGCCAAGTTCGAAAGCAATCTAGAGACCCGATTCTCAGTCCAACAAAAGCAGGTAGATGCCCTGCAACAGATCGTTCAGACTTTGGCTGCCAACTATTCCACTGCAACTGCAACGACTCCGGTGGAACAGCCCGTGCTCGAAGTAGAGACGCCACAAATTCTAAGGCCGAGGGACGTAACTGCCTTCAACTTGGGACTCTTCAAGAAAGTCTGCAACACCCCATTCAACGGGACTGAGGACCCAGTGGTAGCTCTAGATTGGTTAGCCGAGCTTGAAGATCACTTCGCTCTGCTAGAAGTTCCCGAAGAGAAGCACGTTGACTGCGCGCAACTTCAGCTCTGCCTCAACGCGCACGATTGGTGGAACGTGCATCGACGATCTCTCCAATTTGATCACGGAGAGGAGGCGATCTCGTGGATGACTTTTCGTGCCGCGTTTGAAGAGGAGTTTATACCCCCTCCAGTGCAACGTCAAATGGAAAATAATTTCGTGCAGCTGCGACAGGGCAGTATGACAGTGAAGCAATACTCCGCCGAATTCAACCGACTCTCTAAATTCGCTAGGGCCTATTTACCTGATGCAGCGAGTCGAGCCAGAAGGTTTGAAGGTGGACTACGCCCTGCCATCCATGCGCACGTGGTCAATAATCAGTATAGAATAATGCGTGAAGTCATAAATCACGTCTTATCGCTAAAACCACAGTATCCTCATGTTGCTGCCGGCGCTGTGCATACATCCAGTCACAAACACCAAAGCAACGAAGGAGGAAACACCGCTGCAAAGCGCTGCAACAATGGTGGTCCGCAGAGAGGGCAGCTATGTCACTTCTGCAAGAAACCAGGGCACCTGGCCAACGAATGTCGTCTAAGACAAGGATTATGCCTCATCTGTGGTGCTGCAAGCCATAATATGCGTGACTGCCACAATTACTCTGCTAAGCATCCTCAACGTAACGTTCCCTGACGGTAAGCATTATCCCTAAGTTTCGGGATAAAACTTCCAATTAGTTGGGTAGGATGTAGCGCCCCGTTCTCCCGGTGCGGAGAGCGCGGCTAAGAAACACAAAACGGTATCGTTCGATCGGGATAGATTGAATTAAGAACTCATCCTCGTTATGGATTTGTTTCTTCGGAATCGATTTCCATATTCAGTGGACCGTGCCCCAAGGATCGGCTTAGCGGCAGAGTCAGGAGGGACCTCTCCGCTACTATCTTTTATTGCCTCGGTTTTCGATATCGCTTGTTGCTTTCGTGCTTTGATTTGGTTTTTGGATTTGCTTGTTTTCCTTGAACGGTTTCGATAGTTTCATTATTTTCGTTCATTGAACTGCATTTCAATTCCGAGATTGGAAAGAGAGGAAGGAATATTAATCGAGCTGTTCGTGTGCAGTTGAACGAGCAGTAGGCGGCTTGCGAGCGGAGTCGTGAAGTACCTCTTTCCTTCTCCCTTCTAAAATCTAAGTGAGTGGCTACCAACCCGATTAGCTAGCCCTGCTTCCAAGCTTCAAACTCAAAATCTTGCATTCTTCTTCGCCCCGATCAGACGATACCAGTAATAATAAAAGATACCAAGATAAAAGAGAATAGACTTGAATAATACTGCTTGTAAATCAAACTTGTGAACGGTTATATCTTTGCATGCTTGTTCGTTCGGAATGTTCATTATATGCATAGATACAAGTTTGAATGTATGATTCTCTTTTATTATCCCGATGCATGAATGAAACGTAGATGCAATGTACAAATGAATTATGTAATAGTGCTTGTCTTGTGCTCATGTAGCCTTCGGGCGAATGATTGTTCACGTAGCCTCCGGGCGAATGATTGTTAACGATCGATCACGGACAACTTGTGCACAAGGTATAGTTCCTGCGGGCGGCTGCTGGGGCACTGGCACCGTTCCGGCTCCGGACAAAACTCACGTTTAGTCTCACGTACTTGGACAAGGTGGTATGCGGTGCCTCACGTACTAGCACGTAGCAAACCATCTTCGTCACAGACTAGTCCATCATGGCTATCAAGCCAGTGATCATCTTGTATATTTAAACCTGTTGCAAACTAACTTGTGTCTTCATGGCAGGAAAGGCATGGTAAGTATTATGCAGGTAATTCAGACGGGCAGGTAAAATCCACCGAATGGTGGCACGTTCATTTCAGTAAAATTCTATATGCTGCTTATTTATAAATAAACTAAGGCAAGATAGAAACCCACAAATATGCATGCTTCATTAAAATAACGTGTTGATTGGCATAGTCAGGCTAGCTCGCCTTCAATAGTATGTTTCGACATGCTGACCCTCGTTGAAACAGGTTCTCCGCACTAAGGCAAACCGAGCGAGGAGCCGAAGTCGTCTTTTCGATCCAGTCCGGCTGTTGGCGCATCTTCACCGCACCCTTGAAGCCTTTTGAAGTCCGAAGCTGCAACTCTTTATACAAAAATGCAGCTCCGTGGCAAAGCTATCCTCCAGCCTGGAGGTCTTTATCATTTTAAGTTTATAAAGGGATGTAATGTACAGGACTGCTATCTCATTTTGAGTCATCTTTTTTGTAAGCCGTTCGACATATTAGCTGACTCGTTCAAGAGTTTGTAATAGATGTTCATTATCAATAAAGAGAACTTTTCTATGTTTCAAATATGTGTTTCAATTTATCTGCGTACTCTGAATATGTGCTTGCTATGCAAATCATTAAAGCCTTGTGCAGGCGCAACCCCAGGCCCGCACGGTGGTCACGATTCGGGGGATGCCTCAAACGATTCTAAGGAATCGGGTCGTGACACATATGTTTGAAGGACGCTTTGAATATGTGCACGATCCAGACTCATGATATATTGATCTCGAATGCTAGTGCAAGTGAATATCCCTATGAACAAGTATAACGACTTGTATTAGTTTGCCTCAGCCTTAGATCATCATTCATGATGGATTGTAACAAACCCTGCATTAAGCAATATATTTCGTGCTAAGGCACAATAGAGACTGACCTAGCATACATGCGACACAGCATAAGGAACGAGTAGGGAATTATGTTCAAATGGATCTTGTGGTGCCGATTGCTACGCTTGGGATATATTCGATAATGCAATAGAATGGCCTACGCTCAGGAAGTCTCGAGGACGAGACTTTTTCTGGGTGGTGTATAGTGTAACGACCCGTTTCGCTCAAGCGGACTGCCGATTCAAATGGTAAAAATGCAACGTCCCGACCCGCTTTGCTCAGCGTGATGATTCATTTGAGGCAAAGGATTTTCAGACTTGGCCCTTCAGGAGTTCCTGCTTAGGCTTTCAGAGGCTCGCTCGGAGTATCGCTCGACCGAGGCAAATCATCGCTAAGGTGGGTGGCTATGATGAACTTATTTTTGATTAGCCAGCACACTTAAAATATGGACAATACATGCTAGTCGCTAGGTGAATTACCCCATGCTTGCTAATAAAGAATACAACGCACTTAGCTAAGGGAATAATTCCAACTTGTATTGCTTGTGCTAGAACATAAAAATGAAACTTTGCTTATATATGGACCTTCGCATGCTCCTTTTGCTTTGTGCAACTAGACCCCACTATACCTCGAGTAGAACGATATATGTATACTCTATAGTGCACTGTTCACTTGCTACACTGTACGACCCTAGATTATGTCGCTCGGTATGTCCCTTTATGATTTTACTCCTCGACTTACCCTTAGACCCGTGCCAAAGTAAATGCTTATGTTTTATATGAATGCAATGCTTGCCTGCTTATATGTTAACTTGTATTCGTTGCTTTATTTCAATGCTTGTCACATAAACCATGCTATGATCGTGTAACACTGTGCATGTCATGCATTCATCTAGTTCTCCTCGAAAGACTATCTAATAGTCATTCCATGCAAGTATGAACCTGAAAATATCTGGGATAGTTAGGTCGCCAAGGCAGTCCCCGAACCAGGAGAATGCATCAAGGCAAGTTTTTCACTAAACGAGAATCATGTCAAGCAAATCAAGTAGCACAGCTCGTAGAGCAATACTCGTTCAAAGCAAGAATCAAGATTCAAGTATCTCGTGTACTCGTGTATCTCGTGCATCTCGTGAATTTGAAAGACCAATAATTTTATGTCGCGGACAGCTTGGAAACAAGCTATAGTTCCACGGACGGTCACCGGGGCACTGGGGCCGATCCGATCCGGATGGAACTTCTAGTTTAGTCTCCAGTTCTGGATGGGATAGCTTATAGCGTACCCTATTCTTTTATTGCATTCCATCCTCGTCATCGACTATATTTCTTTATGGCTATGCCAGTGACTCATGTTCATATAGATAAGTCATCCTCGCTTAGCGGCAATCGGCGTGTGAGTCATTGCATCACATCGAGAATAATCTAAAATACCTGAATAATTATGAGTAGAACACACTTGTATATATGGAACACTTTAATATCTTCTGTAATACACCTGACAATGCGAGTAACTCATGCACCCAAAATATAATCTCGCACTAAAATACTTGTGTTTGTATATGTTATTGCCCCTAGATTTTATTATATATATTTATGCTTGTATTAACTTGGTTTGCCTTGGACAAGAAAGGACGATGGTAAGTTGGTAAGTCTCGCCGTGTTCCTTATATCGCATGGCGTACTGCCACACGAGATAGGCTATTCAATATTGCAATAAAACTGATCCTAAGGAAAGACTAGAAAGATAACTTAATATATGGTGCACGAAACCTATTGAACGTGTTTGGATTTGTCGAGCGGGCGAGTAGCCTCCCCACCAGTGCATTCATGTACTGATAACCCACCAGATTGTTTGCAGGGTGTGGGAGAACCTCGTTCGGTGTGGATGCCTCCTTCGTGCGTGCTAAGGCGTGGAGATCACTCTGAAGCCTTGGAGCATTACGTCCGGAACTGAAGCACATATACAAGACATAATATTGGAATATCGCCTATACATTATTCCACAAATGTAGCCACTTGACACGCTTTTACTGTTTTAGAGAGAGAGGCTTGAGCGACTTGTAATCTCGGCCTAGCACCGCTTGTAACACTTGTTCAATATCAATAAAGAGTTTGCTTTATTTCTATACTTGTGTTATTAAATGCTTCCGCTATTGACGACTATGTGAACTTGTTACCAATCGCTTATGTGTTTATTATTTCGCTATACTCAAACAATCTGTGCGACTCTGTAGTTAAGACCTCTTATCGCCTACATGAACTACGGCCTTGCACGGGTGAGACTTACACTCGTACAGTATCACGCCCTGATGGGTCAAGCGATCGTCCTACAGGAGTGCTGACACGGTGATTCGTTCCTAGCGGGAACGGCCGATTGCCTACAGAAGATCAGGGCATAACATGAAGAGACTTTGAGAAATACACGATCGCCTTCTAGGAACCAAGAGGTCGACGGTACGTATCTGAGTAACTCTTTTGACGGCTTTGTGCTACCTTCAGCCGTTCGCGGATCAACCAGATCTTTTGGATGGTTTGTTCTACGAGCTCCGTGCCAAGAATTTTTTGTTTACCAACTTCATCCCAACAGATAGGGGATCTACACTTCCGCCCATACAACGCCTCATACGACGCCATTTGAATGCTAGATTGATAGCTATTATTGTATGCAAATTTGGCTAACGATAGATGTATGTCCCAACTTGATTTCAAGTCCAAGGCGCAGAGTCGTAGCATGTCTTCGAGGATTTGGTTTACCTGCTCGATTTGGCCGTCTGTCTGAGGATGGTAGACGAAGCTAAACTTCAACTTCGTCCCCATTGCTGACTGAAGGCTCTCCCAAAAGCGTGATAAGAATCATTCATCTCGATCGAAGACAATGGATACAGGCACCCCATGGAGTCGAACGATCTTATTGAGGTATATATGCGCTAGACGGTCGGCACTCCAAATAACTTTGATAGGCAGAAAGTGAGCTGACTTGGTGAGTCGATTGATGATGACCCAGACGATATCATTTACCCGTTGCGTCTTTGGCAAACCAATAATGAAATCCATCATTATGTGTTCCCATTTCTACTCCGGTATAGCAAGGTTCTGCATCTCTCCGCCTGGCTTCTGGTGCTCGGCCTTTACTCTCTAACAAGCCATGCATTGCGACACGAACAGTGCCACATCCCTTTTCATGCCGTGCCACCAAAATATTGTACGAAGGTCTCGATACATCTTCGTGCTTCCTGGATATGAAGTGTAACTCGCATAGTGGACTTCAGTGAGTATCTCTTTTCTGAGGTTTGCATTGTTAGGAAAAACAATCTTTCCTTCACCCGCTTTTATCCATCTGTGCTTAACGCAAAGTCGGTCGCCTTTCCTGCTAAGATAAGATTTCATATCTTCTCTAGGAACATATCATCTTTCTGGGTGGACTTAACTTTCTCTAATAAGTCTGACTCGAGGCGCAACTGAGCCACCTGCGCCCCCTTTTTGTATCTGATTCAGAGTGGAATGCCCAAACTTTCGAGATCCCTTCGCAGCCTATCATCGATAGCTAAGCTCCCAACAAATACTCGACTTAGTGCATCCGCTATAATGTTGCCCTTGCCCAGTGTATATATGATCATTAAATCAAAGTCGCTAAGGAGTTCAAGCTGACGTCGTTGCCATAGATTCAAATCCTTTTGAGTATAGAGGTACTTGAGGCTTTTATGATCCGTGAAGTTTTCACATGGTATGACATAGAGGTAATGCCGCCATAACTTCAATGCGAATATCACCGTTGCAAAGTTCCAGATCGTGCGTTGGATAGTTTCTTTCGTAAGACTTTAACTACCTCGAGGCAAAGGCTATCACCTTATCCCTCTGCATAAGGACACATCCCAAACCCTTTCCTGAAGTGTCGCTATAGATATTAAAATTATCAGGTTTGTCCGAAAGAGTAAGAATTGGTGCTGAGATGAGTCATTGCTTTAATTCCACAAATGAAGCTTCACAGTCGTTCGACCATGCGAATGTTACTCCTTTCCGAGTGAGATGATTCAGAGGCGAAGCGATCCTTGAAAAATCTTTTATGAATCTTTTGTAGTAGCCTGCTAGACCAAGGAAGTTCCGAATGTCGTTGGCCGACTCAGGTCTCTTCCACTTCACGATGGCTTCAACTTTTTTTGGGTCGACTGAGATGCCCTTCGCGGAAATGATGTGCCCAAGGTAAGATATGTTGTCCAACCATAACTCCCATTTGCTCAGCTTTGCGTACAACTAATTATCTCAAAGAGTTTGAAGCACCATCCGCAGGTGTCCTACGTGTTCATCCTTATTCTTCGAGTACACTAAAATGTCGTCTATGAATACTACCATAAACTGATCGAGAAATGGTCAGAATACACGGTTTATCAAATCTATGAATACGACAGGAGCATTCATCAGTCCGAACGGCATAACAGAAAACTCATAATGGCCATAGCGGGTCCAAAATGCTGACTTTGGCATGTCCTCTGGCTTGATCTTCAATTGATGCTAGCCAGAGCAAAGGTCTATCTTCGAAAACATTGATGCCCCATGCAGCTGATCAAAGAGGTCATCAATCCTGGATAGGGGATACTTGTTTTGGATAGTGACATTATTTAGCGCCTGATAGTCTATGCCGAGTCGTAACGTCCCATCTTTCTTCTTTATAAAAAGTACAGGCGTGCCCCAAGGAAACACGCTCAGACGAATATATCAACGGTCAAGCAGTTCTTGTAGCTGGAACTTTAACTCCTTTAGTTCAGCAGGGGCCATTCGATACGGAACTTTGGAAATCGGTTGGGTATTTGGGAAGGTATCAACGGTGAACTCGATTTCTTGGTCGGGTGGCATACCAGGTAGTTCGCTCGAAAACACATCAGGGAACTCTGCCAGAACAGAAGAAGACTCAAAATTTGTGCAATCTAGCTGTGTGTCCCGAATTGACGCTAAGTATCCCTCACATCCAGAGTGTAGCATTCGCCGAGCTGACATTGCATAAATCATCATGCAGGTCCTTTAAGCTTCTGTTGCTGGACCACTTGTGTAGCAGAATTTGGCCTCTCCAGGTAGACGAAAGATGACTCGTTTCTCTGCACATTCGATAGTTGTCGAGCAAGCGCCGAGCCAATCCATCTCCAAAATGATATTGTAATTCCGAACATCTAGGACTAACACATCTAGCAAGATTTTCCTTCCCCCAATACATACGTAACCTCCCTGACATACTGAACAAACAAGTATCTTCGTGCCCGATGGGGTGCTAACACTAAGGTTTAGATGTAATAGTGACATTTCTATCTTGTTTTTCATGTCAAAATTCGTGGATATAAAGCTATGCGTAGCACCAGAATCAAATAGCACGCGAGCAGGTATGTTATTAAAAATTAATATACCTGACACAATGGTGTTCGATGCTAGGGCCTCTTCCCGTGTCAAAGTGTACACACGGCCTTGAGAGTGACGACGCTCTTGCTGCGGTGCAGCTCCGTTGGCTTGAGGTACTGTAGCAGAATTCGGATGTTCAGGGCGAAGCTTAGAGGGGAGATGATAGTCCTTCAATATATGGCCTTTATCACCACAGTTAAAGCATAACCCTTTCTTGAGGTAATATTTATTGATGGTGTGCCCTGGCTTCTTACAGAAGAAATATAGTTGCCCTAAATTTCCTTTCTGTTGACTGCCATTATGAGGGCACTTTGAAGCGGTGTTTTCTCCCGCGTTGCTATGGCACTTGTGATTGAAAGTATGCATAGCGCCGACAGTAACTGGAGGATACTACGGTTCGAGGGAAAATACATGGTTGAGAATATCCCGCATAGTCAGATATTGGGGAACAACCACATGTGAATGGATGGCAGGTTATAGGCCGCCTTCGAATTATCTTGCATGACTCCCCGCATCAGGTAGGTAGGAACTTGCAAATTTGGTGAGCCGATTGAATTAAGCAGAGTACTACTGCACAAACTCGTTCTCTTTTTGCCGACGTACGGGAGGGGGTATGAAATCCTCTTCAAACGCTCCACGGAAGGTAGCCCACACGATCATATCCTCTTTATCGCATACTGAAGAGATCTTTGATGCACGTCCCACCAATTGTGTGTGTTCAAACGGAGCTACAATTGGGCACACGCAACACGCTTTTCCTCAGGTACCTCTAGCAATTTGAAGTGATCCTCAAGCTTTGCCTGTCAATCTAGAGCCACAGCCGGATCCTCAGTCCCTTTAAAAGGCGTATTACAGACCTTCTTAAAGTCGGCAAAGTCGAAGGTAGTCACTTCCTTCTTCTTTGGAGTTTGAGTCATTTCGACTTCAGGCGTGGTTCGCTCCACCGGTGTCGCTGCTGTCCTTGAGGAATGGTTGGAGGCCAAGATCTGAACGATCTATTGTAGGGCATCTACCTACTTTTGTTGGACTGCAAATCGGGCTTCTAGATTGCCTTCGTACTTGCTCTGTTGCTCTTTCGTCTTCTCGGCTCGCTCATAGCGAGCCTCATCTCTCTGCTGGCTTGATTTAAGCATCGGCATCATTCGCTCAATCGGGTCAACATGGGGCATGGCTCTCTAGCTTCTGGAACTTCCGGATGTGCCAGAACTACTTTCCTGGGCTTGTACCTCTCCAGGTGCTAGTGCTGATGCTTGCGCTTGAGTCATTCCTAACTTGCATCAGGCTTATAATGTATTATGGACTTACTATTTGGAACGTATCTTATTTTGGCCAAACGAGTTCAAGAGTTCGCATAAGGAATAGATCGTTAAAGGAACTTTTTCAACACGAGGGTCAAAGAAACTTGAAGCTGGGCTCTAATACCAATATGTTACGCCCCGATTCCGTAAAATCGATAGTCGTCTCCCGGGCGTGATGTCGTGCGTTCCTAGGTTGCGTAACGCATAAGGCCAAGGTATTTTATATAACGAACACATATTCATAGTACGCATATAATTGAAACACAATATTAAAACATAGAAAAGTTCTCTTTATTGATGATGGACATCTTTTACAAACTCTTGAACGAATTAGATAATTGCCGCACGGGCTTACAAAAGTGGACTCAAAATAAGATAACGGTCATGTACATTACATCCTTTTACTAAAACATCAAAACTATAGACACCTTCGGACGAATATATCGCCTTTCCACGGAGCTGCATAAGTTATGTGCACGAGCTCCTGGATCTTCAAAATGCTTCTTAGAAGGCACGATCAGGGTGTGCCGGTAGGTGGAATGGTTTGGAAAGTCGCTCTAGCTTCTTGCAGGATCTCCTTGGTGTGGGAAACCTGTTGCAACGAGGGTCAGTATATCGAAATGCACTGGTGAAGGTGAGCTAACCTAACTATACCAATCAATATGTTGTTTATATGAAGCATGCGAGTTATTATGTAGTTGACTTATTCCATTTAACAAGCAAGCATTTGATATGGAAGTTTACTAAAATAAATAAGCCACCATTTGGCGACTTTTACTTGCCCGTCTGAACCACCTGCACCATATTTACCATGACCTTTCCTGCCACGAAGACATAGTTAGCTTGCACAGTTTAAATATACGAGGGGGTCACTGGCATGATGCCATAAAGGACGAGTTATAATCACGGGATGGAAATGGTATGCAACGCAGGTTGCGAGCCCCGCTATATGCTATTTCTTTTTCCAACAGATGACTATTCTGAATGTTTCGTCTGGATCGAATTGGTCACAGTGCCCCGGTGACCATCCACAGGAATCAGAAACCTTGTGCACAAGTTGTCCATGACCAAACGACGTCTAATACTAAGTTATCAAATGGTACAGTTAAGACAATACAAGCACGAGACAAGTTACATGGCATGATCTATTTTGAATAGTCTCCCTGATCAGTTTATTGTATAGCATGGTATGTTCAATACATAGTACAATCATAGAAGAAGTATATAAATTCTAACTAGAATTAAAGCATGATGAAGAACACTCTAAACGAACTAGCATGCACAAAGTAACCGTACACAAGTTTTATTGATAAGCAAAAATAACTCCAAGTCTATTCCTTTTTATTTTGACATCTTTTAGTTATTATGGTATCATTTGATTCGAAAAATCAAGAAGGCAAGGTTTTAGATGTGAAGACTTGGAAGAAGGGTCAAATGAATCAAATTATAGCCACTCACAAGTTGTTTTGACAGAGAAAAGGAAAGAGGTGCTTCAAGACTCCGCTCGTACGACATCCACTACACGATCACCTGCATTACCATAAACAGATGATCAATATCTCTTCTACTCTTTCCAAGCTCAGAATAAAATACAGTTTAATGAACGAAAGTAATAAAATCCATCAAAATCGTTCAAGAAAATGCAAAATCCAAAAACCAACTTAAAAGCACGAAAGAAACAAGGCGACAACGAAAACTAGGCAAGAAAACTTGCAGCGGAGAGGTCCCTCTTGACTTTGCCGCTAAGTTCATCCTTGGGGCACGGTACACTGAATATGGGAATCGATTCTGAAGAAGCAAATCCATAACGAGGAGAAGATCTTGATTCAATCTATTTCGATCGAACGATACCGAAAGTATTTCTTAGCCGCACTCCCCGAAAAGGGGAAATGGGGTACCACAAGCAGAGCTTATGACTCGTTTGATTTGCAAGGACTGAGTATTCATATGGATGGATGAGTGTAAAGCCACTTTTGAGGAGTTGAATAAGCGTTTAACTACAACCCCAGTGTTGACTATTCTATCAGGATCATGAGGCTACGTGATCTACAATGACGCATCGGAGAAAGGATTAGGATGTATATTGATGCAGCATGGCAAGGTGATTGCATATACATCTAGACAGTTGAGAGTAAATGAGAAAATTTATCCAACTCATGACTTAGAGCTTGCAGCCATTATATTTGCCCTGAAGCTATAGAGACATTACTTATATAGGGAACGAGTGGAGATCTATACCGACCACAAAAGTCTTAAGTATGTCTTCACGCAGAAGGGGCTAAATATGAGACAAAGAAGGTGGCTTGAATTGATGAAGGATTTTGAGATAGAGCTTCATTATCACCCGGGCAAGGCTAACGTAGTAGCATATGCGTTAAGCTGTAAGCCTATGGCATTATTCTTGACGATGCAGAGGGAATTACTGGAGGACTTGCAGAAGCTTGGTATAGTGGTTGTATTACCCGTATCAGTCAGAACACTAGCCAACTTGCAAGTGCATTCATCGCTAGTAGAGAGGATCAAGACAGCCTTGCCTATGGATGCTAGATTCAGGTGGTTGAGAGAGAGAGGACCGAGGCAGGAGAGCAGACAGGATTGCACATTCATGCTGATGGGACATTATGATATGGTGATCGTCTATATGTTACCAATGGAGAGCTTTGACAAGAGCTGATAACAAAGGCTCATAGTTCAATATATTTTATTCATCCTGGAGGCACCAAGATGTACTGTGACTTACGACAACAATTTTGGTGTCATGGGATAAAGAGGGAGATAGCTCACTTTATGGCCAAATGTTTAGTGTATCGGCGGGTCAAGGCAGAACACCAAAGGATAGCAGGGTCACTGCAACCACTTTCGATCCCTGAATGGAAGTGGGAGCACATCACTATGGATTTTGTCACTGGATTTCTGAAGAGTCCAAGTGGGCGAGATGCAGTATAGGTGATAGTAGACCGGCTTACCAAGTTCGCTCATTTTTTGCCTTTTCGAATTAGCCAGTCTACAGAAGCTTTAGATGACTTATACATGAGGCAGATTATGAGATTATAGGGTATTTCGGTTAGCATTGTGTCAGACAGGGACTTGCGTTTTATATCTCACTTTTGGAGGAGCATGCATGAGAGTCTTGGGACTCATCTGAAGTTCAGTACGTCTTATCATCCGCAGACAGACGGGAAGTCAGAACGTACTATTTAGATGTTGGAGGATATGTTGAGAGCATGCATGTTGGATTTTAAAGGATCATGGGAGGACCACCTACATCTTGTGGAGTTTTTCTACAATAATAGCTATCAAGTGAGCATCCAAATGGCTCCATTTGAAGCTTTGTATGGAAGAAAGTGTAGGTCTTCCGTGTGTTGGAGCGAAGTGGAAGAACGTCAGATCTTGGGGCCAGAGTTGGTTGTCAGCACTGTGGAGAAGGTAAAGAGGATACATGGGCACTTGCGAGCAGCGCAAGATAGATAGATACAGTTGATAGATCTTCATCGTTGTCCTTTGGAGTTCACGGAAGGCAATCATGTCTTCTTGAGGATATCGCCAACTAGAGGCACTATTTACTTTGGAGGACGCGACAAGCTGAGTCCAAGGTACATTAGACCATTTGACATGTTAGAGCGAGTTGGAAAAATTGTGTATCGACTGGCACTACCACCTTCGCTTGAGGGAGTGAACGATGTATTCCATGTGTAGCAACTAAAGCAATATATGACAGATAATAGTCATGTTCTCGATCACTCCGAGATTACCTTTGGGCCGAGCTTGTCATACCAAGAGAAACCCGTGGAGATTCTTGACCGTCGAGAGAAGGTGTTTAGGAATCAGTCTATTCCATTGGTTCGTGTGGCATGGAGATATTACTCGCCAGAAGAATCCATTTGGGAGCGCGAGGATGACATGCGCAAACGTTTTCCATATCTGTTCGAAGATCAAGGTATGACTTTACTTTGTTCTTCGTACCGTATTGCATTCTTTTTCCTTTATCGTGCGTTAGTTTTAATTTTGAGGACAAAATTCTTATAAGTTGGGTAGAATGTAACCTCCCCTAATTTTCTAGGATTTTTCTTTAATAATAGGAATAATAGTACATACCGACAACATACCAATAATAATAATAATAATAATTATTATTATTATTAAAATAAAATAAAATAATTGTATCATAGAATAATAGTAACTATAAATATATTAATAATAAAAAGGAAAGAATGAAAAAAAACCTAATACTAAACACCTAAGCTACCCCAGAACCCCGCGGCCCAGAACCCCCACGAGCGGACCCGACTCCCCCCCTCTCTCGTAAGTATATATATATATATATATCCAAAACCCTAACCCTAACGCTCCTTAACCTTAGACCTCCCCCTACTTCCAGGCGCCACCCTCGACACCTTAGCACCGCCCCAGGCCGCCGCCAGTAGCCGCCCAACGCCGCAAGTCACTGCGCGCTACACAAGCAGGGCTGATCCCGACCCATCTTGGAGGATTGATTTCTCAATCGTTGCTTGATCGTTTTCTGGCCCACTTATTTAGGTATACTCACAACCTAACCACCTTTGATTACCTTCAAATAGTTTTGATTTGGATGAGTTAGATTATGTGATAAATCGACAAAAAAATCCATAAAAATTATTTAGACACTAATGTATAAGACAAAACCCAAACAGTCTAACACCCTATGTTGGAAGGCTTATATATTCCTCTACAGTTGATCGATCAAAGAATTTATTTCACCAACGTATCGACAACCTGACCCCCTTCAGAAACCATCAAATAGTTTAAATTAATTCGATTTAAAACCTAGTAATGTAGAAAATTAAGAAAAACTTATTTTTAAAATATTGAAATTGTGTGATACGGAATGCGCCCTTCTAAACGGGACCACCTCGTCGTGTACCAATTGTACAGAAAGACGCATATGGTATATCTGGACGTGTGGGCTTTCGCAGAAGTTGATTTGGACGTGTGTGCACGCAGGAATCAACCCATATCAGTAAAAAGTCCTCCGTATCAGTGTTTTGTAAATTATCCCATTAATTTTTGTACGCTCGTCTGATCGCAACAAAACTTGTCTTGTGACCCAAGTTTCGTCCGATTTCGAGCCAGTCAACGAATCGCTATTTTGCGGGCCCCACGATTCGACTTGACGAGCGATTTTGTGATCGGCTCACCCAAATCCAAAATTGGACATACCGTTGAGTTCGTATCGTCGTTTATGATTTGTTTGATCTATAATTTATCATAATTAGACACATTAACTCCTGACACGTATTTTGGTGTAAAGTAGGCCACATATGAACACCGCTTAGCCGAAATAACTATTTTGCCCCAGTGTCCAAATTGGACGAAAGGGTAGAGTTTTATGACTATCTCAATGATTCTGGAAACTTTGGTGATGTTTATTTCAGCGTCCGGAGACATTTATTCAGAGTCCCTACTTTTCGGTTCTTTGTGCTCGTCGTCTAGACGTCTATACTCCACAGATTGCTTGCCAGGCAAGTATAACTTGCCATAGTACTGTTTAGTTACATTCATTTGCTGCATATTTTTTATTTATTTATTTTTATTTATTTTGCTATATAAAACTGCGCGTCCAAGAAAGACTTGGGTGCAAACGACAGTTGCGTCGTCTTTTGTTCTTTATTATATTATGCATGTTGACATAGTTTTACGAGACCACCCAATGAGTTGAGGCATCATTATGTTTTATTAGATGTGACACATTTGTTATACAAGTGTGAGTCTCATATAGGACACAGGCTTGCTTGATAGGCTGGCCACGTGTACGTAAAGGTTGTGCGACGGTTAAGGAATAACTACTAATAAAAATATTATGTTTTAGTGGACTTAGCAGTTACTAGAGGTGTTGCGTGTTATGAATGTGACACGTTAGTAGTACTGGGTTAGGAGAACAATGAGTAAGCGTATATGACTCCTTTACACTTTCTCTTGTTCACTCGTACGCTCCGCTGGAGACGCGAGGTTTATGACACTATATTTACTTGGAGGCCTCTGACGTTCGTGACGTTATGCACGTGGCACCTGGATCTCCAAGAGAACTATGCCCATCCCATTATTTTTAGCTAGATAGTCCATACGCAGAAAGTTGTTCTTAAATTACATATCACATAGACTGGTTAGACGACCATGTTGGATGTTTACTTTCAGTATATTATATATTATGGTATTCTATTTCTGTATCTTGTTACGTCCATCTGAGGACTGGCTCCCTTTCCAGGTATAGACGATCAGGATTATCCGCAGGAGTATGGACCGGGACCTGACGCATTATTCTCTGTTGAGGAGATCTTACCCTCTGAGTACCCATGACTACTTCATAGCTGAGGGAGCTTTTAGCTGCTGTTTCTTTGTTTGAAAATTATTTTATATTGGAGTTCTGACCTCCTCTATCATTTTAGTTGATTTAGTCGATTGGTAGTAGATTTATCTCTATCCGACTATTAATTCTTTTGATACCTCGTACTTGAGACTTCCAGTTATTTATTTTGATATTCCTTTACTTGTGTCTGTGGGTGATGCGTGTGACTTGTGATGACAATATATGTACCACTTGTGAAATATTTATTCATATACAATGTGCGTGTGTATTATAATTTTTCCAACATATTGGGGTGTCATATATATACGGCTGGCATCCTACGTATGTTGGGACTGGGACGTTACAGCGTAGCACCGTAATGAAGCGCAAGGCTTCATGCCAAGGACTCTTTAAAAGAACTCACATAGAATATATGAAAATAGATATAGGTCGTCTCTTGAGGGTAAGCTTGTAGACGACCAATATACATATACCGAAACCAGATGTGTACAGGGCCTTTAATGTGCAACCGAAAGCACAGTTGATGTCATTGTGTGAGTGAGAAGAATTTCAACTTTGGTGCATAATTCAAGGCTAGTCCATTCTTATATCGTACTGTTATTCGACACATGCGGAAATATTCAAGTAGAAGCGACATCTATTCTAATGTATGATGAGCAGACACTGTGGGAAACGCTCAACCCATATATATTGAGATATATAGGAGATTTTATAGTTTTTTCTTTGATGTGTGGGAGGTTTTCCTCTTGAATGACTATAAATATAGTCCCACATTGGAAAACACTCCAAGTGGGTATCTCAATATAATACCATGTGGGTGTTGAGAGATGTACATGGGGTGGTGTCCCAAGGGTGGGCGCCATGTGGGATATTTTTCTAAGAGGATTAAGGCTAAACTCCTCAAAGAAATATTTATGATTTTTGTCACACTCTTGGGAATATTCCCTTAGGAGCTAAGCCCCAAAGGGGCTTAGCGACTTGGACTCAGACTTGGACTCGGGCTTGGACTTGGACTCGGACTCAAGGGCGCAAAGTAACGCTTTATTGGCGCACTTTGAACTTAGCACATCATCATCAGCATATCGTGCTTGTGCTTATTTGATGCGCTCATGCACTCGGTGTATGCGCGAGTTGCATGAGAGGGTACAACGTGGGTGCTGAACAGGCACATGTGCGGGCGTTTGTGCAGGCTTTGTGTGGCTGCGCTGCTGCCCTCATGGGCGCATGATCCCACTTATTGCAGAATCTGACAGTTATAGAAATATATGATCAGTTATTTAGATCCATTATTTGTGGGATTAGAACTTAAATCATTTTTATCTTTTCATAACTGATTGGCGGCTAGGGTTTTCGTCCTCTCTGTAAATACTCTCTTCGTAGTCCCTTTGAGAACTTAATTTGAAAAAGGGAGACGAAGAGAGGTTCTGTTGCTGCCGCCATTGGAGTCTAAGGTGTTCGTATGAGTCCAGAAAAGTGGTGACAAAGACCGTTCCAGAAGTTCTACGTGAACTTGCTGGTTCCTGGGAGCAGATCGGGTGGGGGCGAATCTTGCTTTGAGCAACAGTGATCTTCATCACCCCAGCAAGCAGAGATCTTTCTTCTCCTTCCTCTTCTTTCTTATAATATGTTATGTCCGTATGCAACTACGATTGCAAGAAAGAATGAGAAATTTATTCTTTTCTGTTGTAATTCTCATACGTTGTAATATATATATATATATATATATATATATATATATATATATATATATATATATATATATATATATATATATATATATGTGTGTGTGTGTGTGTGTGTGGAATCGAGGCATATCAAAGAGAAAAATTTTGTGTAAACTTTTGATCTCAACTACAACTTCTGATTCTACCATCTTTGATTAAGCCTCGAGATTAACACCCACATGTTCTAGTGTGTTGTAGTACTATATTTTAGAGTGTTTGTTCTAAAATGAAGAAGTAAATTAGTGTAATTTAAGGTGTGTACCGAATATTTTTCTTATGTTGATAGTTGTACCCATTACACGGATTTTGTTGTGGCTTCCGTCTGTTAGGTTGCAACGACACGGATATGAATTTAGATAAAGGACATGGTATGAATATAGAATAGATATTTTTAAAATTTTAAAATACGATTATGGCATAGATATGACTATATACACATAAAAATATAGTTCTATACATATTTTATACATTACATCCAATAATATCTATAAATATTTTCTCAATATATATATATATATATATATATATATATATATATATATATATATATATATCAAGGACCTCTAGCTCAAGTGGTTAGAGTGAGACATATCTCTCCCAGAGGTTGCAGGTTCGAGCAACAAGAGAAGCATATTTAATTTTCTGTGGAGCAGTACAGGCCTTCGGGCCGAGTTTGTTGGCCTTCGGACCAAGAGTCTGTAACGTAATTACCTTTTAAACACAAATATTACAACTATGATCTTGTCCCGATTACAAAATGGTCATCTGGGATCTAGAATATTTCTTTGTACAACTATATTACTGAGGAAAAGACTCTCAAAGATACGCCAATTTCGTTTTCTCCAAACATGCAACACCACCGTCCCAAAGCTAAGTCGTAGATGGCGGTAGTTACTCGCTCTGCTGCCTTTATGTGCTTTAACTTCTTGTTATGCCCCAAACCCAAAATACCGAGGGACTAGACACATGGCAATGGCCAGCAGCATACACCGATGGGCAAACCCAATTTAATGGATCCATTAGGGTGTACTTAAGCTATAAAACAACTAAATGTCTATGATACTAATTTCATCCATAGAAGATAATTACAATCAATATCAGAATAATCAAGATAAAATAATAATCAACAAGTCTCAATAAAAGTCTCGGGAAACAACCCGATAATGAGTTTGATACAGTAGTTTAATAAACAGGAATAAGAGTCTAACAATAGAAATGACTGAGTATATATAAAGCAGATACTCAGGAGGAATCCTCTGGTATCACCTCGTCCTCTAGTACTGGTACTGCTCCAATTTCTACTCATGTCCCGTATACCTCGGGGTAGATCTCCTCTGCTAAACCTGTAGACATAATCCAGATTCCAGGTCCTCAGGGGACATAGCAAGGTACAAGAATAAATCAAGCCAAAGTAAATGCAGTACAATAATAAATAAATCAATAGGGTAAACTATGTAACCAGCTAAGTGATATGCAAATATGAGCATCACTAGTACTCAGGCTGAGACCACTACAAGCTCTGTGTTGGAAAGTCGATAGCAGTAATATCACATAATGGGCCAAGCTCGGGTTTTAGAGTCTTTAGCACCGCAATAATAAGGGTTATATATATATAATCAGCCTGTAGTCTGTGTGTCTCTTCCCTCCCAATGTAATCACACGTCTCATGTCCATGACACGCAAGATCATATCTAATGCAGCAAATCATAATGATAGCTATGCATATATATAAAGTCTATGTCACAAATCTTGTAGCCTATACAGAATCACTATGAATAACTTAGAAGATTCTATCTCATGAATAGTATCAAGTATCCTATGGTATGACGTACTTGATGTCACGCCCCAGTCCCAAAATATCGAGGGACTGGACACGTGGCAATGGCCAGCAGCACGCACCGATGGACAACCCAATTTAATGGATCTATCAGGGCGCACTTAAGCTGTAAAAGAAGGTCTACTACAACAAGCCACAACTAATCTCATCTATAAAAGATAAATATAATCAACTGCATAATGGAATGGAAATAAGTAGCAACAAGTCTCAACAAGTAGGTCGGAGAAACAATCCGACATAAGTCTGAATATACTGGCTCAATAGGCCAGGAACAAAAGAGTCGAACATAAGTAAATACTGAGTACGGAATCAGGTACTCAGGAAAAGTCTTCAGCAGTCACCTCGTCCTCGGGGTTCGGTTCTGTTCTAGTATCAAGTCCAGCAATAGCTTTAGCTCATGTCCCGTATACCTGGGGATACTGCTCCTCAGCTAATCCTGGGGACATAATCCGGATCCAGGTCCTCAGGGGACATAGCAAGGTACAGAAAATACAAGCCAAAATAAATAAGCAGTGCAGTAATAAGTAAATAATTGGGTAAACTATGTAACCAGCTAAGTGATATGCAATATGAGAGCAGCACTAGAACTCAGGCTGAGACCGCTACAAGCTCTGTGTCGGGGAGCCGGTAGCAGTAATAACAGGTAAAGGGTCTAGCTCTGTTGGAGAGTCTACAACCTCACAATAGTAGTGGATATATATATATATATATATATATATATATATGGATCAGCCTGTAGCCTGTGTGTCTCTCCCCACCCAATGTAACCACGCATACCATGACCATAACGTCTCATGTCCATGTCAGCAGGATCATAGCTAATGCAACAGTCATATAATATCTAAGGATATAATGTCTATGTCAATCCTGTATCCTACACAGAATCACCATGAATATCTCAGGAAGATTCTGTCTGCATGAATAGTGTCAAGTTTTCTGGATTATAGTGGACTTGATAAGACAAGTACGAGAATGCAAAGGGTACCGAATGTCCATCTCTAAATGACGTACCCAACACCGCGTACGGGGTTGGCACCCGACTATGATCGGACACTAAGTACGTCACACGCTTCCTAGGTTAAGCATGTAAAATGGTTATATTTAATACAGGTAATATAAAAATAAAGACTACAAGTTGGCAAGGTGCACTTGCCCACTGATGTATAACTAAGTCAAGGAAATAGGTAGCAAAGCTGCAAGTTTTGGCGAGGTACACTTGCCTGATGTTTGATTTCCAATTATTGTTCTGTTACTCGAAAAAGTTCCAGAAATGTCTCCGGATGCTGAAATAAATATTACAATCATGTTCAGAAGATATCAAATAGCTAGAAACGCCTGTCCTTGAGTCCAATTTGGACACAGGGACAAAAATGACCATTTCGGGTCAAAACGGGGTCCGCATGTGGGCCCACTTTGCACCGAAAAATGTGTCAGGGTCAAAGGTCTCCAAATTCGTCGAACTTAGTGTCAACAAGTCAGGAACGCTGATACGAACTCAACAAAACTTTCAGAATTGGATTCCGATGAGCCGGTCACAAAATCGCCCGTCGAGAGGGGCCTGTGGGGCCCACGATACGCGATTTCGTCAACGTTCTCTGAATCAAACCAAACTTGGGTCACAGGACCAGCGTATTGCTACGAGTCCGATGGCACAAGTTTCATTTCGATCCGACGTGTGTACACAAAGTTAGGACGCATTTCAGAACTGACGGATACGGGACGGTGTCCGCGGATACGCGTTGATTCCGGTGTACACGCACACCCGAATCGACTTCTGCGAAATCCCTTACGTCCGTATCAATGACGCCCACGTATCTGTGAAGATCGCACGCGACCAAGTCGTCCCGTTTGGCGGGACATACTCAGTTATGGGATAAAATGGGACGTTGTTTTTTCTGTTTTTGGATCGCGGTTCACGATCGACACAGGACGCGATGCCCCGAGCGGGTTGCACAGGCACCGAGGGGGTCATGCAGGCTACGCGACGCAACTGACGAAATCGAAAACAGAGCTACGAGGAGAAAGATACAGGTACCTGAACAGGGCTCCTGGACACCGGAATTTTCCGTGTCCGACACGACACGAAGTATCCTGTGTCCGTGTCCTGAGTCGAAGTCGCCTAGGGTTAGGGTTAGGGAAACTGTGCGGAGGCCAGAGCTTGGCGGGGGAGGCCGGCCGGAGGGAGCTGGGGGCAGCGCTGCACGGCGGGGGAGGCTCGGCCGGAGGCGGCGGCGCGCGAGAGGCGGCGGCTAGGCGCTGAGCGGCGGAGGCGGGCCGGAGTTGGGGGGCTCGGGGTCGGCTGCGTCTGGGAAGAAGGAGAAGGAAGGAAGTTGGGCGTGGCGGCGCGTCGGCGCTGGCAGCGGGCACGGCGGTGGCTCAAGCGGAGAGGGCGACGGTGGCGCGGTGGATCTGGCCGGGGAGGAGGGACGGAGAAGTAGCTCGGGGGGGGGATTTTATAGGTTCAGGGGGAGAGGGTGGGGCCGAGGTGGCCGGGGAAGGCGACGAGGGAGTCGGGGTCGGGCGTGGGGCGCGTCGCCGGACGTGGCGGGGGGGGGGGGGGGCGGCCGGGACGCGGGGGAGAGGGATCGGGTCGTGGGGGAAGAGGGGCTCGCGGGTCGGGCGGCGGGTTCGGGTTTGGCCGACCCGACCCGACCCGATAGCCCACGGGCCGCGTAGGGTTAGGCTGGGTTGGGCTAGGGTTTAGGATTAGGATCTAAAAAATAAATAAATAAATAAATAAATAGTTTTTTAGGTGATATAAAATAGGTCCGGGGCCCAATAAATTCCAGAAAAATTATCCTAAGTCCAGTTTTTTATTTTACACCCAGAAATATTATTTTCATAATATTTTAATAGTAATTAACAGCACATAAAAATTATTTAATTACCAAGAGCCTAGATTTTAAATACAGAAAAATCCCCAAAAAATTCCAGAAAATTGTGAAAAGTCCAAATTAATAATTCCTGAAAATCAGGGGGCTTACAATCTACCCAACTTATAAAAATTTCGTCCTCGAAATTAAAATAAGGCATAATTTATTAAATCCTTCACATTCGTACATAAGGTACATCAATCGCAATCTCTTCCAAAAATTTAAATAATAAAATCTATTCAAATCTATCGCGATCATTTCAAAATTAAGATAATCATTGTTCAAATCAAAATTCAACCTATTGTAATCTCTTCTCACTTTTCCAAATCATCAATACCCAAATTTAAATTGAATCCATATAATATCTTCAAGATTTAAATAACCCATATCAAATTTTATCTCACGATCTCCAACTATCATAATCTCCTCTAGAAGTAATTCGAGTCCAATATTATTCCTATTTTTCTTATAAATTTTTTGTATTCTTCAACTTTTAAAATTTCATTCACATCCTCAATATTTCAAATAGGTAGTCCAACCATCAAATTTTAATAATCAAATTAAAAATAATTTAAATGCAGTCCACCAATGTTCAAGTCTGAAATTCTATATTTTTATCCTCTAAACTCCAATTAATGATTTTACTTTCATTATTCAAAATTTAAATCATGTACCTAAGGTATGCATATGGGGTCCTCACTATCAAGATTTTAAAATTCATTGATCCTCATCATCTTAGTCATTCTTCTAAAATTCTTAAAATTTAAAATGACTTAAACCTCTCCCAATCTAATCTTACTCGATCATAATCTAAAAGAAAATTTCCCTCGAGTTGACAATGCACTGCTACCCAACTTGAAATTTATCCATCTATCACATAAGGCTATATACTTAAGAAAATATTTCTTAATTTATTTACTCATGTAATTCAATCCTCAAAACATCAATGTCGATTATATCATAGATGATTTGTCCTTAATTTCGAAAGAATAATCCTCAATTATGTGATCGGCCTATGGGGTATATCCAGTACTCTCTGCGTATCAAACTTTACCAAGCACAAGGTTTCGTCTTTCCGAAATAAGGGAAGACGGTGGCCAATAATAAAGAGTTCAAGGGCAGCGTAATAGAATAGAAGTATCGGGATCAAGGCGTTTAAAGAATTCAAATGGAAATTGTCAAAGTTGTTGTGGATTGAAATCCTATTTTGGTAATCCTTTGTTCGAATGCTCGTATTAGCACAGTTATGTAATCGATACGATATGTCAGACATGTCTAGAGCAAGTATATTCGTCTACTAATCACTACATATCTCAATCCACGTAAAGTAGCGTTACGAAGGGCGAATCAAGCATACTAAGGTTAGCTAGACCTTAATACATTGATTCTGAAATATATTATTGTGGGCCTCCCTAATAATACGTTTGTCATGAACAAGCTCGATAAAGAATAAGCTTGCAAAACTAGGCTATAAAATAGCAGCATAAGTCAAGGTAGTTGTGAAATATAAATGCGCTAGATCATGATGAAAGAAGTCACAGCATATTTCGAGTCCACAAGAAGTTAAGACTATACAATCTCTACAGTTACCACACAACTTCCTTGTCTAAGTCGCTAGTCGACCAAACAGGCAAGGACCTCTAAATTCTATTGTCTGAATAAACACTGTCGTCTTATGCTAGCATACAATTAATGTCATTCAATTACACTATCTCGATGGGTCAAGTGGACTATGTGGTACTAGGTTGTGAAGCATACTACCCAACTTATAAGGATTAAACTACTACTGTGACAGTCCTAAGAGGATCCTGCAAATAACCTTGCACATGTAAAATAAAATAAAAACTCTTATTAGGGTATATGAGAAAAGATCTTGGTACTTATTAGGATCTCCTATTGCATTATATAGGTAAGGGTCACCTTAAGTCTTAATCATAGTGCTCATAGAACATGTGTCAATAGCGAGAATGGAAAGGTTATCAGTCTCAAGGGAAAATGAATATAACTTGTATCGAGGTGGGGGCACAATTTACATGATTTAACACTAAGGGGTAATCATCGGGTCACATTCTACAAGATTAACTCAAACTTATCAAACTCTAACTACCAAGCACAAAATTTTCAAATTCAAGACTACAGCTTTAATCCTAGCAAGCTATATATATATCCTAGTATAGAATAAAATCACTTGGTCTATAATCAGAAGGGTTAGTTGGCACGAGTTGAAATATGAAGAGAAGAAATTTAATCAGTCGTCGCACTCTAACGAGTGCTATGGTCGCAGAGAAGCAATATATGAAATTAGGATAGGGGCTCTAGATAGCATCAGAATTTTCTAAGGGAAGGTGGTATGCTAGTTGCTAGGTTTGAGGTATGATTAGGAAAATATTTTATACATTGCTCTTGGCTTTCTAAGGTACTGTCTGCTAATATCACGACACGAACCTATTTCCTAACACTATCTCACTATGCACATTAGGTTCAGTCCTAACATTCAATCTCGGATTTCTATTGGTTCCTCAAGACCGGGGTCAACATTAGGGTCCAATCTCTAACTAGCTCTTAGCAGTGCCTATACTACTTCTTTGGTCATTCATGACTATAACAAGAAATAATGGTAAATTATTCTATAGGTGAAAGACGCTAGGGTTGATTAAGCGTTCTACTTAGGGGTGTGTCAATATCCTAGTTGTACTCTTAATAGGAAGGTTACCCTACTTATCATCTAACAACAGGACTTATATATATATATTCTAAGAGAGGTTATACTCAAGAACTAATAGGGAAGCACATGAATCAAGCAGGATGCAATTTATCCGAATGGAATGGATTGGAAGGAGGATGAGTCATAGTCAGTGTGGATGAGATCATATACTCTAATCCTAGTTGCAGGCTTGCTCGGTCCCTAAGTTGAAACCGAACAATTTAGTCATAGACCTGCATGGGCTACTACAAAAACCATGTCACGCCCCAGTCCCAAAATATCGAGGGACTGGACACGTGGCAAAGGCCAGCAGCACGCACCGATGGACAACCCAATTTAATGGATCTATCAGGGCGCACTTAAGCTGTAAAAGAAGGTCTACTACAATAAGCCACAACTAATCTCATCCATAAAAGATAAATATAATCAACTACATAATGGAATGGAAATAAGTAGCAACAAGTCTCAACAAGTAGGTCGGAGAAACAATCCGACATAAGTCTGAATATACTGGCTCAATAAGCCAGGAACAAAAGAGTCGAACACAAGTAAATACTGAGTACGGAATCAGGTACTCAGGAAAAGTCTTCAGCAGTCACCTCGTCCTCGGGGTTCGGTTCTGTTCCAGTATCAAGTCCAGCAATAGCTTCAGCTCCTGTCCCGTATACCTCGGGATACTGCTCCTCAGCTAATCCTGGGGACATAATCCGGATCCAGGTCCTCAGGGACATAGCAAGGTACAAAAAATACAAGCCAAAATAAATAAGCAGTACATCAATAAGTAAATAATTGGGTAAACTATATAACCAGCTAAGTGATATATAATATGAGAGCGGCACTAGAACTCAGGCTGAGACCGCTACAAGCTCTGTGTCGGGGAGCCGGTAGCAGTAATAACAGGTAAAGGGTCTAGCTCTGCTGGAGAGTCTACAACCTCACAATAGTAGTGGATATATATATATGGATCAGCCTGTAGCCTGTGTGTCTCTCCCCACCCAATGTAACCACGCATACCATAACCATAACATCTCATGTCCATGTCAGCGGGATCATAGCTAATGCAACAGTCATATAATATCTAAGGATATAATGTCTATGTCAATCCTGTATCCTATACAGAATCACCATGAATATCTCAGGAAGATTATGTCTGCATGAATAGTGTCAAGTATCCTGGGTTAGTGTACTTGATAAGACAAGTACGAGAATGCAAAGGGTACCGAATGTCCATCTCTAAATGACGTACCCAACACCGCGTACGGGGTTGGCACCCGACTATGATCGGACACTAAGTACGTCACACGCTTCCTAGGTTAAGCATGTAAAACGGTTATATTTAATACAGGTAATATGAAAATAAAGACTGCAAGTTGGCAAGGTACACTTGCCCACTGATGTATAACTAAGTCAAGGAAATAGGTAGCAAAGCTGCAAGTTTTGGCGAGGTACACTTGCCTAATGTTTGATTTCCAATTACTGTTCTGTTACTCGGAAAAGTTCCAAAAATGTCTCCTGATGTTGATATAAATATTACAATCATGTTCAGAAGATATCAAATAGCTAGAAATGCCTGTCCTTGAGTCCAATTTGGACACAGGGGCAAAAATGATCATTTCGGGTCAAAATGGGGTCCGCATGTGGGCCCACTTTTCACCGAAAAATGTGTCAGGGTCAAAGGTCTCCAAATTTGTCAAACTTAGGGTCAACAAGTCAGGAACGCAGATACGAACTCAACGGAACTTTCAGAATTGGATTTCGATGAGCCGGTCATAAAATCGCCCGTCGAGTGGGGCCTGTGGGGCCCATGACACGCGATTTTGTCAACGTTCTCTGAATCAAACCAAACTTGGGTCACAGGACCAGCGTATTGCTACGTGTCCAATGGCGCAAGTTTCGTTTCGATCCGACATGTGTACACAAAGTTAGGACGCATTCCAGAACTGACGGATACGGGACGGTGTCCGCGGATACGCGTTGATTCCGGTGTGCACGCACACCCGAATCGACTTCTGCGAAATCTCTCACGTCGTATCAACGACGCGCACGTATCCGTGAAGACCGCACACGACCAAGTCGTCCGTTTGGCGGGACGTCAGTTCCGGGGTAAAACGGGACGTTATTTTTCCTGTTTTTGGATCGCGGTTCACGATCGCCACAGAATGCGATGCCCCGAGCGGGTTGCACGGGCACCGAAGGGGTCAAGCAGGCTACGCGACGCAACTGACGGAATCGAAAACAGAGCTACGAGGAGAAAGATACATGTACCTGAATAGGGCTCCTGGATACCAAAATTTTTCGTGTCCGATACGACATGAAGTGTCCTGTGTCCGTGTCCTGAGTCGAAGTCGCCTAGGGTTAGGGTTAAACTGTTCGATGGCCGGAGCTTGGCGGGGGAGGCCGGCCGGAGGGAGCTGGGGGCAGCGCTGCACGGCGGGGGAGGCTCGGCTGGAGGCGGCGGCGCGCGAGAGGCGGCAGCTAGGCGCTGAGCGGCGGAGGCGGGCCAGAGTTGGGGGGCTCGGGGTCGGCTGCGTCTGGGAAGAAGGACGAGGAAGGAAGCTGGGCGTGGCGGCGCGTCGGCGCTGGCAGCGGGCACGGCGGTGGCGCAGGCGGAGAGGGCGGCGGTGGCGCGGTGGATCAGGCCGGGGAGGAGGGATGGAGAAGGAGCTCGGTGTCACGCCCCGATCTCCCGCAGGCAATCGGCTGTTCCCGCTAGGCGGGAATCACCCTCGCCAGCGCTCCCGCGGAACGATCGCTTAACCCATCCGGGCGTAATGCCACACGAGCGTGATCCACGCCCGTGCAAGGCCATGGTTCATTGGCTGGCGGCAAGAGTTCTAAGCCACAGAGTCGCACAGATTGTCCGAGTGCAGCGGAGTCATGAACGCATAGGCGATCGGTAACAGGTTCACTGAGTTGACAAATATAGCGGAAGCATTGAAACAAGTAAAGTAATCTCTTTATTGATATGAAACATGTATTACAGGCGGCGTATAGCCGAGATTACAAGTCGCTCAAGCCTCTCTTTCTGAAACAGTAAAAGCGTGCCAAGTGGCTACAACTGTGGAATGAATATACAGGCGATGGTCAGGCGATGTTCACAACTTATGTCTTGTATAAGCGCTTCAGTCCCGGACGCACCATTGCAAGGCTTCAGAGGGAACTCCTGGCCTTAGCACGCACGAAGGAGGCGTCCGCACCGCACGGGGTTCTCCCGCACCCTGCATACAAACTGGTGGTTTATCAGTACATTGAATGCACTGGTGGGGAAGCTACTCGCCCGCTCGACAAATCCAAATACGTAGTACAGGTTCTGTGCACAACTATTAAGTTGTCTTTCTAGTTGCCTTAGGATCAGTTTCATACAAACATTGAATAGCTTATCGTGTCGGGCAGTGCACCGTGCGATGTTAGAGGAAACACGGCGAGACTTACCAACTTACCATTTCTCCTTCCCTGTCCAAGGCAAACATGATTAATTCAAGCAGGGGCATGTATAAACATTCAGGAGGCAAGCATATGCATACACGAAGGGTCGTTTAAACATGATCGTTCAGGTGTTCAGTTTATTTGTTTCATACGATACAGTATCTCGCACGCGGATAGCCGCTAAGCGAGGATGAATGGTTTATCTTTCGTTTATAAACAAGCATGCAACAAGTTAAGTACAAGGTGATCACTGGCGTATGCCATAATGGACACTAGTCTGTGACGAAGATGGTTTGCTACATGCAAGAACGTTAGGCGTCGTATACCACCCTGTCCTAGTACCTAAGACTAAACGTTAGTTCCGTCCGGAGCCGGAACGGTGCCAGTGCCCCAGCAGCCGCCCGCAGGAACTATACCTTGTGCACAAGTTGTCCGTGATCGAACAATAACATTCGTTCGCCCGAAGGCTACGAGATTATCACCCGTAGGCTACGTGCGCCCGTAGGCTACGTGACTATCGCCCGTAGGCTACGTGAATATCGCTCGTAGGCTACGTGCGCCCGTAGGCTACGTGATTATCGCCCGGAGGCTACGTGAGTACAAGACAAGCAGTAGCATGATTCATTTATATTGCATCTACGTTCCATTCATGCGTTCAGGATTGCTTAAACATTGCACAATATAATAACGTTAGACATTCATAAGCAGACAAGCATGCGTTTCTAAGGGACACAAGTAAACACAATTGCTCGGACCCGAAGGTAAGCCGAGAAGTGAAACCGTTAAAGGACTTAGCATGCGAGGGTCTGAATATAAGCAGTATTTCCTTTTCCATGTTCTAGCAAGCAATATGAGTTGGGATTATTCTTTTAGCTAGGTGCGTTGGATTTATTAGCATGCAGGGGGTGATTCACCTAGCGACTAGCATAAATATTCCAGATTTTATGTGTGCTGGCTAAGCAAAGACAAGTTCACCGTAGCCACCCACCTTAGCAATGATTTGCCTCGGTAGAGCGATACGTCTGAGCGAGCCTCTGAAAGTCCAAGCCGGATTCCTGTAGGGACGAGTCTGGATATACTTTGCTTCTTGATCGAGGCAAAGCGGGTCGGGACAGTTGCACTATTGCCGATTGAGTCGGCAGTCCGCTTGAGCGAAATGGGGTGTTACATCCTACCCAACTTAGAAAAAGTCTCGTCCTCGAGACTTACTAAGGACAAGCAGTAATCTATGGTTGAGGCAATCCTAGACAAGTCATTTTACTTGTTCATTTGGATATTCACTTGCAAAAGCTTCGAAATCAGCATACCGCTTAGACTTGATCGTGCGCACTTTCGAAGGTACCCTCTCGCGTGAACACGTCAACCAGCTCAGTGATAGCGAAGTCTTAGCACTCGAGTTTCACCTTTTTCTTAAGTCTTGGATGGTGCACTAGTTCAAGGCGTCCCTCGAATAGATGCATTCAACCAAACTTAGGGTTAGTGAAAATCGGACAAGCTACTAGCGATACTCTCAAAGGTTCGCACAGGTTGGCACAAAGGCCACTCGCAGCATACAACCAGACAAACAAGCATATCATTCAAAACGTATTTTGAAAGTATTTAGACTTATTGTTGGAATATCCCATCGAGGCATTGAGAGAGAGCGTGCACATAACCCACGAACGAGCTTTCGAAACAGAGATATCGAATCGAAGTCCAAAGGCATAGAAGCCAGGCTCTGATACCAATATGTCACACTCCGATCTCCCGCAGGCAATCGGCCATTCCCGCTAGGCGGGAATCACCCTCGCCAGCGCTCCCGCGGAACGATCGCTTAACCCATCCGGGCGTGATACAGCACGAGCGTGATCCACGCCCGTGCAAGGCCATGGTTCATTGGCTGGCTGCAAGAGTTCTAAGCCACAGAGTCGCACAGATTGTCCGAGTGCAGCGGAGTCATGAATGCATATGCGATCGATAACAGGTTCACTGAGTCGACAAATATAGCGGAAGCATTGAAACAAGTAAAGTAATCTCTTTATTGATATGAAACATGTATTACAGGCGGCGTATAGCCGAGATTACAAGTCGCTCAAGCCTCTCTCTCTGAAACAGTAAAAGCGTGCCAAGTGGCTACAACTGTGGAATGAATGTACAGGCGATGGTCAGGCGATGTTCACAACTTATGTCTTGTATAAGCGCTTCAGTCCCGGACGCACCGTTGCAAGGCTTCAGAGGGAACTCCTGGCCTTAGCACGCACGAAGGAGGCGTCCGCACCGCACGGGGTTCTCCCGTACCCTGCATACAAACTGGTGGATTATCAGTACATTGAATGCACTGGTGGGGAAGCAACTCGCCCGCTCGACAAATCCAAACACGTAGTACAGGTTCCGTGCACAACTATTAAGTTATCTTTCTAGTTGCCTTAGGATCAGTTTCATGCAAATATTGAATAGCTTATCGTGTCGGGCAGTGCACCGTGCGATGTTAGAGGAAACAAGGTGAGACTTACCAACTTACCATTTCTCCTTCCCTGTCCAAGGCAAACATGATTAATTCAAGCAGGGGCATGTATAAACATTTAGGAGGCAAGCATATGCATACACGAAGGGTCGTTTAAACATGATCGTTCAGGTGTTCAGTTTATTTGTTTCATACGATACAGTATCTCGCACGCGGATAGCCGCTAAGCGAGGATGAATGGTTTATCTTTCGTTTACAAACAAGCATGCAACAAGTTAAGTACAAGGTGATCACTGGCGTATGCCATAATGGACACTAGTCTGTGACGAAGATGGTTTGCTACGTGCAAGAACGTTAGGCGCCGCATACCACCCTGTCCTAGTACGTGAGACTAAACGTTAGTTCCTTCCGGAGCCGGAACGGTGCCAGTGCCCCAGCAGCCGCCCGCAGGAACTATACCTTGTGCACAAGTTGTCCGTGATCGAACAATAACATTCGTTCGCCCGAAGGCTACGTAATTATCACCCGTAGGCTACGTGCGCCCGTAGGCTACGTGACTATCGCCCGTAGGCTACGTGAATATCGCCCGTAGGCTACGTGCGCCCGTAGGCTACGTGATTATCGCCCGGAGGCTACGTGAGTACATGACAAGCAGTAGCATGATTCATTTATATTGCATCTACGTTCCATTCATGCGTTCAGGATTGCTTAAACATTGCACAATATAATAACGTTAGACATTCATAAGCAGACAAGCATGCGTTTCTAAGGGACACAAGTAAACATAATTGCTCGGACCCGAAGGTAAGCCGAGAAGTGAAACCGTTAAAGGACTTAGCATGCGAGGGTCTGAATATAAGCAGTATTTCCTTTTCCATGTTCTTGCAAGCAATATGAGTTGGGATTATTCCTTTAGCTAGGTGCGTTGGATTTATTAGCATACAGGGGGTGATTCACCTAACGACTAGCATAAATATTCCAGATTTTATGTGTGCTGGCTAAGCAAAGACAAGTTCACCGTAGCCACCCACCTTAGCGATGATTCGCCTCGGTAGAGCGATACGTCTGAGCGAGCCTCTGAAAGTCCAAGCCGGATTCCTGTAGGGACGAGTCTGGATATCCTTTGCTTCTTGATCGAGGCAAAGCGGGTCGGGACAGTTGCACTATTGCCGATTGAGTCGGCAGTCCGCTTGAGCGGAACGGGGTGTTACATCCTACCCAACTTAGAAAAAGTCTCGTCCTCGAGACTTACTAAGGACAAGCAGTAATCTAGGGTTGAGGCAATCCTAGACAAGTCGTTTTACTTGTTCATTTGGATATTCACTTGCACAAGCTTCGAAATCAGCATACCGCTTAGACTGGATCGTGCGCACTTTCGAAGGTACCCTCTAGCGTGAACACGTCAACCAGCTCAGTAATAGCGAAGTCTTAGCACTCGAGTTTCACCTTTTTCTTAAGTCTTGGATGGTGCACTAGTTCAAGGCGACCCTCGAATAGATGCATTCAACCAAACTTAGGGTTAGTGAAAATCAGACAAGCTACTAGCGATACTCTCAAAGGTTCGCACAGGTTGGCACAAAGGCCACTCGCAGCATACAACCAGACAAACAAGCATATCATTCAAAACGTATTTTGAAAGTATTTAGACTTATTGTTGGAACATCCTATCGAGACATTGAGAGAGAGCGTGCACATAACCCACGAACGAGCTTTCGAAACAGAGATATCGAATCGAAGTCCAAAGGCATAGAAGCCAGGCTCTGATACCAATATGTCACGCTCCGATCTCCCGCAGGCAATCGGCCGTTCCCGCTAGGCGGGAATCACCCTCGCCAGTGCTCCCGCGGAACGATCGCTTAACCCATCCGGGCGTGATGCCGCACGAGCGTGATCCACGCCCGTGCAAGGCCATGGTTCATTGGCTGGCGGCAAGAGTTCTAAGCCACAGAGTCGCACAGATTGTCCGAGTGCAGCGGAGTCATGAACGCATAGGCGATCGGTAACAGGTTCACTGAGTTGACAAATATAGCGGTAGCATTGAAACAATTAAAGTAATCTCTTTATTGATATGAAATATGTATTACAGGCGGCGTATAGCCGAGATTACAAGTCGCTCAAGCCTCTCTTTCTGAAATAGTAAAAGCGTGCCAAGTGGCTACAACTGTGGAATAAATGTACAGACGATGGTCAGGCGATGTTCATAACTTATGTCTTGTATAAGCGCTTCAGTCCCGGACGCACCGTTGCAAGGCTTCAGAGGGAACTCCTGGCCTTAGCACGCACGAAGGAGGCATCCGCACCGCACGGGGTTCTCCCGCACCCTGCATACAAACTGGTGGATTATCAGTACATTGAATGCACTGGTGGGGAAGCTACTCGCCCGCTCGACAAATCCAAACACGTAGTACAGGTTCCGTGCACAACTATTAAGTTGTCTTTCTAGTTGCCTTAGGATCAGTTTCATGCAAACATTGAATAGCTTATCGTGTCGGGCAGTGCGCCGTGCAATGTTAGAGGAAACACGACGAGACTTACCAACTTACCATTTCTCCTTCCCTGTCCAAGGCAAACATGATTAATTCAAGCAGGGGCATGTATAAACATTCAGGAGGCAAGCATATGCATACACGAAGGGTCGTTTAAACATGATCGTTCAGGTGTTCAGTTTATTTGTTTCATACGATACAGTATCTCGCACGCGGATAGCCGCTAAGCGAGGATGAATGGTTTATCTTTCGTTTACAAACAAGCATGCAATAAGTTAAGTACAAGGTGATCACTGGCGTATGCCATAATGGACACTAGTCTGTGACGAAGATGGTTTGCTACGTGCAAGAACGTTAGGCGCCGCATACCACCCTGTCCTAGTACGTGAGACTAAACGTTAGTTCCGTCCGGAGCCGGAACGGTGCCAGTGCCCCAGCAGCCGCCCGCAGGAACTATACCTTGTGCACAAGTTGTCCGTGATCGAACAATAACATTCGTTCGCCCGAAGGCTACGAGATTATCACCCGTAGGCTACGTGCGCCCGTAGGCTACGTGACTATCGCCCGTAGGCTACGTGAATATCGCCCGTAGGCTACGTGCGCCCGTAGGCTACGTGATTATCGCCCGGAGGCTACGTGAGTACAAGACAAGCAGTAGCATGATTCATTTATATTGCATCTACGTTCCATTCATGCGTTCAGGATTGCTTAAACATTGCACAATATAATAACGTTAGACATTCATAAGCAGACAAGCATGCGTTTCTAAGGGACACAAGTAAACACAATTGCTCGGACCCGAAGGTAAGCCGAGAAGTGAAACCGTTAAAGGACTTAGCATGCGAGGGTCTGAATATAAGTAGTATTTCCTTTTCCATGTTCTAGCAAGCAATATGAGTTGGGATTATTTCCTTAGCTAGGTGCGTTGGATTTATTAGCATGCAGGGGGTGATTCACCTAGCGACTAGCATAAATATTCCCGATTTTATGTGTGCTGGCTAAGCAAAGACAAGTTCACCGTAGCCACCCACCTTAGCGATGATTCGCCTCGGTAGAGCGATACGTCTGAGCGAGCCTCTGAAAGTCCAAGCCGGATTCCTGTAGGGACGAGTCTGGATATCCTTTGCTTCTTGATCGAGGCAAAGCGGGTCGGGACAGTTGCACTATTGCCGATTGAGTCGGCAGTCCGCTTGAGCGGAACGGGATGTTACACTCGGGGGGGGGGGGATTTTATAGGTTCAGGGGGAGAGGGAGGGGCCGAGGTGGCCGGGGAAGGCGGCGAGGGAGTCGGGGTCGGGCGTGGGGCGCGTGGCCGGACGTGGCGGGCGGGGCGGCCGGGACGCGGAGGAGAGGGATCGGGTCGTGGGGGGAAGAGGGGCTCGCGGGTCGGGCGGCGGGTTCGGGTTTGGCCGACCCGACCCGATAGCCCACGGGCCGCGTAGGGTTAGGCTGGGTTGGGCTTGGGTTTAGGATTAGGATCTAAAAAATAAATAAATAAATAAATAGTTTTTTAGGTGATATAAAATAGGTCCGGGGCCCAATAAATTCCAGAAAAATTACCCTAAGTCCAGTTTTTCATTTTACACCCAAAAATATTATTTTCATAATATTTTAATAGTAATTAACAGCACATAAAAATTATTTAATTACCAAGAGCCTAGATTTTAATTACAGAAAAATCCCCAAAAAATTTCAGAAAATTGTGAAAAGTCCAAATTAATAATTCCTGAAAATCAGGGGGCTTACACTTGATAATGCAAGCACGAAAAATGTATAGGGTCGCGGGATCAATCTCTAGGTGACGTTACACAACTCCACGTGCGGCATTGACACCCGAATATTATTCGGATGCTAAGAAATGTCACACGGTCCTAGGTTGAACATTTATATCATATAAATAAATCAAGGAAATAATATAAAATAAGTACTGCAAGATTGGCAAGGTACCCTTGTTTGGGATTTGATTTCCAACAGTTGCGCTTGTAACAGTGGGATCTTCAAGTACTCATCCGAATGCTGAAATAAATATTACCATCATGCTCAGAAGATATGAAATAACTAGGATCGCCTACTCATAAGTCCAATTTGGACACAGCGGCAAAATTGACCGTTTCTGGTCAAAGTGGGGTCCACATGTGGCCCACTTCGCACCAAAAAAAGTACAAGAGACAAAGTTCTCCAAAATCGTCAAATTTAGTGTCTAAAAGTCCAGAACGATGATACGAACACAACGGAATATCCAGAACTGGATTCCGATGAGCCGATAACAAAATCGCCGGTCAAGTGGAGTCGTGGGGCCCACGATACGCGATTTTGTCAACGTTCTCAGAATCGGACCAAACTTGGGTCACGGGACCTACGTATCGCTACGAGTCCGATGGTGCAAGTTTTGTTTCGAAACGATGAGCACACACGAAGTTACAACGAGTTTCAGAACAGGGCTGATACTGGGCGATTTCGACGGATACACGTTGATTCCGGTATGCACGCACATCCAAATCAACTTCCACGAATTTTTATATGTCCGTATTGACGGTGCGCACCTTTTGGTAAAATTCGCACACGACCAAGTCACCTCGTTTAGTGGGGCGCACCCAGTTCTGGAAAAATTTAGGGTTTTGAATAACCAAGTTTTTTTGGCCAATTTCACTCTCGAATAAAATACAATCCACAGCACATTAAATTAAACTAGATACAAGGTTTAAATTTTGGTTATATTATCTAATTAACTGTTTAAGAAAATTTAGAATTATTTAACAGGTTGCACGCAAAACGGTTATGAACTTGCCAGTTCGGGACCAATTTCTAATTTTCAGAAATAGGGGTTTTTTTTTCTTCTGTTTTTGCGTCGGAAAACGACACAGGATGCGATACCCCAAACTAATTACACAGATTTTGAGAGGGTCACGTAGGGAACATGATGCAACAGTCTATTCGAAAAACGACGGGGCAAGGAGAGAGAAAGGCTCACCAGAACATGAGGTCGAAATCGACTATACATCATGTACACGCGGTGCGGCGGTGCTTGGCCGGACGGTGGCAGCTGCTGGTCGTCGTGGTGGAATTGCTGGCGGCGGCGGCATCTATAGGTCGACCGGAGTCGGGGTCAATAAAGTAGGATGGTCGTCGGAGGCCCGGGCTGCTGCGGGGAGGTCTGGGTGTAGCGGAGGGGGCTGTGTCATCGGAGGTAGGGCTTGCGGCGGTGTTGGAGGAGCTCAGGGGAGGGTACGACGGCCGGAGAGGTGAAGGAGGCGGTGGTCGACAGTGGTGAGGGTGGCTCGGGGGTTCACGTCGAGACGGTTGTGGTGGTGAATGAAGGAAGCTCGGGGAGTGGCAGCGGTGGGCCGGAGGAGCTTGGGGCAGAGAGGCGGCAGAGTCGTCGGTGGAGGCAGCGGAGGATGATGGCGGTGACGGCGGTGGAGAGGAGTGGTCGGGGAAGAGAGTTTTATAGGGGAGGAGGGCAGCGGTTGCAGGGAGGTGGTCGGTCGGGGAGATGGTCGGTCGACGGTTGTGGGAGGCTAAGCGGAGACGGCTACGTCTTGAACGGCGGGGAGAACGGCCGCGGCGGAAGACGGAGGGTCGGGGGAACGACGGGTTTACTGTAGCAGTTACAATAGCAATATGGGTCGGGTTAGCGGGTTGGCGGGTCGGGTTTAGTTCCGACCCGCAACTGTTTGGGTTGGTTTATGCTGGGTTCGGTTCGGTTCGGTTTATGTTGGTTTAATTCGGTTTGTTTTGGTTTATTTAAAACTTGTATTTTTAGGTCTTTAAGAATAGTTTTTGGGTCCAATAAATTTCAGAAAAAATACACTATGACTAATTATTTATTTTACACTCAAAAATATTATTTTATAATATTTTAATATTTATTAAAATCACAAAATTTATTTAAATCCAGAAAAACATTTATTTTAATTATTTAAAATAGCAGAAAATCCTGAGAATTCATTTTTTAATTTTTTTTTTAAAATCTGGGTGTTTACACTTCTTCTATAACAAAGAAAATGTCTCTTCTTTGCGCGATAGTGAACCCAAATCTAGTTCTCTGGGCATTCCATATGTCCCAAACGTAGTCGCAAGCAAAAAACAGATGATACCTAGATTCATTCGCCTTATTACATAAGCAACACTTAATATCCTTGTGGGGGATCCCGAACTTGGCAAGCATGTTCCTCGTAAGGTGTCTGTTCTTGATCATTTTGTAGAGGCACAAATAATTCTTGATCGTCACCCCTTTCGTCCATACTATCTCCGTCCAATCAACATCCTCATGGACTGTCCTAATCTGGTTCATTGTTTTCCGGAACTTGAATGTGCCTTTCTCCATATTCTTCCAGACCCAATAGTCATAATCCCCTGTCTATCAATCTCCACATCGCGAATATCTTCAGCATGGACAATCTCGATGAAACGGCCCTGAAGCTTCCACTTCCCTTCCTGAATAAGGCTACTCACCATTTTAGTAGACCCCATCAGCTCATAGACATGCAAGTCCTCTCTCTCTCTATCAAGTTGGAGTAATTGATTTATGGGTCATGTCAAATGCTGGTTTGAGTCCCATAGCATATATACTGGATAGTAACTAGGATCCAAAATTTAGTAGAAATGATTGAATGCAAAAAAATATATTACTTTTTTATATCTCAATTATGTTTCGTTGGATGTAGACTTAAGAGTGGGAGATCGAGTTCTTTTAACTTTGTCAGGGTTCTCTTCAAAAGAACTTACACACCGAACTCAACTGGCTCTTGTGGTCAGTGAGAAGAGGTATAACATCATTGGCTAGGCTGACGGTCTCGGAATCAAACAACGGCAAAGGTGTGGAACAGTGGGCCCAAATGACATACAATACAGCGTACACAAAGTTTCGTACGTATCGTCGGACATCTAAAAAAAAAAAGAGCTTACAAGTTATACCAAGCCTAATCTCTTTGGTTAGCCTATTATTTTATAGATGACTCAATTTTCTCAAATTTTTTTTTAATGTGACAGTAAGTAATTAAACAAGTTAAAATTCTTATTTATAGGTAAACAATAAAAGCGTTTGTGTCGGTGTCCACATACACTTGTTACTGATTTTAAAACCATTATAGAGCTGCAAGCATAATATCGAGCAATACAAACATATTGAGCTATTGGTTGCTTGGGTTGCCCAACTTTAATTTAATTTAAATCTATATTTAAATAATAAAGATAAAAAAAAAAAATTTAAATTAGTTTCAGCTCGGACACCTCAACTTCCGGGCCGGCCGGCTCTGCCCTGCCCTGCCCTGCCCTGTCTGGAGCCACATTTGCGCAACCAAGTAACTGTGGTACCTAAAATGTGTATTTGTTGGTAAATTATGTTTTTTTTAACGAGTTATTTTTATTTACATCTCCTCTCACAATTGTTAATTATATTTTCTCTACCCTCATTTCAAAAAAAATTAGCAGTACCCCTCCGATTCTCAAAAATTAGACATTTTTGTTGGGTAACTACAATTACAATTAATGAAGGAATGGAAGGTATTGCTAATTAAAATAAAAATGAAAGATAGTGAAGATATGATTAACAATTTGGGGGAAGGGATATAAATACAAATAACTTTTTTTTAATCACCCTAGCTGGGTAAGTGTAGCAAGTAATACATTATTGTTGGCCGTTATTGCATGATTAAACGTTTTTTTTGTTTGTTGGCATGTTGATTCGTAGTTCTGTTCAATTTCTAGCTTGTTATATGTTATGCTGCCGGTGTGTGATCAATTCATAAGTTTCTTCAGTTGGGGTGAAAAGCACATTGTTCGCCTCCTTCGTCCTTGATTGGTTGAAGGGTTGAGGTCATGTGTCACGTTCTGATTTTGCAGAACCGAAAAATCACCATGAACGTAATGTTGTATAAACCTAAGTTCCATTTATACAAGGTATAAACGTGCAAATTGAATAGATTCCATGTAAAATAAGATTTTTGATGCAACAAAAATTCAAATAGAAAACTGAATGATAACATATGCATAATACAAAATAACTTCTTTTTTTATTGATAATTGTAACAATTATACAAAATGGTTCTTAATAGCCAACAGAAAATGTCGAACTTGGCTTAAAAATTTTGAAATTGAAATAAAATACTTGTGTTCCATATATCATATCATTTTATTAAAATAGAACTAAAATTAGACATTGGACAAAATCTTCAAACTTGAAAATGTAAATTTTAAAGACGATCAGAATGTTTTAATTGGATAAACAAACTTCTAGTTCCTTCGGACATCCTAAAGATTTTTGACATTTGTCGGATCGAGGGTCAGTACATTAGAGAATGCACTGGTGAATGGTATTAATCCGACTCAGCCAAATCAAAACTGTAATCATGTGAAAACATACAATTATTATTTCGTAGGCTATCTACTTATATTAAACTCCAATCCTAAGTTTATACCTTGCATTTATCCAAAAGAGTAATTAGTATATACTTATTTCCACAAGTATTTTTTTGTTTGAGCCCCTAAATTGGGATTTCGGTAAATCTAAGATGGCATTTGGATTCTACCAAAGATTATTTTTTTTGGTTTATTTACCATAACATTTTTTATATTTTATATTTATTAAACGGACATATCTTATTTTAAAAATAATTACACTAACATTTTCTATATTTTATGTTTATTACACGTATCTTCAATATATTTTTATATTTTATGTAAATTATTATTATACTAACTATCCTTAAAACATATGAAAAGTCTCTATAATTATTTTTAAAATAAAGAAGATTCCTGTAATAAAAAAACATAGGAAAGGAAAGATTAGGATAATTAACCCAAGTTTTTTTGTTAGACCACTAAGATGACATTCGGATTCTACCATCTTCCACGCGTTGTAATTTTTAGAATGTAACACGGGACTACTATTAGAACATGGAAGAAGAAATGTTTGGAGGCTTTACTACTTTCACAAGTAGGAATGAAAGGACAAAGTTTTAAAGGGCAAATGTAAAAGAAGGTTTTATGTTCAAAATTAAGGTGGTTCAATAAATGTGCAAAAGTTTGAAAAAAGATAACATCTGTTGAGAGTGGGATTTGAACCCACGCCCTTTCGGACCAGAACCTTAATCTGGCGCCTTAGACCAACTCGGCCATCTCAACATGTCGAAGGATAAATTCACACCTTTATGAGAATAAATATGTTAAATGCAAACCAATAGCCCGTTCAGCTCAAGGTGTATACTGGACCGGACGGCCCAGAAAACGGTCATTAATCGACCCGGTCAATGTCGATCTGGGCCTATCCAGACCCATAAAGTGTATGGGTTCTGGCTGGGTCCGACAAAGCGGCCCGATAGCCCGCCCCAGTTGAAAAATCGGTCTGAACAAGTCCAAATGCGAAAGTTCGGTTCTGGACTGATCCGATCCAGCGACCCGGTCCAGGCCCGGTCAACCCGTTCAGTACCCCCTCTTGCGGGCCCTACTTCTTTATAAACAAACATGTGTTATATATATATATGGGTAAATGGAATATTAGCCACAGTGCTCATTTTTTTAAATGAGCCATGTAAATGTGGACCAATAAGAATTGATTCCTACATCCCATGTGCACCCATATGTACTAGTACACTATATTTCTATTGGTCCACATGTGCATGTCTCATGTAGGAATATGAGCACTATGGCTCATATCCCGTTTACCATATATATATATATATATATATAAATGTTTATTCCTTCTAGTAGCGTCCCTCGAGCAGCTCTTCCCTTCGCGGACATACTTGCGAGGGGGCGCTTGTCCCAGCCTCAGCACATGCAGATTATCTCCATCGCGGCCTTAACGTGGGTGTTATGGAAGAACCGCAACAAACACTGCTATGAAGGGTATTCCCTCTCAGCTCCCATGATCTCCGTTGAGATTCATAGGCAAATTGGCAAGGCTCTCCTGCGGTGCAACCATGGCGTCAATTCCTTCGCTCCTTGACGTCCCCTTCCCCAGTTGGCTCGTTGATTGGTGTTTCCTTTGGTGGCTTTTTTCTCTGTTCTGATTTTGTCGTTTGGGGCCCTCTGTTTTGCCCTGCTCTTTGTTTTGTTTGGGCATTTTCCTAGCTCCCTTTTCTGCCCGGTTGGCATTTTATAGGGCAATCTGTTTGGTCTTTTGTCGTATCTTTATATATTTGTCTTCTTGTTAATATATATATATATATATATATATATATATATATATATAGATGTGTTAGTCCAATGATTGTATAATATTTTGAATATGGTGAATCGATTAGGTTTAGTCGTTTAATATCACTAACCAATCATGAAATCACTATAGCATTTATATTATTCTTTCACCTTTAATGATATATGCTTATTGTTTTACAAATCAAGCACAAATGATTAATAATAGATAATTTAAAAATTAAGTGTGCAAGAAGTAAAGCAGTAAGAATACTGAGACCCGATGTATCCAGGTATCCTCCTCGAGGCACTCCAGTCCCGAAAACTCTTGTCCGGCTTGAATCCACTATTAGCAAAATAGTTACACCACGAGCTTTGGTTCGAAGACCCATTGACTTCTTACACAAGAGCTTTGATCCGAAGACTCTCTAATTTCACACAAGCTTTGATTCTAAGGCTTGTACACTTCAAGCTCTTACAAGATAGTTGTGATCTTCTTACAACAAATATAAAGATCTAACTTATACAATTCAAGAACACTCTAACACAATTTGTGGATAGGCAAATAAAAGCTTTGGTGGAGTGTTTATGGATAGCCTTTGGTAGATAAAAAAAAATTTAGGCTCAAAGGGATCAACCTTGAAGGAAGGGATTCAAGGCTTTATATAGGCCACCACAAATAAAGAGCAAAAATGCAACTTTTACCCAGCGAACTGTATACCGCAGGTATACAGTATACCATCGGTATATCGGTCTATAATAGCAACGGTTATAAATATGACCGTTGGGATCATTTAATGCACATAATTTGACTGTTGGATTGCCAACTGTGATGAACCGGTATACCGTCAATATAGATCAGTATACCGTCGATATGCCGGTCCAAACGATAGAGAGCAATATTTATATAAAATTAGTATATCGTCGGTATACTCCAGTATACCGTCGGTATGCTATTTTTTAGGTCAAAAATGATCCTGGATTATTTTTTACCCTAGCTTTCGATTTTGTCATCCATTACTTGTGTTTATAATAGTTCCTAAGACTTATTACAGACTGTAGACAGACTATGGCAGGTATAGCTTCTTCAGAGTCTGGAAATGATGATAACATAGCTTGGCTTCTTTTCTTGATAGATGATGGCTTTTTTCCTTGACGACAGTTGTCCTGAGATACCCAGATTGTGAAATATGACGTGGCTCTGGAGATGTCGTAGGAGGTTTAAAGAAATCTTGTGGGATGACGTCGTCTTTGGCCCATTATGATTTCTTCATTGCATATGTCCATGTTTGATCTTGCTTATTACTTTTCTGCAAATACAAGTTAGGCAAACAAAGCAATATACATAGTAACAAATATGGTAACATTTGATGAATATTTGGACTATGCTAAGTTTAAGTATTCAAATTAATGATAGCATAAATATTAGTGATGTCATAATGTTAAATAGAATAGATTAACCATATTCAAAAATATAGATATATCATTAGGCTAACAATCTCTCCCTTTTTTATTATGGCAACTCGGTTCTATTTAAGATGGCTTTAATAAAAGTTCTTATCACTAATATGTAAAACAATAAACATATATCATTAAAGGTGGAAGAAGAATATAAATGCTATAGTAATTTCATGATTGATTTGTGATATTAAACGACTAAACTTAATCGATTCACCATATTCAAAAATATGATACAATCATTGGACTAACAATCTCTCCCTTTTTATTGTGACAAATTAGTTAAGTTTAAGATGGATACAATAGAGGTATATATCACTAATATGTCAAAGATATAAGTATACATCACTAAAAGCATATTACTTAAACTACTTCTACCCCTTTTTAAACATACTAGCACATACTTAAACTTACTTCTCCCCCATTAACATGATAAAAAAATAAGCTCCCCTACTAGTAGATACAAAGAATTTAATCTTAAGTAAATAAATCAGAGTAGGAGGAAGGCATAGACAATCATGATCAAGGTCAGTTATGAAAGCAATAGGAGAAGTGTGTAAAGACAATTTTTTTTTAAAATACACAATTAATACCAATTAAAATATTCCTTATTAAAACATAAGGTAGTTGGTAATATCAATGGAAATATGAGAATAATTCAATAAGAGGTTTACCAACTAGAAATCCAAAACATAATATGATATGAAATATTACTCTAGTTTGGAAAGAATTAATTTCAAAAAAAAGCCATAAAGATTAGATATTTGCAAATATAATGGATAACATGAGAATAATGAAAGAAACAATAAGAGCTTTTAACAATGATTAAGTAAACAAATATGATTCATAATTTGTCCATACAAATTAGTGGATCAATGTCATACAAGGAGTATAATCATTGAAAAAAAATCAAGTAGATATATATGAATCTTCCTATTTGCAAGATCTATTCATTTACCCAAATTCATGCATTTGAACTCAATTACCATAACATGCTATACGAAAACTTTTAGATAAACATGAAGGTAAAAGAGAAAAAATACTTAAGAAAGAGAGATTCAGTCGACTTGAATGCTCTCCCTCAAAGTATGACCAATCTAGATAATCATGAATTTTGGGTAAGTCCAAGCAAAGAAAGCCAAAACAATTTAGCATATAAGAAAAGCCAACGCAATAAAAGCTTAATAGAATCATCAATAAAGATAAACAAGTTTTTTTAGAAAGATTCTATCTGTTAACCCATAAATAAGAGAGATACAAGATAATTAAGACAATAACATACACTCTCATAAAGCCTTCACATATCATGAACACAATTAAAAGAATATTAATAAGAAGCAATATGAGTTCATAATGAACTAGTTATACCACATATTAGAGGATGTAAATAAATTTAACCAATTAATTTGTTCCCCCCTAAGAATATGTGTATCTAGTTCCAAAGTACTTATATCATAATAATAGATAAATACAAGATCTAGTGGATATACCAACTATATTTTTTTTTCCCTTACTCAATGCATATAAGGCAAAAGAATCGTCACAAAAATGAAAAACTATCATCTTTAAGAAAAGAGAGAACAATGTAAAAGGCACTTAAAGATGAACATCATAAAGAAATATCCAATAAAGCATATAAATCAAAAGATAAGAAACATTGACCTAAGTAGGATAAACTCATAAAAATAATTTAGGTCAATATATATTATCTTTTGAGAAAAAGTTATCACGAAGCTAAAAGTATAATAATTCAAATAAACAAAATATGATGAATGTAACAATATAGCTCAAAAAATAAAAAAATATATATCCATGATTAACTAATTAAGCAAGAATTAATCAATTGATTACTTTACATGGACCTAATGGGCTTTGCCAAATATATAAATCAATCAATGGTAAGGACCACACCTTGCTAATACTTAGATAAAAATTAATTAAGTTCAAATAGCAAAGGCTCATATGTGGTAATCCATGAGTAGTCAAGGTAGAGTAAAATATTTGACATGAAGCTTACATAGTTAAATAATCTTGAGCTACCCAATCATTAGGATCATTTTTCAAAAGAGAAAAATAAAACATGCATGATCCTAAAAATCTCATCACTAAAATTCAATAGAAATCCCAAGTTTATACTATAATAAAAACTCACAAATCAATAAAAATATAGTAAATAGATAATCTCATTTAAAATATTACAAATTTAAACAACATGAGATATAAATAATGATATGATAAAATTATGACTCAAAAGTGAGAGAATTTCAAGAGAAACTTACTGATGACTAATAAGAAAGGAGAATAATCATAAATAATTACAAACCTCATCATGAAAAGCAAGATTAAATCAATAATTTGTCAAACTAATACTATAGAATAAATATATTAATCTGTTAGTCCCGAGGCTTAATCAAAGATGGTAGAACCAGAAGTTAAAGTCGAGATAAGGAGTTCACACAAGAGTTCCCTTCCTGATATCTCTCGATCCAACAAGAAGATAATATATAGGATCTGATTAAAACTGGGAACAAGATAATTAAAGAATCAGAGAAAACTATCTTCTCGTTCTTTCTTTCAATCGCAGCTGCAAATGGACAGAACATAGTTACAACTCACAGAAGAGAGGAAAAAGGAGAAGAAGAAGAAGAAGAAGAAAGAAGAAGAAGAAGAAGAAGAAGAAGAAGAAGAAGAGACTATGCTTGCTGGGGTGATAAGGATCACCATTGCTCAAAGGAAGATTTGCCCTACATGATTTGCTCCCAGGAACCAGCAATTTCATATAAAAATTCTAAAATGCTCGCTGTCACCTCTGTCTGGACTCGTACGAACTCCCTGGACTCTAATGGTGGGGCAACAACAACTCTCTTCATCTCCTAATTTTATAAGAAAGTTCTTAAATAGACACGAAGAGAGTAATTATAGAGAGAGGGTAAAAACCCTAGCCGCCCAACATTTACTATCACGACCCACACCAGGATATTCGGGTACGAGTACATGGGTACGCAGAGTCTACGCCGCAGCATCGGTGGTAGAACGTTGTCTGGGTCAATTCTAACTAACTAAACATCTCAACAATATAAATATGGTACATGTCAATCATTTTAACTCCAAACAGAGGAACAATATGGTATCTCACAAATGTAACTATACTCAATCATAATACAAACTAAGGAAGATAAAGTACGAATGGAATAACGAAGAAAAGAATCAAGATACAATCCACAAGTTTGAAATAATATACATGCCATGAATGTCAATGAAGTCTAATACAAGTCTACCAAAATATAAACTAAACCTTCTCAGGCTCTGCAACTAAGTCCTCCTGGTCTACATGAGTATCCTCTAAAGGTACAATATTCTGCGGCCCGTAGAATGTAGGACACTGATCTATGAGTTAATCATCTGAAAAAAAATATCCAGTCAGGATTGGAGTAAAGTACATACCTCTGAAAGGAGTTTCAAGTACATAATCGAGCATATAAAATAGATAATAGAAAAGAATACAAGATAACTAAACATCTGAATGAAATAAACTAGAGTGAATAAATAATGTACTGGAATAAAGAACAAGCAATATGAATATATGCAATATAAAGGAATAACTAAAATCTAACTAATGTGCCTCAGAATACAAGTTTATTATGTGATCGATTTAGGTTGAACATGAATACAATAAGGTAACTCGATTACAAGTGTGGTATATAATCGATATGTACACGAATACACTGGGGCTTTGATTACATAATCAACTGCTACTCCCCCATCCCCAACTAATACCAATGGATCCAATCACGACACGTTACGAATATGAATATGGGCACACTGAACATGAGCAGTGTGTGTACACGAATATAAGCACACTGAACACGAGCAGTGTGTGTACACGAATATAAGCACACTAAATATGAGCATTGTGTGAACATGAAATATAATAAATCAATACCCGATAAGCAGGATGAAATACATGTGAAGGAGTACCCGCTGAACACAGTAGGGGATAACACCTCCTGACAGGATTTACGTAGTACCAGTCCATTAAACTACTGTATCAGAATCAAGTATAAAGTTCTAGAACGTGAGATATATACAATATTATGAAATAAAAACTAACAGAGAAATATACTCGCCTGACGTCCTGAGAAAGGTGTCTCTCGATGCCAAACTGGTGTCACATAGACCTATATATGGTACGTTGCATCAATACAAGGTTTTGGAATAAAAATAAGTTAAACTGGTTCAATTCTAGGTCATAAAGCCATTTCTAAGTCAAAATAGTCAAACTAGGTCAACTAACTATTTTTAAGTTGTATGAGTCCAACTCTAGGATATTAGGTCCATACACTATGTAACTAGGCCACACTAGCTAAGCTAAGATACTAGGATACACACAAAGTACCGTATCATAGGATACGTAATTTTTTGATATAAAAATATTAATTATATATATATACAAGACAATACATATATTAATCTTAGCTAACTAATGCAACTTGGATAACTTGGCTTTAAACCAATGTGTATCTCACTACCTACACACCCATCTTGATACTCAAACTCAACCTTGAGTATCCAACAATTACCTTGACATTACCTTGGTATCACAAGGTAATTCAAATCCTAATACATAGCTAACTACCAATACACTAACTATATACTAACATTAACTAAACTATATAGAATACTACTAACTAAATAACATACAATACTTATATACATATATACATACCTACATATAGCTACTAATCTAACAAGTATATATATATATATATATATATATATATATATATATATATATATATATATATATATATATATATATATATATATAACACTATTAAATAACATGTATATATATACAACTACTTAACAAGTACTTAACTACTACACTATTGAACTACTAACTAGACTCTAACCTTAACTAGCTAAACCACAAATAAACTAACTAACTACTTACTTGATGTGCCTACAGTTGCAGTTGCAGGTGCTCGAATTGCTGCTGTCCTGAGGTACTGAATGTCTTGTTGCATATGCTGCTCCCTCTATTTGCTTGCTGTTGGTGATGTATAATGCTGCAGTGAATGCTGATGTGTAGCTGCTGAAACTGCTACTTGTTGTATGCTTCCTGCAGTGTTGCTCGATACTGCTGCTGTCCCTCTGTATATTGCCCTGCTTGCTGCGGCTCATGCAGCTCAGTGCAGCTAGCTGCTGCTTGTTGGCTCAAGGCTGCAGGTAGTTTGATGCTCACTGATAAATGGCATTGGCTGCTACAGTTGCTCCCTGTGCTTGTTGTGCAGTTGCTGCATGCCTGCATGTTCTTGCATTGCTGCCACTACCTTGCTGTGATGCCAATGCAGCACAGTTGTTGATGCAAACTGCTATGCAGTTACAAACTGCAGTTGTTGCTCTTCTCTTGCTATGATGATATAGCTGCAGTTGTTGATCGATGTTGCTCACTGCTGCTGATCTTCAGTGCATGCCTGCATGCTTGCTGGGCTAGCTACACTGTACTGCTGTTGATGCACACTGAAACTGTGCTTCTCCCTCTTGCTGCAACTGCTACTGCTATTCAATTGTTGAATTGGCTACACATAGCTATACTGCAGGCTCTACTGCCTCTTGCATTCAGTGCCCGATCCTTCTCACTCACACTGAACACACACTCACACACACAAACACCTATGCACTCACACACACACACATCCATATACGTATAGATATCAATATATATATACATACACTCGTATCTATACATGTATATATATATATATATATATATATATATATATATATATATATATATATATATATATATATATATATATACAATGTACACATATACATATAGATATCTACATATACATATATAAACACATATACACATATCACTACATCTATACACCTTGCTATATATATGTATATAATATACTAGAGATACATATACATATACATATAACTATATATACATAACCATACAATTACATAATATATCATATCTAAAAGATATACACAAGTCAAATGAATTGAGATACAATAAACAAACACGTGGAGTACACCGCACCCATATCACACTCATTCTATAATACGCTTGTGATACAGCTCCACCATACAACCAAACGTATCCCGAAGGACACAAACAAGTCTAAAATAATAATTATGGACAATACGAAGAATTAATTACTCAACTACATGTCCGTGTCAAAATGTGACATGTACAAACCCCCATTTAGGAGGAAAACCCCATCAAGCTGTATCTCCAAATTGTCTGGATACGACCTATACGTATCCAATTATGGACACGACACTAGTCACACACAATCAAACATATGTCAATTTGGTCTAATTGACCAATTAACAAACATAAGATGTGCCAATCTCGGATTTTTCCCAAAATTGACACAAAATACCACATAACTTTCTCCATAGGCCTCCTATGAATCTATTCCAATTCCTATGGGTAACCTTAACATATAGGGTGATTCTTTATGATTAAATTATAGATTTAAAATCTAATTAAAGAGTAAAAGCTGAATTATACCTATTGGGAGATGGATTCCCAATAAAATTTCTAAATTTGGTGAAAGTAGCCTCCAACTTATAGATCATTGCTCCTCCTTGTAGATCCTTGCTTTCTCTTATAGATCCTTGCTCTACTAGCCTCTAATGATGAATAGGGAAGGAATTGGAAAGAAATTTGAGTATGAATTGGTGTGTGAATGAAGAAATTTGAAGAATTTTTTTTTAGATCTTGATTGGAATGTCAAATAAAAAGAGAGACTTTCTCTCCTTCCTAAAGGTGGACGTCCCCTTGCCCCTCCTCCAAGTTATTATAAAATATATAAAATACCCCTTGGGGCCTCTCATGAAGAAATTAATTAAGGAGGAAAGGTTCTAATTGGTTTCACTAATTAATTCATCCTCCTAATGAATGGGCTTTACTATTGTGATCAATCTAAACTAGAATTAAATGTTGGGTCTATGGATCTAAACTAACTATTTAGGTCCACTACACAAGTCCAAAATAATCTAACATCTAATAATAAATTAAATAATACAATAATTCATATTTACATATGCACAATATTTAATATAATAAATCCTAAAAATACAAACACCCATACCAATTACCAAACTACCCTTAGTTAAAAAAAGTGAGGGTGACAATCCTACCCACCTTAAAAAAAATTTGTTCTTGAAATTAAGGAAGAAACTAATTACCAAAAGCAATCAATACAATGCAAGAAAGAATTATAACTCACGGCTCAAATAGATAAGGATATCGCTCACGCATCTTGGCCTCTCGTTCTCAGGTACTCTCTCTCCTGGCGAGTGATGCCTCCATGCGACGCGCACCAAGGGAATCGTCTGGTTCCTCAGCACCTTCTCTCTCCATCCAGAATCTCAACTGGCTGATCTGGATAGCAAAGAGTAGGGCCCACCTCTATCTCCGAGTAATCCAACACATGGCTAGGATCTGCCATGTACCGTCTCAGCTACGACACGTGGAACACGTTGTGCACTCCCTCCAATATAGGTGGTAAATCTAGTCTGTAGGCAAATGCACCGACCCTCTCAAGAATATTGAAAGGTCTGATAAATCGGTGACTAAGCTTTTTGCCTCCACCATAACGAATCGTGCCACGTATCGGAGAAATCCTCAAGAAAACCAGACCGCCAACCTAGCACGAAACACAGCCTTAGCACTCTAACAAAAATAAATAATCACAAGCAATGTAAAATAAAATCTATACCTCAAACTCCAATAGTCTCCGGTGGCTATCGGCCCAATGCCGTTGTTTGTCCTGCGCCACCTGAAGCCTATCCCTGATGAGCTTTACCTTCTCAGCTACATCTACGACCATCTCTGGTCCCAATAAAGCTCTCTCACCAACATCATCCCATGTTAACGGAGTGCGATATCTTCGTCCATACAATGCCTCAAACGGTGACATCTTGATACTGGCCTGGTAGCTGTTGTTGTAAGAAAACTCTACCAAGTGAAGATGATCCTCCCAAGAGCCTCTAAAATCTAAAACACTGGTACGTAGAATGTCCTCGAGAGTCTGAATAGTCCTCTCCGACTGTCCATCTGTCTGAGGGTGATATGCGGTACTGAACTTAAGCTGAGTATCCAAGATAGCCTACAAACTCCTCCAGAAGTGGGACGTAAAACGACTATCCCGATATGAGACTATGCTTACAGGAACACCATACAATCTGACAATCTGATGCACATACATCTCCGCGAGCTTTTCTGTAGACGTACCCACTTTGAATGGCAGAAAGTGGGTTGATTTGGTCAACTTGTCTACGATGACCCAAATCACATCTTTACTTCCTGGTGAACGCAAAAGTCCTGAAACAAAGTCCATCATCATATGCTCCCATTTTTACTCTAGAATGGGTAAAGGCTAAAGCAATCCACCTGGCCTTTGTCTTTCCGCCTTTATCTGCTGCCAAACCAAACATCTGGATACGAAGCTAGCTACCTCCCGCTTCATACTATACCACCAAACATGATCTCTCATATCCCTATATATTTTGTTAGCACTTGGATACATAGAGTACTGAGATCGATGGGCCTCCTGAAGAATCTCCTCGCACAATGCTCCACTCGACATACACAATCTGGTATCGTACCGCAATGATCCATCATCTGTAATGCTGAAGTCTTCTGCCAACTCTATTTGGACCTATGCTCTGATGCTCTTCAGAGACTCATCCTCGAACTGTGCGGCTCTGATTCGGTCCATCAACTCTGACTGTACCTGAAGTCCCCACATCTGTGCTACAACTCCAGGAACTAATACCTTAATGTCCAAACTATCAAGATCGGCCAATAAATATTTGTCCCTAGTCAAGTAGATAGCCACTGGATACCTGCTCAAGGCATCCGCGACTACGTTGGCCTTCCCTAGATGGTACTGGAAAAAAATATCGAAGTCCTTCATCAACTCCAACCATCGCCATTGCCTCATGTTGAGCTCTGTTTGTGTAAACACATACTTCAAGATCTTGTGGTCTGTAAAGATCTCTATCTGCTCTCCATACAAGTAGTGTTTCCACAGTTTAAGCAAAAATAACTAGTGCCAACTCCAAGTCATGGGTAGGGTAATTCTTCTCATACGGGCGTAATTGCCTGAAAGCATAGGCAATCACCTTACCGTTCTACTGCAATACACAACCCAAACCCTTATCTGATGCATCATTGTATATAGAGAATCCTCATGCCCCTGATGGCAATATCAATATTGGAGCTATAGTCAACCTCTTCTTTAGCTCCTCAAAAGTAGACTGACAATCCTTAGTCCAGACGAACTCTACGTCCTTCCTGGTTAGTATATTCATCGGCTCCGCAATCCTGGAAAAATTCTTAATAAATCTTTAATAATAGTCTGCCAGTCCAAGAAAAATCCTGATCTCTGCCACTAAACTCGGGGTAGACCACGACTCAACTGCTGAAATCTTCTTTGGGTCTACTGAGATTTCGTCTTCTGTAATCACATGCCCAAGGAATTCAACCTTATCAAAGAAGAACTCACACTTCGAAAGCTTGCCATATAGCTTCTCCTTCCTAAGGGTCTCTAGAACTATCCTCAGGTGCTTCTCATGCTCCTCCAGGGTCTTCGAATAAATCAGTATATCATTAATGAATACTACCACAAACTGATCCAAGTACTGATAAAATACCTTATTCATCAGGTTCATGAATACCGTTGGGGCATTGGTCAACCCAAACGGTATCACCAAGAACTCAAACTGCCCATACCAAGTCCTCAAAGCTGTCTTTGAAATATCTTCCTTCTTCACTTTCACCTGGTGGTACCCCGACCTCAAGTCTATATTTGAGAATACCTTCGCTCCGCTCAACTGATCAAATAAATCATCGATCCGTGGCAAAGGTTATTTGTTCTTGATAGTGAGGTTGTTGAGTACCCTGTAGTCGATACATATGTGTACCGACCCATCATTCTTCGGTACAAAAAGTACCGGAGCACCCTACGGTGATGAACTGGAGCAGATGAAGCCCCTGTCCTGCAACTCATCCACCTGCTTCTTCAACTCTGCCAGTTCGCTGTTGTTCTGTAAACCCCCTCACCTAAAATTAGGGCTACTTGGCTTAGATAGTGAAATTAGGGCTAAATTGAACCAATTAGAATTAGAACACGGCATTTAATTTAATTATGAAATAATTATGATACGTAGCGCACCTTACCGTTGCTCGATAATTGGAGCACCTCATTAGCCGTTACCTATCCACGAATTTCACAACATTGACCTAGACGTGCCGCCTGCCTTTCTGGCCCTTGTGCAACTCATAATATTGCTCTGTGGTGCTATATTTTAGTCGCACAATAAATATCGCGGACATTATTCCCTAATTCGAAATTAAATCCAATTTCGTACCCTTGTGCGTCCCAACCCAAAATTGGGGACACAATCTTGACCGTTTTGTGCAAACCGAATTTTATTAATAATCTACTATGTATCCTCTACGTCCCAGACCCTTTGTTCTGCCTATTTTTATTTTTCTGTGCTCCTAATTAATTCTAGAACATCGTGCGCGCTTTGATTTAATTAATTAAATTCAATTTTCTGCCTTTGTGCAATTTTCCAATTGTTGGAGGACTTTTATGCAAAAATGCACCGAGGTGTCCCCATCGTTGGACAATTCATAAAGAAATCTATTTTCCCTTCACGTGTATTTTTTCGTAATTTTCGGGATGTACATCGCGCGCACATCGCCCCGTATATCACACCTACCCTTGCAATTAAATAATTATAATTTATAGCTCAACCCCTCATGCAAGCCCAAGGGCCACTTCAAGAAGAGTTGACCAAACCCACATTGCCCTAGGTCAACCCAAACCAAGTTACATGTATATAAATACAATATTTTCTCTTTCTTTTGATTTCTAAACCTAAACCCAATGCAAACTCCTAGCCGACCCTTCTCCCCCTGTGCATTCATCTTCATCTTCCCCAACTGGCAGCCGACCGGAGACTTCGGGTTCTCCCCGATGCCGTTCCTCCAGAGGTCGATGAGTTTCCCGATGAGCCTGATTGGTTCTTGGTCAGGAAGACCCACGTGACGGCGCTGTCGACCTGCCGCGGCTGGAGGAAGCTCGAAGCTGGCGAGGTCATCCACTTTGCCTTCCCCAAGGACGACACCAGAAAGAAGTTCGGCAGGCACTGGGTCAGCGCGAAGACGGCTTCCACCACGTCCGAGATCGTTCGCTTCTCGACCAAGAGATCGGGGGAGATAGGGAGGTTTCCGACGGAGTGGTAGAGGTGCCTCATCCCGCTCAAGGTTAAGGTTCGGGGACGGTGTGCGATTCCACCGGTCGAGCTTAGCTTAATGCAGGATATTGTCCTGTATGCCAGTTTTTACATCCACAGTTCAATTTTTACTGAAGGGGATAATTCCTCTTGGAATCTCGTTGCCATTCGCAAATTGATTCCACTCTCCATCCTCTCCTTACTCTGTTTAAATTACTCAACAACAAACCAGAACAGAAGGCTGAGTTCATTCCGGAAGAGCTTGACACTCGCAAACGATCACTGAACTTACAAGATGGTGAAGAATCCGAACCGATAGTGGGTCTTGCAAAGAAACAGAGAGGGGCAAGTCTTATATCGAACAAAGTAAAGATGAACAAGCAATCTCGGAGTCCTCTTTGAATAAGCTTGTTGGTGCTGCGGATTTATATAACTTAAAGGAGGCAGCCCCCCTAGCACACTTACTTGTGAATGATGGCCGTACCAGAAGCAAGCTCTCTTTTGGATGTCCGAACTGGAGAAGGGAACTGATGTCGAGGGATCAACAAAGACTCTTCATCCATGCTGGGCAGCTTACTGTATTGGCGACACGAAAGCATCAACTATCTATGTAAATATCTTTTCTGGAGAAGCTACAACTAAATTTCCAAGTGCCACTCAGATTGCAAGAAGAGGAGATGTTGGATTTATTCTGCGCGACTGTTGGAGCAGGTTATTGGGACATCACAGCTTTCTTGTCAGGCAAGTATACCTTGCCATTGTACTATTTTTACATTCCATATGAGGCATGCATGTTTATTTTCTGTTTATTTAGTTTATTTATTTTAAACTGCTATATAAACTGCGCGTCCAAGGAAACTTGGGTGCAACGACGGTCTCGTCGTACTATGTTTTATTTATGTATATGCATTGGACCTACTTTATGAGACTACCCCATTTTCATGAGGCATTTATGTTTCATTGGCCATGACACTATTCTTACACGAGTGTGAGTCACATGTAGGACACGGACTTGCGTATTCGGCTGGCCACTGGTACGTATAGGTCGTGCGACGGATAGGGATAACTGCCAATAGAAACTTTGTATGCTAGTAGACCTGGCGGTTATTAGAGGTATTATCGTGTCATGGACATGACATGCTTAGAGCATTGGGTGGGGAGAACAACAAGTACCGCATTTGGGCTCCTTTGCACTTTCCTTATGTAACCCGTACGCTCCGCCGGAGATACGCGGTCATGATGACCCCTATATATTATCATGGCGGGCCTCCGACGTTCGAAAGTCGTCGTGCCTTTGTAGGCCCCTGGATCTTCAAGAGAACTATGCCAATCCTATTTATGGCCAGATAGCCCACTTGTTAGAAAGTTGTTCTCAAACTGCATTCACATAGATGGTTAGGCGACCCCAATGGATTTTTTTTAGTACTTTATTGGCATGTGCTTTTTGTATCTTGTTACGTCCCTCTGAGGACCTGGTCCCTTCCAGATATAGGTGAGCAGGAGTACCCGCAGGAGTATGGACCTGGACCTGACGCTACCTATCAGCCTGAGGAGATCTTACCTTCTGATTATATGTGATTCATTGCAGCTGTTTAGAGATTCTAGTTGCTATTCTTTTCTAGACATTTATTCTTATATTAGAGTTTATTCTCTTCTCTCTTTAGTAGTTTAGTATAGTCGATTTGCAGTGGATTTGTTTCCACCCGACTATCACACTTTGAGATTACTATTTGAGACTGCTTCTTTGATATTCAGTTATTGATTTTCTTTATTCTATTATTTGTGCTGTGGATGAGATATAGAACTGCGTGTGACTTGTTGTGACATATATTTACCACTGTGGATTGGATATTCATGTACAGCGTACGTGTGTATATGGTTTCCATATATTGGAGTTCGTATACATACGGCTGGCGTGTTACGTATTCCTAGTCCTACGTATTTTGGGACTGGGGCATGACATGTTCACCCTATATACGTGCTGTGATATTGGCTCTGCGCCTGGCACCAAATCTATAGAGAACTCCACATCTCTTTCTGGTGGCAACCCTGATAACTCCTCCGAAAAGATGTCTATATACTCTGTAATCAATGGATATGGTGGCTCCTGCTCTTCTACCAAAGCTCCACAGAAGTCTCCTTCGCTCTGCTCCGCTGCTCCTCTGATTAACTCAAACTTTGGCTCTCCTGGCGCCTGAAACAAAACTCTGCCTCCTCGACAATCGATATTAGCATGATGCCTACTCAACCAATCCATCGCGAGTATTATATTGTATCTCGGAAGTGCCATTACGAGTAGATATACGCCCAACTCTCAGTCTCCCAAAAAACTCTCTGGTCCTTGCAAAACATCACTGACTAGGATAATGCCCCCCCCGGTCATAAGTCCTCGCCAATGGTTCAGACTTAAGATGACGTCTCAGAGCAAAAGATACAGATACAAACTATGAGAAGCACCAAAATCATTTAAAGCATGAGCTGGAAAAGAATCAAGATAAACGGAACCTGAGATAACATCACCGACTGGCTCCTTCTCCTCGACGGTCAAGATGAAAGCTTGCCCCTGTCGCTGGGTACCTCTCTGCTACTGCTGGTGCTGAGCAAACTACTACTGTTACGGTGGTAGAGGTCCTCTCTGCTGTCTAGCTAGTGGTCTTGCGGGTGCTCTCTGTGCCTAAGATCTGCCTGATTTGGACGAGTTAGAACTTTAGGACAAGCTCTCAAATGATGGTCTCCTGATCTGCAGAATAAGCACTGGCCCAATCTCATCCTACATGCATCACATCCATATCCTTGCTTCTTACAAAAATAAAAGGAATAGATGGCCTCTGAATCTGGTATATCTGATGTGCCGGCGTTATAGCTAGTCCATGATACTGCTGCCTTGGCTGCTGGAAGAGCCTCTGGAGCTGCTGCTAAAAATAAGGCTGCTTCATTGGACCCATGCTGGTACTGGATCCTTCTGTGTCCCTCGGCCTCTTAGAGCCAAGCTCTAGATCATCCTCTGCCAGCTGTGCCTATCTCAGAATCTCCTCGAAAGTAGAGGTGGGATCTCCGTTCGTGTGTGATTTGATCTCCCTGTTCAGGCCCTTCCTAAATTTCCTGGCTCTCCCTTTGGGGTTCTGACTCTCCACAAAGCAACCTAATATGTAATACTCTGTCGCATACTCATCCACCATCATACCTCCCTGAATAAGGTACTAGAACTGGCTCTCTAGAGATGTCATAGCCACATCTGGAAATGACTTTTCCTTGAAGAGCTCTTTGAAAGCTTCCTAAGTAAGTCTTGGTGTTGAGATCCTGGGATCCGTTCTGAACCAAGTCAACACAATATCGAACATCATGCACCCTGCAGCCTCTATCTGCAACCTCTCTGGAATTTGTGCCAGCCGCAGGTTTTACTCAATTTTTTCTATCCAATCATCAGCATAAAGGATCCCTTTCGTGCCTTTAAAGTCCTTCGACCCCATCCTCTTGAAGTCTATGATGGTCCCCGACCTCGGCTGCTGTGGGATAAACTGAGGTGGTGCCATCTGTGGCTGGACTAAGGTGACTCTCTCTACTGTTGCGAGCGTAATCTGGTGAGCATTCTCAACGCTCTGCCGCATGACCTCTAACTGAAGCTGTTGTGCCTCCATCATCTGCTGAAAGAGCACGATATCCGTGTCTGATCAACTGTGGGTGGTGGGGGTGGAAGATCCCTTGAAACTATCGGCACTATCCTCTGTACTGGAGGTGGAGCACCTCCGAAAGCTGCTGAAAAAATGCCCACCTGGATCAGTAAAGCTGACCTTCGGAATATAGGTGCTGGAACATCGTCTGATGTTGCTGCCCTCATAGGCGATGAAGTGACTGACAGTGCTGACATGGCACTTGAGTGCTGGGAACGCATCTTCGGCGACATCTTGAAGATAGATTGAAATAAGGAATCAATATTGAGTAAGATACGATATCATCAAAGAAGGACATAATTTATTCAAAGCAAAGCAAACATTCAATAGATATGGATAGAAAAACTGATATTGGAAGTGTTTTCTAGTTGTGATTGAGTAAACTCTCAGCCTAAATCCTATAACCTAAAGTAGGCTCGTAGCAGTTCTCTAGGTGAGCACTAATACAATATCGCTCTAATTATAATTTTAGACCTGTATTCTAAAAATGTGTCACGATCCGCACCCAGATATTCGGGCACGAGTACGTGGGTACGCCCAGCCTACATCACAACATTGGCGGTAGAACGTTGTCTGGGTCAATTCTAACTAACTAAACATCTCAATAGTATAAATATGGTCCCTGTCAATCATCTTAAGTCCAAACGGAGAAACAATATAGTATCTCACAAATGTAACTATACTTAATCATAATGCAAACTAAGGAAGATAAATCACGAATGAAATAATGAAGAAAAGAATCAAGATACAATCCACAAGTCTGAAATAATATACATGCCATGAATCTCAATAAAATCTAATACAAGTCCACAAAATATAAACTAAACCTTCTTAGGCTCTGCAACTAAGTCCTCCTGGTCTACAGGAGTATCCTCTAAAGGTACACCGTCCTCCGGCCCATAGCATATAGGACACAGATCTATGAGCCGATCATCTGGAAAAATATATCCAGTCAATATTGGAGCAAAGTACATACCTCTGAAAGAAGTTTTAAATACATAATCGAGCATATAAAACAGATAATAGAAAAGAATACAAGATAACTGTCACGCCCCAGTCCCAAAAGTACAGGGGACCAGGCCACGTAGCAATAGCCAGCTGACACGTCTTCGAGGATATCCCAATTTAATGGATCCACGAAGAGTGCTACGCTGTCCTAAAATACTAACATATCCAATATCAGTCAATAACAGGTAATCTAATCTTATCCACAATATAAAGAGCAAGAAATACTAAATAAACTGCTGGATAATAAATACCAGTCTCAAGATATCATAGTACAATCAGTGAAGTCTGGTGGGAACAAACCCACTACAATGACGAATTAAAGTACTGAAATGAGATATAAAAAGTAATAATTAGGGCATCGACTGACTAGATAATGATGCACCCAATCTAGGCTGAAGGCCTACCAATTGATCACGAAAACTCTGACGGCTGCACCTCTAACTCCTCGGCTGTAGCGAATCTCGTCTCCTGTCCGGGGCCGTATACGGTGGGGTAGAAAGCCTCGTCTAAATCTGGAAGGGAACCAGATCCTCAGAGGGACATAACAAGATATATAGAAGCATGCTATATATATAAATACTAAATAAGATAAAATACAATAAAGGGTGTGCTAGCCAATCTAAGTGAATGCAATGTGAGAACAACTGTGAGTATATGAGAAGGTGTAGGCTAAACATATGCTGACGTAATTCACCAGTCGTGACAACCGGCTAGTATATGCCACACATGTCCCCTATAACACAGGCACAGGAATACAGTAACGTCCAATATTCTATAGAGTGTGGTATCTGCAATGTCATCAAGTAACGTCCCATACTCTACAGAACGTGGTATCGGTGATATATATAAATACGTCTGTATCACTCCGTCGAGTGCGGTATCAGTGTAAAGGAGTGGGGTGTCCCATATGCCTACCAGTCGTCCTCCCCTCCCAATGTAGATATACCCGTCAAATAATTGACACGCATATCCCTTATCTAAATGACAAGTCTCTAAACTGAAATAGTCCTATATTGCTTGCTAACCGTGATGCACGTCACACGCGGCGATAGCTAGTCGATCACGCGAACACGCATCCCAACATGAGATTTATCATAAATAGTACGTGTAAAGTGTCAGGTCTTGGAAGATAACAGGATATCCTCCCATAGGGTGAGTCTACTAATAACTAAGTTAATGTATACCAATCCTCGACGTATTCCGTCAAATGCACCCGAGACAATCTCGGACACGCACAGTTGTATAAGACAGAATAACAAGCATACAATACAACATTTGCATAATTTAAATTAGACAGTAAATATAGCAAGGTATCTTGCCTGAGTCTTCAAGAGATGAATGCCAATAGCCTGTTCCGGTAGCGTCTCCTGGCTGATCCAAAGACCCTACACAATAATATAACATAATAATACAGGCATCAGATACTATGCCTTATCTACATACTGTTACGACGCTAATCTTGAATACTTGTCGCGAGTTCTCTGTTGCTCGAGTACAGCATCACATGCGCACTTAGCTAGGGTGTACACGGGTGTTGTCTTCGTTTAACAGGTGCCTCGGGTTAATAATTATCCAGTTACGGTTATCCATGATTTATGTTCTATGCGAACACCTGTCTTTGGTTTCTATATTCAGTGCACGTGGTTTATGACCAGACGTTAAATTAACTAAAGTCCTTTATGACAGGTATCATGGTTAAGGAATTTTTCTATTTATTAACAAATTCTATTTTGATTAATTATTAAGCCATTATAATTTTAACTAGGGTTAGAAGGGTTGTGTTTCAACTATGATTCTCGACACACAGACCCAAAAATCATTCATGGACACGATACGTGGTGAGATGGTTGGAACACAAGAAAGAAACTACTGGAGGACGAGTACCTGTTCGATAGGACGTGGGGCGTCTGCTCCTTCGACGAGGGTGTCTTCGGGAGCGTGGATGGGTCGCCTCGCGGGTGGTGGGACCGTCGGGGTCGGGCAGTATTCCGGTCGGGGCAGTCGGCTAGGGAGCAGTGCTCCGGTCGGGGGAGCAGTCGGGCTGGGGGCAGTACAGCCGGTCGGGGGAAGCAGTCGGCTTGGCAGTGCAGCCGGTCGGGGGAAGCAGTCGGGCTGGGGAGCAGTGCTCCGGTCAGGGAAAGCAGTCGGGCTGGGAGCGGCGGCTGGAGCAGTCGGTCAGGGAGCGGCGGCTAGAGCAGTCGGTCAGGGAGGTGGTCGGGGTTGAGGGGTCCGACCGACAGGGGGGTTTGTTTAGGTGGGGGTCGGCTAGGGCTTGGAGAGGGTTGTGGTGGTTTTATTAGGGTTTTAAGGGAGAGGCTTCATATATATATATATATATATATATATATATATATATATATATATATGTGTGTGTGTGTGTGTGTGTGTGTGTGTGTGTGGAAGTTGTGGGCTAGCCTCGGCTTGGGTCTATCTGGGCTCAATGAGGTAGGCTGGTCTAAGTGTTGCTTGAGGTGAAATTAGCCTTAATTAAAATTAAATTATAAACTTAACTACGTAATTCCTAATGTATTGAAAATATAAGGAACTAGATTTTTGAGTGGTACACAGGAGTCGTAGCATAATAGGCTTGGTGTAGACTGATACCCTAATTTGGGTACTTGGAATTTGGGTTGTGGTTGATCTAAATTTAAAATACTCGAATAAATCCTACTTTTGACGAGGGGGTTTACAATCTACCCTCCTTAGAGCATTTCGTCCTCGAAATTTAAACACACGCATGGGTAAGAACTAAAGACTAAAAAAAATACTGGAACGTACCTAGTCCTTCGAAGAGGTGGGGATAACGTTGTCTAATGTCCTCCTCGCGTTCCCAGGTCGACTCGCACGGTGCATGATGCCTCCATGCGATACGAACTAGGGGATGGTCTGCCCTCGCAATACTTTCTCACTCCGGTCCAGAATCTCGACGGGCTCCTCTTGGTATGATAGACTCGGGCCAACTGTGATCTCTGAGTGGTCAAGCACGTTACTAGGATTCGGTATGTACCTCCTCAATTGAGATACATGGAAGACGTCGTGAACTCCTTCCAATGTCTGCGGTAATGCTAATCTGTAAGAAACCTCTCCGACACGTTATAATATGTCGAATGGTCCGATGTACCTCGGAATCAGCTTCCCTCTGCCTCCGAATCTGATAGTCCCTCGAGTAGGCAAGATCTTTAAAAATACGTGATCTCCAACCTTAAACTCTAAGGGTCGACGATGCGCATTCGCCCAATGCTTCTGTCTGTCTTGTGCTGCTCGAAGGTGCCCTTGGATCTTCTTCACCTTTTTTACTGTACGAACAACCAACTCTGGTCCGAGAATCTGTCGCTCGCCTATATCACTCCAGCATACTGGAGAACGATATTTTCTTCCACACAACGCTTCATAGGGAGTCATCTGGATGCTCTCCTGATAGATGTTGTTGTAGGAAAACTCGACCAGATACAAATGGTCCTCCCATGATCCTCCGAAGTCAAGCATGTACGCTCTCAACATGTCTTCTAGCGTCTGAATGGTGTGCTCTGACTGGCCATCTGTCTGTGGGTGATATGCTATGCTAAACTTTAGGCGAGTACCAAGACTCTCTTGCATACTCCGCCAAAAGTAAGAAGTAAACCTCGTATCCCTGTCAGACACGATGCTAACGGGCACTCCATGTAGGTGCACCACCTCTCTCATGTACATATCTGCTAAGGCCTCCGACGATTGCCCAACTCTGAAGGGTAAAAGGTGTGCGGACTTGGTGAGTCTATCCACAATTACCCATACTGCGTTGCACCCACTAGGACTCCTCGGGAAGCTCGTAACGAAGTCCATAGTGATATGCTCCCATTTCCACTCCGGTATAGGAAGCGGTTGGAGCAAATCCTGTGGATCTCTGGTGCTCGTCCTTGACTTGCTGACACACCAGGCACTTGGCTACAAAGCGTGCTATCTCCCTCTTCATTCCGTGCCACCAGTAGTACTGTCTCTAGTCCCTGTACATCTTCGTGCCTCCTGGATAAATAGAATAGGTTGAACTGTGTGCCTCTGCCATTAACTCTTGACAAAGTTCTCCATTTGGAACATAGAGACGGTCTCCGTATCTCAAAGTCCCATCTTCATGTATTCTTAGTCCTGTCTGTATTCCAGCCTCTGTCCTCTCTCTAAGCCTCTGAAATCTGGCGTCTGTCGACAAGGCATCCTTGATTCCCTCCACTAATGTTGATTGTAACTAGATGCTCGATAACTGTCCATCTACTTCGGACATAATGACCTCTATACCCATCTGCTCTAGCTCTCTCAACAGGTGTGGTTGAGTGGTCATGAAGAATGCCATGGGTCTTCTGCTCAACGCGTCAGCTACTTCGTTGGCCTTTCCCGGGTGGTACTGTAGCTCGATCTCGAAGTCTGTCATCACCTCGAGCCAACGTCTCTGCCTCTGATTAAGATCCTTCTGAGTGTAGATGTACTTTAGGCTCTTATGATCAGTAAATATCCCCACTCTCTCTCCATATAGATAGTTCCTCCAAAGTGTCAAGGCGAAGATTACTGCTGTAAGTTCCAGGTCGTGGGTGGGATAGTTCTTCTCATGTGTCCTCAACTGTCTAGAAGCATACGCTACAACCTTTTCATGCTGCATTAAGACACATCCTAATCCTTTTTCGGACGCATCGCTATAGATTACGAATCCTTCGAGTCTAGATGGTATGGTCAAGATAGGTGCTGTAGTCAAGCGCTTCTTCAGCTCATCGAATGCCTTATGACACTCCTCTGTCCAGGTAAGCTTCTGCTCCTTACGGGTCAAGTGGGTCATTGGCTCTGCGATCTTTACGAAGTTCTCTACGAACCTCCGGTAATATCTGGCAAGTCCTAGAAAACTCCTCACTTCTGAGACATGGGTAGGGGTTGGCCATGTCTCTACAGATGAAATCTTTGCCGGATCTACTGAGATGCCATCTCCTGAGATAATGCGTCTAAAGAAAGCGACACGATCAAGGAGAAACTCATATTTGCTCAGCTTGGCATAAAGCCTCTCTCTCCTCAGCGTCTCTAACACTAGTCTCAAGTGTTCTTCGTGCTCCTCGTGGTTCTTCGAATACACCAAGATGTCATCGATGAAGACTACCACGAACTGGTCTAAGTATTGGTGGAATACTCTGTTCATCATGTTCATAAATACAGCTGGCACATTCGTCAGTCCAAATGGCATTACTAAGAACTCGTAGTGACCATAACGAGTCCTAAATGCTGTCTTTTGAATGTCTTCCCTTCATACCTTTACTTAATGATAACCCGATCTCAAGTCAATCTTGGTGAACACTACTGTTCCTGTCAACTGGTCAAATAAATCATCGATCTGCGGCAGGGGGTACTTGTTCTTGATAGTCAGAGCATTAAGGGCTCTGTAATCAATGCACATGCGTATTGTTCCATCCTTCTTAGGTACGAATAACACTGGTGCTCCCCAAGGTGATGCACTAGGATGGATAAATCCTTTGCTCTGCAACTCCTCTAATTGTAGCTTCAGCTCATCTAGTTCCTTCTTCGCCAATCGGTATACATTAGAAGATACCGGCGCTGCTCCGGGTACTAGCTCGATGGTGAACTCCACGTCTCTATCTGGTGGTAAACCTGGTAATTCCTTGGGGAATACATCCTCGAATTCTGTAACTATTGGCGGAGGTGCAATCTCCATAGCCATGCAAGTTCCTGCCATCTGTCCTACTCCTCGTTCGACGGTCCCTCGTATGTACTCAAACTCTGGTTGATCTGGCAGTCTAAAGGTGATGCTACCCTTCCGGCAGTTCAGTATGGTGTTATACTGGCTTAACCAGTCCATGCCTAACACAATATTAAAGTACGATATGGACAATACCAAGAATCACGCTCTTATCTCTCTACCATATACAACTACCGAGCACGTTCTGATAGTGCTGGTAACCGGCACGATACCTCCTCCGGTAAGAATCTTCCAACTCTTAGGTAAGGGGGAAGTCGCTACTCTATGCATTGCTACAAATCTACTAGATATAAATGACAATGTAGCTCCTGAATCAAACAATGCAGTTGCAGGTAATGATGCAACTAAAATGGTACCTGTGATAGCTTCTCCTTATGTTTCTTCTTCGGTAGCTGCTAGTGCAAAGGCATGTCCCTGCCTCTGTCCTCTGGTCTGCTGACGAGCTCATTCAAACTATGCCTGCTGGTGGACGCTGGTCTCCTGGTGGGGTTAGTATCCTCTAGACTGGTGCTGCTGGCCTCTGGCCTGTCTGTAGTGCTGCTTCTCTGCGCTGCGGGCAATCTCTGACAAGGTACTGATTGGACCCACATATCATGCATAATCCCAACTTCTTCCGAGAATCCTTAAGGACGCGTTCCTTCTTGCCACAATGGTGACAAGTCGGAAGCTCCTGCTGTGGATATGGCGCTGCCCTCTGCAGTGTCTGTGCTCCTGGACGACGGATCGGTCCTCCTGCTCCGGGCTGTGCTCTGGCTGGTGTAGTCGTGCTGGTACGTCTAGCTCCTCTGACGATGGCCTCTTGGATTCTTGCCTCGGCAAGAACCTCTTCATAAGAAATCCTTGCCTGTGTAGTGGTATACCTCTGTAGCTCGAGATTGAGGCCGTGATGAAATCTCTGGGCTTTCTCAAGATCGGTGGGTATCAGGACTGCACCAAATCTACTAAGGCGGCTGAACTCCGCGTCATAGGCGTCAACAGTCATATTTCCCTGTTCTAGATATAGGAACTGGAAGTACAGGGCATTTCTGACTGTAGCTAGGAAATACTTTGTATTAAAATATTCTAGGAACTGTTTCCAAGTCTGGTTCTTCCCTACACTGCGCTCAATAGAATCCCACCAGTGATGGGCATTGCCTTTCAGCTGGGCCCTCACTGCGGTCATCCAAAGGTCAGGGTGCAGTTGTGAAACCTCTAATAGCATCTCCGTGTTGGTGACCCAGTCGGAGATTTGTTCTGTAGTCTCATTGCCTGAGAAAGTATCGGGTCCTATCTGTCGGAACCATCTAATAGTCCACCTGTCTGGGCTGGTGGAGGTGCTGGTACTGGTGCTGGGACAGGTGTCCTCTCTAGTACTGTTATCAAACTCTGTCTTAATATCTCTATCTGATGCCACTGTGCTTGCATCATCGCCTGGAAGAACTGAAGCAACTGTGGTTGTCCATCTGGCTGTGGCATCTGGGGTGGATAAGGTGGAGGCGGTGGTAGTAGAATCTCTGGCTGTGCGGTAGGCGTCTCCTCAGATGTCGTCCTCTCAGTCTGAGGCATCGGCGTAGCTCCTGAAGTCTGGCCCTCACAATGTTGCGTGGGGATTGTCTGGGAAGTCTGTCCCTCAGGCTGCGGTGTAGGATCGCCCTACGATGTCTCGCGCCAATGTATCAGAGGGGTCTGTAGCGGGGGTTGCCCTTGGGGTACCTCCTCTCCTTGAGTGGTATTATCTGGCATTACGGCACAGGGTGCTCCTCGTCCACTGCACAAATTTATCTTGCTGCAAGAGATGGATTTTATTAAAAGAGTACGAGGACAACAAATAGGATGCAGATATTTAGAAGCAATATGAAGGAAGTTCAAAGGCGAATCAAAAAGTGGATAAGACCTAGTAATTTTTATCCTATTGCAGGCTCGCTGGGTATGTTACCATACCACAAGCGAAAAAAAGACCTTGTTGGGCCACCACTAAAACCATGTCACGCCCCAGTCCCAAAAGTACACGGGACCAGGCCACGTGGAAATAGCCAGCTGACACGTCTTCGAGGATATCCCAATTTAATGGATCCCCGAAGAGTGCTACGCTGTCCTAAAATACTAACATGCCGAATATCAGTCAATAACAGGTAATCTAATCTCATCCACAATATAAAGAGCAAGAAGTACTAAATAAACTGCTAGATAATAAATACCAGTCTCACGATATAATAGTACAATCAGTGAAGTCTGGTGGGAACAAACCCACTACTATGACGAATTAAAGTACTGAAATGAGATATAAAAAGTAATGATTAGGGCATCGACTGACTAAATAATGATGCACCCAATCTAGGCTGAAGGCCTACCAACTGATCACGGAAACTCTGACGGCTGCACCTCTAACTCCTCGACTGTAGCAAATCTCATCTCCTGTCCGGGACCGTATACGGTGGGGTAGAAAGCCTCGTCTAAATCTGGAAGGGAACCAGGTCCTCAGAGGGACGTAACAAAATACATAGAATCATGCTATATATATAAATACTGAATAAGATAAAATACAATCAAGGGTGTGCTAGCCAATCTAAGTGAATGCAATGTGAGAACAACTGTGAGTATATGAGAAGGTGTAGGCTAAACATATGCTGACGTAATTCACCAGTCGTGACAACCGGCTAGTATATGCCACACATGTCCCCTATAACACGGGCGCAGGAATACAGTAACGTCCAAAATTCTATAGAGTATGGTATCTGCAATGTCATCAAGTAACGTCCCACACTCTACAGAACATGGTATCAGTGATATATATAAATACGTTCGTATCACTCCGTCGAGTGCGGTATCAGTGTGAAGGAGTGCGGTATCCCATATGCCTACCAGTCGTCCTCCCCTCCAAATATAGATATACCCGTCAAATAATTGACATGCATATCCCTTATCTAAATGCCAAGTCTCTAAACTAAAATAGTCCTATATTGCTTGCTAACCGTGATGCACGTCATATGCGACGATAGCTAGTCGATCACGCGAACACGTATCCCAACATGAGATTTATCACTAAGAGTACGTGTAAAGTGTCAGGTCTTGGAAGATAACAGGATATCCTCCCATAGGTTGAGTCTACTAATAACTAAGTCAATGTATACCAATCCTCGACGTATTCTGTCGAATGCACCCGAGATAATCTCGGACGCGCACAGTTGTATAAGACATAACAACAAGCATACAATACAATATTTGCATAATTTAAATTAGACAGTAAATATAGCAAGGTATCTTGCCTGAGTCTTCAAGAGATGAATGCCAATAGCCTATTCTGGTAGCATCTCCTGGCTGATCCAAAGACCCTACACAATAATATAACACAATAATACAGGCATCAGATACTACGCCTTATCTACGTACTGTTATGACGCTAATCTTAAATACTTGTCGCGAGTTCTCTGTTGCTCGAGTACAGCATCACGTGTGCACTTAGCTAGGGTGTACACGGGTGTTGTCTTCGGTTAACAGGTGCCTCGGGGCAATAATTATCCAGTTACGGTTATCCATGATTTATGTTCTATGCGAACACCTGTCTTTGGTTTCTATATTCAGTGCACGTGGTTTATGACTAGACGCTAAATTAACTAAAGTCCTTTATGACAGGTATCGTGGTTAAGGAAATTTTCTATTTATTAACAAATTCTATTCTGATTAATCATTAAGCCATCATCATTTTAACTAGGGTTAGAAGGGTTGTGTTTCAACTATGATTCTCGACACACAGACCCAAAAATCATTCATGGACACGATACGTGGTGAGATGGTTGGAACACAAGAAAGGAACTGCTGGAGGACGAGTACCTGTTCGATAGGACGTGGGGCATCTGCTCCTTCGATGAGGGTGTCTCCGGCAGCGTGGATGGGTCGCCTCGCGGGTGGTGGGACAGTCGGGGTCGGGTAGTACTCCGGTCGGGGCAGTCGGCTAGGGAGCAGTGCTCCGGTCGGGGGAGCAGTCGGGCTGGGGGCAGTACAGCCGGTCAGGGGAAGCAGTCGGCTGGGCAGTGCAGCCGGTCGGGGGAAGCAGTCGGGCTGGGGAGCAGTACTCCGGTCGGGGAAAGCAGTCGGGCTGGGAGCGACGGCTGGAGCAGTCGGGCTGGGAGCGGCGGCTGGAGCAGTCGGTCAGGGAGCGGCGGCTGGAGCAGTCGGTCAGGAAGGTAGTCGGGGTTGAGGGGTCCGGCCAACAGGGGGGTTTGTTTAGGTGGGGGTCGACTAGGGCTTAGAGAGGGTTGTGGTGGTTTTCTTAGGGTTTTAAGGGAGAGGCTTCATATATATATATATATATATATATATATATATATATATATATATATATATATATATATATATATATGTGTGTGTGTGTGTGTGTGTGTGTGTGTGTGTGTGTGTGTATGTGTATGTATGGGAGTTGTGGGCTAGCCTCGGCTTGGGTCTATCTGGGCTCAATGAGGTAGGCTGGTCTAAGTGTTGCTTGAGGTAAAATTAGCCTTAATTAAAATTAAATTACAAACTTAACTAGGTAATTCCTAATGTATTGAAAATATAAGGAACTAGATTTTTGAGTGGTACACAGGAGTCGTGGCATAACAGGCTTGGTGTAGACTGATACCCTAATTTGGGTACTTGGGATTTGGGTTGTGGTTGATCTAAATTTAAAATACTCGAATAAATCCTACTTTTGACGAGGGGGTTTATAATAACTAAACATCTGAATGAAATAAACTAGATTGAACAAGTAATGTACTAGAATGAAGAACAAGCAATATGAATATCTGTAATATAAAGGAATAACTAAAATCTAACTAATGTGCCTCAAAATATAAGTTTATTATATGATCGATTTAAGTTGAATACGAATACAATAAGGTAACTCGATTACAAGTGTGGTATGTAATCGACATATACACGAATACGTTGGGACTTTGATCACATAATAAACTCCTACCCCCCATCCCCAACTAATACCAATGGATCCAATCACGACACATTACGAACACGAATATGGGCACATTGAATACGAGCAGTGTGTGTACACGAATATAAGCATACTGAACACGAGCAGTGTGTGAATATAAAATATAAAAAATCAATACCCGATACACACGATAAAATACATGTGAAGGAGTACCCACAGACACGGTAGGGGATAACATCTCCTGACAGGATACATGTAGTACCAGTCCGTAAAACTACTGTGTCAGAATCAAGTATACAGATCTACAACATGAGATGTATATACTATTATGAAATAAAAAATAATAGATAAATGTACTCACCTGAGGTCCTGAGAAAGGTGTCTCCCGATGCTCAAGCTGGTGTCACACAGACCTATATATGTACGTTGCATCAATACAAGGTTTTGGAATGAAAATAAGTTAAACTAGTTCAATTCTAGGTCATAAAGCCATTTCTAAGTCAAAACAGTCAAACTAGGTCAACTAACTATTTCTAGGTTGTATGAGTCCAACTCTAGGATATTAGGTCCATACACTATGTAACTAGGCCACACTAGCTAAGCTAAGATACTAGGATACACACAAAACACCGTATTATAGGATAAGCAAACTTTTGATATAAAAATATTATTTATATATATATATATATATATATATATATATATATATATATATATATATATATATATATATATAAGATAATACATATATTAATCTTAGCTAACTAATGCAACTTGGATACCTTGGCTTTGAACCAATGCGTATCTCACTACCTACACACCCATCTTGATACTCAATCTTGAGTATCCACCAATTATCTTGACATTACCTTGGTATCACAAGGTAATTCATATCCTAATTGTCATGACCCGTACCCGGATATTCGGGCACGAGTACGTGGGTACGTCCAGCCTACGCCGCAGTGTCGGCGGTAGTACGCTGTCTAGGTCATAATCACAGGTAATAAAATATATCTCATCTACAGTAAATAAATAGACAAGGAAAATAACAGGAAATAGGAATGCTAAGATTTCATAGATTAAATATGATATACAAATCCATGGTTTAATACAGAATCCAGAAGATAAATCGGGGATAAACCCGATTACTGTGCTGAAAGAAAATACTAGCTAACTGGCTGCTACTCCTCAAAGGTAGTCTCCTGAGTAGGAACCGGCTTCTCAACTGTGTCACCTGCTCCCTCATAGGGACCATAATAGGTAGGGAAAAGTCCTCAACATTGCCTAAAACAACGGATCCAGTCAGGAAAGGAGCAAAGTACACAATGCACAACAAGATTAAACTAAATATTTATGACAAGTAGAAAAGAACTGACTAAGTATCATGTTGAGAATATGCATAAATAAGTAGTAAAAATTAACTGAGAATTAAATGCTATAAATCAGGAATATAAGTAAAACAGGATTAATTGATATAAACCAGAGACATGAGTAAAACAGGAATATAGTGAGACAAGAAAATGTAACTGTAACAAGACAACAGGAACTGCAATAAGACAAGAACTATTGTGTGTGAACTTGTGTATTTAGAATACATAGTTTGCATGTAGGGGCTTATAAGGCTAATAAGGCCATCATAGATGACTAGCAGTCAGGAACAATCAGGAATAAGGCTGATGGTACAGTCGCGTACCAACAGCTAGCAGTCACGACAGGGGAAAGGGGAAACTACATGCCTTCTAGTATTCTCCCACCCGACACGAAAAGCAAGACATGAAATCTAGTATTCAAGACATAAAATCCAGTGTTCTAACACTACGTGTAACATCCAATGGTACTAGTAGAGCAAGGAACTAATTATCATAATATAAAGAATAAACTTGAAGTGCAGGTACTTGCCTGATGTTTGGATCCAATTACAGTTGTGTTCTCGAAGAAATTTCCAGAAATGACTCCAGATGCTGAAATAAACTTATCATCATGCTCAGAAGATATCAAATAGCTAAAAATGCCTGTCCTTGAGTCCAATTTGGAGACAAGGGCAAAAACAGCAGTTTCGGGTCAAAACGGGGTTCGCATATGGGCCCGCTTTGCACCGAAAAATGTGTCAGGGTCAAAGGTCTCCAAATTCACCAAACTTAGTGTCAATAGGTCAAGAACGATGATGCAAACCCAATGGAACTTTCAGAATTGGATTCCGATGAGCCGATCACAAAATCGCCCGTCGAGCGGGGGCCTGTGGGGCCTACGACATGCGATTTCGTCAACGTTCTCAGAATCGAACCAAACTTAGGTCACAGGACCAGCGTATCGCTACGAGTTCGATGGCACAATTTTTGTTTCGATCCGACGTGTGTACAGGAAGTTAGGGCTTGATTCAGAAAAGGCAGATACGGGACGGTGTCCGTGGATACGCGTTGATCCCGGTGTGCACGCACACCCGAATCGATTTTCGTGAAATTTCACACGTCCGTATCAACGCTGCGCACGTATCTATGAAGACCGCGCACGACCAAGTCGTCCCATTTGGCGGGGCGTACCCAGTTCTGGGGTAATCGGGTCGATGTTTTTCCTGTTTTTTGATCGCGGTGTGCGATCACCACAGGACGCGATGTCCCGAGCGGTTTATCCGGGCACCGAGAGGGTCATACAGGCTTCGCAACGCAATTTACGGAATTAAAATCGGAGATACATGGTGCAAGATACGAGTACCTGAACTGGCCCTTCGAATCTGGGATTTTCGGTGTCCGACACGCGTTCCGTGTCCTGGACGTGTCCACGTGTCCGTGAGCTTCTGTGTCCGAGTCAGCCGTATCCGGCCTAGGGCTGAGGGTCGTCGAAGCTGCGGGACTGGCCGACGGTCGACGAGGCGTCGCCGGGCGAAGCTGGCAGGGGGGTCGTCGGTCGGGTCCCGGGCGGTGCTGGAGGTCGGGTCGAGGTGAGGGCCGCCGTAGTCTGGTCGCCGGAGATCGGGTTAGGGTTAGGGGAAGTGAGGTGGAGGAGGAGAAGAGGGGGAATTTATATAGGGCTCCGGGGGCGGACGTGGCCGGGTGAGGCGGGCGGTCGAGGGGGACGTGGCCCGCTCCGGCGGAGGCGGCGGAGAGCCCGGGCATCGCCGGAGAACTCGGTCGCCCGGACGAACGTGGGGAAGGGGAAAGGGGACCGGGTCGGGCGCGGGTTCCGGGTTGGGCGGACCCGCCCGACCCGCTAGGGGGCTGGGTTTGGGCTGCTGGGCTCGGCCCACTGGGCCGGGCCAGGCCGAAAAAATAGAAAAATAATAATAATAGCAACAATAATAATAACAGTAACAATTAATAATAAATAATAATTATTTAATTAGATTTAAATAGTTTTTAGGCATTTAAAAATAGGTCTGAGGCCCAATAAAATCCAGAAAAATTACCCGAAGTCCGGTTTTCCATTTTACACCCAAAAATATTATTTTCATGATATTTTAATATTATTTATTAACAAATAAAAATTATTTAATAATTAAAAACCCTGATTTTAATTACAAAAAATTCCCAAAAAATTCTAAAAAATTGTGAAAAATCCCAATTTAGAAATTCTTGCAAAATCTGGGGGTTTACACTAATACATAGCTAACTACCAATACACTAACTATATACTAACATTAACTAAACTATATAGAATACTACTAACTACCTAACATACAATACTTATATACATATATATATACCTACATATAGCTACTAATCTAACAAGTATATATATATATATATATATATATATATATATATATATATATATATTAGATAACATGTATATATATACAACTACTTAACAAGTACTTAACTACTACACTATTGAACTACTTACTAGACTCTAACCTTAACTAGCTAAACCACTAATAAACTAACCAACTACTGACTTGTTGTGCCTGCAGTTGCAATTTCTCGAATTACTGCTGGCCTGAGGTGCTAAATGCCTTGCTTCATATATTGCTCCCTCTATTTGCTTGCTGTTGGTGATGCATAATGCTACAGTGAATGCTGATGTGCAGTTGTTGAAACTGCTACTTGCTGTATGCTTCCTGCAGTGTTGCTCGATGCTGCTGCTGTCACTCGCTGATTGCACTGCTTGCTGCTGCTCATGCAACTTAGTACAGCTAGCTGCTGCTTGTTGGCTCCATGCTGCAGGCAGTTTGTTGCTCACTGATAAATGGCATTGGCTACTACAGTTGCTCCCTGTGCTTGCTGTGCAGTTGCTGCATGCCTGCATGTTCTTGCATTACTGCTACTGCCTTGCTGTGATGCCCAATGCAGCACAGTTGCTAGTACAAACTGCTATTCAGTTTGCTGCAAACTGCTATGCAGTTGTTGCTCTTCTCTTGCTATGATGATGTAGCTACAGTTGTTGATCGATGCTACTCGCTGTTGCTGATCTTCTGTGTATGCATGCATGCTTGTTGGGCTAGCTACACTGTACTGCTGTTGATGCATACTGAAACTGTAGATCTCCCTCTTGCTGCAATTGCTACTGCTCTTCAGTTGTTGAATTGGCTGCACAAAGCTATACTGCAGGCTCTACTGCCTCTTGCATTCTCCTTCTCACTCAAACTGAACACACACTCACACACACAAACACCTATGCACTAACACATACACATCCATATACATATGGATATTAATATGTATATATACATAAACTCGTATCTATACATATATAGATATACTCTCATAATCATATATATATATATATATATATATATATATATATATATATATATATATATATATATATATATATACAACATACATATATACATATAGATATCTACATATACATGTTTAACACAAATACGCATATCACTACATCTATACACCTAGCTACATATACATATGTATATAATATACTAGAGATACATATACATATAGCTATATATACATAACCATACAATTACATAATGTATCATATCTAAAAGATATACACAAGTCAAATGAATTGAGATACAATGAACAAACACGTGAAGTGCATCGCACCCGTATCACAGTCATTCTATGATACACTTGTGATACAGCTCTACCACACAACCAAACGTATCCCGAAGGACACGAGCAAGTCTAAAATATAATTATGAATAATATAAAAAATTAATTACTCAACTACGTATCCGTGTCAAAATGTGACATGCATAAACCCCCGTGTCGGAGGAAAACCCACAAATTAACCCGTATCTTCAAATTATCGGGATACGACATTCACGTATCCAATTATAGATACGACACTAGTCACACACAATCAAATATATGTCAATTTGTTCTAATTGACCAATTTACAAATACAAGATGTGTCAATCTTGGATTTTTCCAAAATTGACACAAAATACCACATAACTTTCTCCATAGGCCTCCTATGAACCTAATTCCAATTCCTATGGGTAGACTTAGCATATAGAGTGGTTACTTATGATTAAATTACATATTTAAAACATAATTAAAGAGGGAATACTGAATTGTACCTATTGGGAGATTGATTCCCAATGAAATTCCTAAATTGGGTGAAAGTAGCCTCCAACTTGTAGATCCTTGCTCCTCCTTGTAGATCCTTACTTCCTCCTTATAGATCCTTGCTCTACTAGTCTCCAATGATGAATATGAAATGAATTAAGAAGAAATTTGAGTATGAATTGGTGTGGGAATGAAGAAATTTAAAGAGAAAAAATTGTAGATCTAGATTGGAATGTCAAATGAGAAGAGAGAGACTCTCTCTCCTCCCTAAAGGTGGCCGGCCCCTTACCCCTCCTCCAAGTTATTATAAATTGTCCAAAACACCCCTTGGGGCCTCTCATAAAAAAATTAATTAAGGAGGGAAGATTCTAGTCTAATTGGTTTCACTGATTAATTTATCCTCCTAATAAATTGGCTTAATATTGGGCTCAATCTAAACTAGAATTAAATATTGGGTCCATGGATCTAAACTAAATAGTTAGGTCCACTACATAAGTCCAAAATAATCTAAAATCTAATAATAAAATAAATAATACAATAATTCATATTTACACATGCACAATATTTAATTTAATAAATCCTAGAAATATAAACACCCATGCCAATTACCAAACTACCCTTAGTTGAAAAAGTGAGGGTGACATTTACGGAAAGATAGGAACAAATTAATTTTAAATCCCTAAAAGTTAGGCATGTATTAATTTCAAATCCCTCAAAATACGAATCTGAATAACAGACCTTATCTTTCCATAACTGTTCAAATATATCCGCAGCAGCGCATGCGGCAGCCAATGCAGCCTGCCCATGTGACCGCCCATGCGACCACGCATGTGACCCACCCATGCGGCCCATCTATGCGACCGCGGATGCAACTCGCTCATGAGAGAGCACATCAAATGCGCACAAGTGTCTGCGCTCGTGCTGACGTGCTAAGTGCAAAGTGTGCCAATAAAGCGCCAATTTGCGCCCTTGAGCTCGAGTCCGAGTCGTTAAGCCTCTTTGGGGCTTAGTTCCTATGGAATAAATTCTATGAGAATGACAAAAAACATGAATTCTTTCATTTGGGTGTTAATCCTTCTTCATCCTAATAAAATACCCCCACATGGCACCCATGTGCCTCACCATACCCCATGTGCACACCTTAACACAAGCAAATCATTATATTGAGATAGCCACTTGGTGGTGTATCCAATGTGGGACTATCTTTCATAATCCAAAGGCAAAAACACCAACAATGCCCCACATATCTCAATATATGGTTTGAGCGTTCTGTCATGACCCGCACCCGGTGTAAGGGTACAAGTCGGAAATAACGCCCAGCCTACGCCGCAAAATCGGCGGTAGAATACTGTCTGGATAATCTATCTAACAATATAATGAACCACTAACAATGATAATATACTCAATCACAGATCTAAGATTGAAAGCACGAATCAGATAAAGAATAAAATAATCATAATACAACTCCTGAGTCTAAAATAATACATCAATGAGTCTGAAAAAAATAATAAAATAAGTTGGAGACAAATCCAGTACAAGAATACTAAGAAGCTACTACTCCTGGGTCAACTATCTCAGTTGGGATAAGTCCCTCCTGAACCAGGGTCTCAGACTCTAAACCCACAACATCCTGGGGTCCATAATAGGTAGGGTACCACTTCTCAGTGTCATCTGGAAAAATATATCCAGTCAGGAAAGGAGAAGAGTACATCTCTAACAGCAGTTCTAATCAATGATAAAAACTATATAACAGTAAATAGATGTAAATATACAAGATGTACAATAGATACAAGAGATATATATACAATAAGAAAATAGTAGAAATAATATAATAATGATCAATATGTCAATGAGCAAGAATACTAATGTCTAAGTGTGTGAGTACTAGCTTTAACATGTGATCGGCTTGGGAACTTGATACACGAGATACAAGATTTATGGCCTGGCTAATCATACGCGCGGTGTATGATTAACACTATTTAAGATAACAAGATGGGTATGATCACATATCTACACTACATACTCCCCACCCTCGACTGGTATAATAGTTCCAACCATGGTATGCTATGCACGAGATTTCCCAAGAAGATAGCTAGTCTCCCCGAGAATCAGTGTCTGTACATATACAAGATAATCAATGAAACAAGGCTTGCACAAGATATACCATATACCAAGGAATAACATCTTATTACGAGATCCGGATATACCAATCCGTGTAACCATCGTGTCAAGAGAACATGGATATCTACACTAGATACAATGAATATAGAGGATATCATAAATAAAAAACTATCAGAGAATGTACTCGTCTGAAGTCTAATGAATAGTCTCACTGATGTCTGACACGGTGCCTCAAAGACCTAGATATGGAATACAACATCAATACAAGGTTCTGTGAAGAAAATAAGTTAAACTAGCCAACTTCTAGGTCAATAAGTCAATTCTAAGTCAAAAGTCAACTATGGTCAACTATGGTCAAACTATGGTCAACTATGGTCAACTACCTATTTCTAGGTTGCATAAACATAATACAAAAATATTGGGTCAAGATACTAAGGTCTAAGCCAAGAAACCCACATCTTAAAAGTTAGGATACCGTATCTCCGGATACGTAAATTCTAAGGTAAACATCACAATATATATATATATATATATATATATATATATATATATATATATATATATATATATATATATATATATATATATATATATATATCAAACAAATATTAATAATAATATAGAATCACAATTACAACATTAATTAGGTACCGTAGTTTTGAACCAACTTGGTATCTCACCAAAATCACAAACTTGATACCCAAACCCCATATCTTGGGTATCCTCAATTACCTTGGTTCCTCAAGGTAATCCCCAATACCTTGTTATATTAACTACCCGTATATATATATAATACATATACTAAATATTATAGATATAAGAAATTAGCAATTGAGAATACATTACATCAATATTAATACTAATATATATATACATATATATATATATATATATATATCTATAAGTATATAAACATATAAATATATAAATATATAAATTGCCTACTGTCGCTAAAAATTGTGCTGAAATAATAATATTCTGATACGCTACCTTTTTAGTGACAGTTCTGCCTGTCGCTGAAACTGCCATCGCTGTTACTGTTGATTTCCTTCACTGCTGCTGCTGCTTTGGTGACGGTTTGCAACCGTCACTGATTCAACTGTCCCTGCTGCTGCTTATTCCCGCCGCTGCTGCTGCTAATTAATGACAGCGGCTGCTGTCATTAATATCCCGCCACTGCTACAACGGTTGCTGCTGTATTAAATGACAGTGGCTGCTGTCATTAATACCCTATCGCTAAAAACATATATATATATATATATATATATATATATATATATATATATATATATATATATATATATATATATAACATATGTATATATATAAAAGAACCCATAATATATATATATATATATATACCAATAAACTATAAATACAACCCCTTATTAATATGTACATATTATGACATAGCCACAAGCACACACATACATAAATGCATTTATAAATATTCAAATATGCATATGTATAAATAATCATACAGTAATTATATATAATATATTTATCCAATTAAATATACATATATATATATTGTCACAACATACAAACATATTTACACATAACACATATACATATATATTTATACATGTAGCTACATAATATATATATTCTTAGTACATATATAATACAAAGATCTAGGATACAAGAAGCACAATTATATATACTATAATATATATAATAATATCTATATATATGCATAAATACAATCTACATGAATTAAGAGCACAAGAATTAGATCTATATATAATTACACAACAAATGGAGAGTATCACACCGTATCCCACTAGATCTAGGATATGCATGTGACACGAGTCCACCACATATCCAATTATATCCGGAAGGACATAAACAAGTCACATATATTATTTATGAATAATACGGAGAGTCAAAAATAGATCTACGTATCCGTGTCAAAATATGACATGTACAAAGTCCCGAGTCGGAGAAAAAACCCCCAAATCAACACATATCACCAAATTATTGGGATACGACCTACACATACCCAATTGTGGACATAACACTAGCCCTAAATACACAAGCACATGCCAAATTGATCTATAGGATCAATTAACACACACAATAATTTTCAATCTCGGAATTCTCCTAAAATTGACACAAAAAGTACCATAACTTTCTCCACAGGCCTCCTATGAACACAAAATCAAATCCTATGGGTAGCCTATGCATATGGGTTGATTTTCCATGGTTAAATCTCAGATTTAGAACCTAATTTAAGGGGGAAAAACTAAATTATACCTATTGGGAGATGGATTCCCAATGAAACCTCCAATTGAGATGAAATTGCCTCCAACTTGTAAATCCTTACTCCTCTTTGTATATCCTTGCTTCCTCCTTCTAGATCCTTGCTTCTCAAGTCTCTAATGGTTATTTGGGAAGGAATTAGAATAAAATTTGGTAGGAAAATAAAATGGGAATGAGGGAATTTGGTAGTGGAAAATTCTAGATCTAGTTTTGGAATGAAAAGAGGAGAAAGAATTTTTCCCCTCTTTATTAATAGGCCGGCCCCTATTTCCCCTCCCTCAAGTTATCATGTCATGTCCATTATACCCCTTGGGGCCTTTCATGAAGAAATAATTAAGGAAGGAAGCTTCTAGTCTAATGATTTAATTAATTTAATCCATCTCCTTAACAATGGGCCTTCTAATTAGGCTAAATCTAACTAATTAATTCATGTTGGTCCATGGGTCCAAATTAAACTAGTTAGATCCACTAACACAAGTCCAAATTAAATAATTAATATCTAACAACTATTAAATAATATAACAAATAGTTATTTATCATGCACAATATTTAATTAAATAGAAAATTACTAAAATATCCTTTTTTAGAAAATGTGGTAGTGACAAGTCTACCCTCCTTAAAATAATTTTGTCATCGAAATTCAAGACAAAAACTACCCCCAGAAAATAACAGAACAGAACTAAAGAATAATAACTAACTATGAAAGAACATAACAATGAACTGAACATAACTAGAAAATAACATACCTCAAGGCACAAACAAATATGGATAATGCTCTCGCATTTCATCATCTCTCTCCCAGGTAGACTCTCCCGGAGAGTGATGCCTCCATACGATGCGCACCAAAGGAATAGTCTGGTTTCTCAGCACCTTCTCTCTCCGATCCAGAATCTCAACTGGCTGCTCTGGATAGCTAAGAGTAGGGTCCATCTCTATCTCCGAGTGATCCAATACATGACTAGGATCTGCCACGTATCGTCTCAACTGTGACACGTAAAACACATTGTGCACTCCCTCTAATGCAAGTGGCAAGTCTAGTCTATAAGCAACTGCACCGACCCTCTCTAGAATAGTGAATGGTCCGATGAATCGGGGACTAAGCTTCCCGCCTCCACCGAAGCGAATCATGCCTCGTGTCAGAGAAATCCTCAGAAATACCAAACCACCCACCTAAAATAAAATACCACCTTAAGAACTTAATCTATAACAAACAACCAAGAACAAGCACAAAATAAAAATCTAAACTATACCTCAAACTCCACAGGTCTCCGATGGCTATCGGCCCAATGTCGTTGTCTGTCCTGCGCCACTCGAAGTCTGTCTCTGGTCAATTTAACCTTATTTGCTGCATCCACAACCATCTCTGGCCCAAGCAAAACTCTATCTCCAACATATTCCCAAGACAAAGGAGTAAGACACCTCCGACCGTACAGAGCTTCAAAAGGTGACATCTCTATACGGGTCTGGTAACTATTATTATAAGCAAACTCTACCAAATGGAGATGGTCCTCCCAAGAACCCCCGAAATCTAGTACACAAGTGAGCAACATATCCTCGAGAGTCTGAATAGTCCTCTCTGATAGCCCATCTTTCTGGGGATGATATGCAGTACTGAACTTGAGCTGAGTGCCCAAACTCTCCTGCAAACTCCTCCAAAAATGAGAAATGAAACGACTATCCCGATCTGAGACTATGATGATGGGAACTCCATGTATCCTAACGATCTGCCTCACTTACATCTCTGTCAGCTTCTTCGTAGACAAACCCACCTTGAAATACAAAAAGTGGGCCGACTTGGTCAACCTATCAACGATGACCCAAATTGCGTCTTTCTCTCCTGGAGATCGTGGAAGTCTGGACACAAAATCCATAGTAATATGTTCCCACTTCCACTCTGGAATGGGTAATGGCTGAAGTAAACCTCCTGGCCTCTGCCTCTCGGCTTTCATCTGCTGGCACACTAAGCATCTGGATACAAACTGTGCCACTTTCCTCTTCATGCCATACCACCACACACTCTTTCGCATATCCCGATACATCTTGTTAGCACCTGGATGCTAAAAATAAATCACGATGACACCGTCATGCGTATTTTATATAATAGTTAAAATATATGAACTAAAGACAGAAAATAAAGATGTATGCAACATATGGAATATGAATAACAGTACAATGGTAAGGTATACTTGTCTGGCAAGAAGCTGCAAAATATAACGTCCAGATGTCAAACACACAGGATCAAAGGCTATGGTCTCAGAATGAACGTCTTCGGATGCTGAAATAAATATCACCAATGTTCCCAGAATAAGTAAAATAGCTAAAAAATACTACCTTTTCGTCAAATTTGGACACAGGGGCAAAACGGTAAATTCGGGTCAAAGTGGGGTCCACATATGGCCCACTTTGCACCGAAAAGTATGCCAAGGGTAACAGTCTCTAAATAAGATAAATTATAGGTCAAACGAACTCTAAATGTCAGTACAAACTCAACGGTATATCCAAATGTGGATTCCGGTGAGCCGAACACAATTTTGCCCAAAAATTCAACCGTGGGGCCCGCCAATTGGTGACTTGGTCAACTGTCTCAAAATTATGTGAAAATTGGGTCACAGGACCAGTACGATACCACGAGTCTAGTGGCATAAGTTTTGTCGCATTTTGACGAGCGTGCACTAAATGCGCATGGCTTTTGCAAAAGTTACGACTTGGGGGATTTTCTGAGGATACGGGCTGATTCCGACGCGCACACGCGTCCAAATCAGTTTCTGCAAAATTTTACACATCCGGGTATACTGTGCGCACCTTTTGGTACACTTGGTACATGACGGGGCGGTCCCGTTTGATGGGGCGCGCTCCGTATCGAAATTTTTAGAATTTGGAAAAAAATAGGTTTTGGGGGTTTTTTATCTAATTTAATTCTACACACAGCAACTAATAAATTATTATATTTGACAGAAAATAAACTAGGTTAGGTGGTCTTCGTATACCAAAAAGGAAAACCGAATTTGGATCTCTATGGTTGGAGATACGAATCCGTGAACATAGGTACTTACCTGTAACCTCCGATTTCCAATTTCGAAAATAATTAGATTTTTAATTTATTTTAAATACCAAGTTTATAAAATAATTTCTCCTTGAATTCTTGTATTTGATTTTGAACAATGTTTGATTTTAGAAGGTGATTTAAAATCTTCTATAAAAATCATTATTTTCCTAAATGTCGATGTATTATAAAATAAATAAATAAATAATAATATATATATATTTCTCTAGTTTCAAATATTTATTGGCTTGAAATCATAAAATTATTTATTTGATAAAATTATTTAAAGGACTATTTGTTTTCTTCATAATAAATTTTTTGAATTCATTTGGGATAGTAAATAAATAAATTACATAAATTCAAGGGTTTTGAAATATGGGTTTAATTAGTAGCTAATTTGGAATCAGTTAGCCTTGGAAGCCTCTTAAAACATTTTCTTAAATTATATTTTTCTATTAAATTTACCAGTTTACCGTCTCCCATTCACACCCTCATTTTTCCCACATGAAAACTCATTCATACCTAATCTGGGCCATTCATTATTGGGCCAATCCTCACCCTTCATCCCACACCCTCTCTCCCTATTTAAGTCCCTCATCACCATTCCCAAGAAACCCTAACTAGCCCTCACAAATCCCCACAAGCCACCATCATTTTGTGTGCTCGTGTCCGTGTGTCCAGCATCACCGTGTCAGCCGTGTTGGCCTCGGGTCCGACCCCGGGTGTCCTATCGTATCCACTCATTTCCTGTGTCCGGTTACAACATTACAAACAGATTTTTATGTCCGACACACCCGGACACATCCACCTCCACCACAGCAAACATCATCTCGTATCCACCATCTGGACACATCCCTACCACAGTACATTCGAACCCTGTGTCCAACACCCGGACACGTCCACAGTACACCGAACCCATCGTGTCCAGCCTCGGACACGATCCACCTGACACATATAGCGCAAAACCCTAACCTAGATCTGACGTCGTCGAGCTCCGGTGGCCGTGGCTCTCCTCCTCGGCGTCGAGCGCCTGTGGCCTCCTCGAGACGAACAGATCCGCCGACCGCCGCTCTCGAGTTTCACGCCGCCGTCTCGAGCCGAGTCGACCGCCGCTCTCGAGTTCCATGCCGCCGTCTCGAGCCGAGTCGACCGCCGCCTCAGATCCGGAGCCGACGCTGCCGCCGCCGAGTTCGACCGCCGCCGCCTGAGACGATCGCTTCGGCCGCAGATCTGCCGACCCCGACGAGACCCCACCGCGTCGACGACGAGACCCCATCGTGAGCTCTCTTTCCCCCCTTTCGTTCGATTCAGACTGAATTGGTTTCTGTAATTAGTTTAAGTATATAATTAGTTTAAAATTTATAATTAGATTAGTTAATTAATTCTTAATCAGTTAATTATTCATAATCAGTTAATTATTTTATTAATTAGTAGTTAATTATATAATTAGTAGTTAATTAGATCAGTTAGTAAATTCTTAATCAATTAGTTGATTTGTAATTAGTTTAGTGATTAATGTAATTAGTTTAGTATATGTAAATAGCTAGTTTTATGTAATTAGTTTATTTTTATGTAATAAATATAAGGGTTTTGATTATGTAAACTATAATAATTTTTGGGTTCTTTGACTTTCAATGGAATTAGACTTGGTTCTTCCAAACTTCCTAGTAATGGACTGAGTCGACTGTAGATAACTAATAAATAGTTTTTGTAAATGTTGAACCTTAGTTAAATTGG